>BPLS01000694.1:936258-966297 GCA_019656275.1 Rhododendron kiyosumense | reverse complement strand
TCTCTCTCTCTCTCTCTCTCTCTCTCTCTCTCTCTCTCTCTCTCTCTGACAAGCAATAAAATTTTATTAGAAATTCAACAAGGTGTACATCGAGGGATGACCAAATATAAACCACAGAGGTTGAAGCACTGTACAAGGCCAAAAGGAAAGAAAAAAAGAAAAGAAGAAAAAATACATTCAATGTTCATTGAATGAGCCCAAAGCCAAATCAGCCAGAGCATCATAGATAAGCTTTTCACAGATATGCTTGCGTACTTAATTCTTGTCCAAGAAGCAAGCTCGTTGTTTTATGGTGCCTATTTAAGCTCCCATTGGCAATGCAGAATGTACAGAGGTGAAGATGGTTTATAGTGGCTTCTTCATGAAACTTGTCTCAATGGTGGTTTATCCTTTTCCCATTCACATGGTGTTTAAGGATTTTTGGGTTGGTCAAGGTGGCAGTACTGGTGGTTGTGCTCTCTTCAAATCAGGTGGTTTCCAAAATATTTCTTATTTCCAGTTCAAGAAAAGCCATGGTGGTTCTTCAAACCCGCCGGCTACATGAATGATTGAAGGGTGATGATTCAAGTTTTTCTAAGCTATTTTAATTAATTGAGTTGAAATAAGCATGATGAGATAGTCAGTTTTTATCTAGATTGCATATGTATGTTGTTTTGCTTGTTTCCTGGTGTATTTGGATCGCAAATTTATATAATGAAAGGTTAATTTATAAAGGAAAAGATTGGTATATGTCTTGATGATAAACATGGAGAATGATTGAGAAAGTCATAAAGAAGAAGATAAAATACAAGATAGAAGTGCGTACACTAAAATCATGAAGATGATAAGTTAAATGAGTATTCTACCTGTTAAATATGTTTTTCTTTTTGTATTTATTGGACTCGGAGTAAATGATGTTAAATCTACACTAATGGATTGGGACTCATGAGTCATGATATTCACTTGTCTGTATTGAGTTGGGCTATGAGAGACCCACAAAATTAATTTATATATAGCAATATTAGGACCGCAATATTTAATTTAATTACAGTAAATTATCACGCTCTCGATGCGATACCTATGTATATAACTCCTCTACCGGAAATTACACATGTAGCAAAAATCAAGAGATACAAACACAACAAGAAGTCACATAGGTTAGTGGTAAGTGGATCATATAATTCAACAAAACAAAATAAATTAGGGTTAATAAGTAGATATATTTGCTCTATTTTTTCCATCTTATGTATAGTGTTTTGTATTACAGTGATGGATGAGGTGGAGGGATCCATGCATGTAGTTGGAAATTGGCCAGCACATCATCTCTCTCGAAATCAGCTCCCTCTCCGGTCTATGAATTCAATTTATCTCAAGACAACTATGAATTCAATTTAATTGGCCAGGACGGAGACTAGGTTTACCATCACGAAGTCTCAGGTTCGACTCTCCTGCATTGTGAAAAAATCTTTGGGGCCCCACCCATGAGTAAAAATCTATGGGTTACCAAGCCGTAGGATTTAGTCTCGTAGTGCGCACAAACTAACCCAGGGACACTCTGTTAGGCCCAATCTGTTAGGAAGTATACACGGAGTTCACATAGAAGTATTTGGGTCAAATATACATTTAATGACCTTTAGTCCACTAAAGTTTTGTAAGTGGTGAACCACCCATGCAATATCATATTAATATTCAACCCCTTTTTCTTTTTTTTCTTTTTATATGATGTAAGACTCGAATCACCCCTCCGCAACCTCTTGTTTATGACAGTGAACAAAGCTTCGATCTAGTATATACCGTTTTGGCAGAACCATTAGAATTCTGGCAAAACCTACGTACTAATGCTGAGATTGAAATTCACGTGCATCTTGAATTTCGAATGACGTATCCATCAAAAGCTTAAAAAGGTGAAATACCAAAGTTCATAAAATTGTGAGTACTCGAAAACTACCCTAGTTCTTGTACGTGTACAGAATGTCATACTTGGTGAAAACTCCACCAAGTACGACAACTTACAAGTATTTATTGACATCTTACTTTAAATGGAAAACCCTTTTACCCACTTGATACGTACTCAGACAGACAGATGGTATAACAGATTTATTTCTTGATTTTATTTGAAACGTTATTAGGTTGCTTCATTAATGGACCTAGCTGGAGTCAAGAGAATGACAGCTCTGACATAACACAATCACATAAAGATTGTTTATTTCAAACATTTACAGCGAAATAAACAATGTATTTGCATACAGTATGTCAATAATTACGTATCTAAATTTTCTTTCATTGGAAACAAATTACCACTCTTTTAAGGAATTTGTAAAAATAAAGAGGTAACTTAATAACCACGATACGATTCGTTGATACAGTGACTTTAATTTCTTCGGCTCACAATGCCTATATAACTCATTGACCCGACGGTATACGTGCACCAAGAATCAAAAGTTGCAAAGACGATTTCTTTGTGTGTGTTTTTTATCCAACGAAGAGAAGACGATCTACAATGATTTCATGGCAATCCTATTTCCTCAAGGCGTTTGTCAAAATTTTCTGCTTGGGAAAATCATGGTTGTTGTTCATGTCATATCTGCAAATAGGTACTTAACGAAAATACTTTGGAAGTGTGCATGAGTTCCTTTGGTTTTGTTTTTATTTGTATTTTTGCATTTTGCATGTAAGTGATGATGACACACAACACAATTAGGAAAAAAACTATTCCACGTTCCTACAGCTAGCATTGCTCCACCCCTCTTGCAATAGTGTGGGGCCCATATCCAGGGGCATGGGATTAACACGTACTATGAGAAAGTGGAAAAATGTTCGAGAATGCTCCACACGTTGTAATGTTTTGCGGACCTCATCTTCAAGTGTGTGGCTTCAACCTCACAAAAGTGTGTCAACCCCGTCCGAACTACCCTTTGCAGATCCCATTTTGATTCAACATTGATAATGCGTGCCGTTAATTCTTTACCTCCTATATTGAAGAACATGTCTAGAAAAAAATCATATTGTTGAGATATCGGTTGGTAGAAGGACACTAGTTTGTTCTTTCATTAATGGACAGGTTAAATTTAAAATTATTATGAATCACGTAAACAAGTACGAGCTAGCTGTTTGCAATAACTATTGATGTCCAATCAAATTTATTTTCTACAGGGATGTTCTTCAATATGAGACGTACAAAATTAATGACCGAATTATCAATGTGGGCTTGCGATAGGAGTCCACAAAGGGCATTTGGGGCACGTAAGATATGTAGGAAATGGAGAGGAGCTTGACCTGGGTGAAAGAAATGAAATTATACAATAGTTTGGGAGTATTGTCACATGGTGCTCTATATCATTTCACAATTACACATTCTCATGAGGTCCATGACTAAGTGTATGGATCCCACATAAATATGTAGTTCTAGAGTGGTTCAAAGTACCACGTGGCGTGCTCCTAGACTATTGAATAATTATTCGTGAAAGAGTGGACCAATGTTTGAGGAGTATGGACTAAATCATTAGAATTTAGGAATTATAGTAACTTGAGTTAATTAACTTTAAATGTTCACAGCTATGCATATATTGCGAGTACTTATAATCTTGGCCAACAAGCCACCAGCTATCCGAGGGGCCTATTTAAACCCACCAGCAATCCTTGATCTTTTACCACTTGTATAGAGAAGAGGTGGAAATGGTTTATCAGGGATTGATTAAGTTTGTCTTAATGGTTTACCCTCTCCCCATTCATCTGGTGCTGAAGGATTTCTGGGTGAGTCGAGGGAATGGTGGCTGTGCTCTCTTCTCACGGCCTATCAGTTTACAAGGAATATCTTATTTCTCAGCCAAGAAAAGTGACGGTGATGGTTCGAAACACATGTGAAGATTGAAGGGTGATCATCCAAGTTTCTGTAAGCCATTATAGAGTGAAAAATAAGCATGACGGGGGTTGTTAATTAGTTTCTAATCAAATGTATGTTGGTTTTGCTTGACATGTTAGTACTGTTGTTTTTTGTGTATTTGGATCATAAAGGAAAAGAAATGGTTTGTTTTGATGGGAACATGACGGGAAATGATTGAGAAAGCAAAAGAAAGGTAGATTAAACAGAAGATAAGAAATGGTTAATTACAATAAAATCATGAAGATCACAAGTTGGGGAATGATTGAGAAAGCAAAAAAAAGGTAAATTAAATAGAAGACAAGAAATGGTTTCACTATAATCCTGAAGTTCACAAGTTAAACGACTATTCAACTCCGAAATATGTTGTTCTTTTCTCTCATTAAATGATGTAAAATCAACACTATACTAAAGTATTGGGACTCATGCATGAGTCGTGATATTTACTTGTCGGTATTTAGATGGGCTATATGAGACCCACAAAATTACTTTTTATATAACAATATAGACGAGGGACTAGATAGTCTAGATTGGAGCTACTGAAACTCATTTTATATTCACACAGATACATAAACAGCTATTGCGTTCGCTTTAATGGACCTAACCGAAGATTAAGCTAGACGTTACTACCTTTGAGATAACATAATCTCATAAAGATTGCTAATTCAAACATTTAAAGCAAAATAAACAAAGTATTGGCATAATCCACCATGTCAATAACTGTGTATCTAATTTACTTTCCTTAGAGACAAATTATCACCTTTTTAAAGAAACTTAATAACCACGATCATATTTGGTGATTCTGTGACCTCAACTTCTCACGCTCATGGTGCCAATATATAACTCCTCTATGAGAAATTACACATGCCCAAAAATCGAAAGATACAATAACTCCTCTCAATGCCTATATAAGAAGTCACTAGGTTGGTGAGTAAGTACATCATATAGTTCAACAAAACAAAATAAATTAGGCTTAATAAGTTTAGGGAAAATTTCTTATATATCCCTTCGACTTTAATCAAAAATTCAATTCGGTCCTTCACATTTAAATTTGGACATATAAATACTTATACTTTTCAATTGATTTCAATGTTAACCTTTAGATGGATGCCATTAAGTTTTTGGACGGAAAAAAATCACATGCCCAGCATGTGACCCCTTTTGAGGGGTATAATTGCCCATTCCCCTCATCCCATTCTCTCTCAATATATTTGCACGCTCATCTCATACCATTTCTTTTTTTCTTTTATCCACATCTCATACATTTCACCACTGTTTATTCCACCCAAACGAATCAAATCGATTTCATGCACTTGAACCCTTTCTCAACCCTTATCCCTTTCAACACTCTAGTCATAATCTATCTCCCTTCACGATAATTTTTTATTTTTTTTCTATTCCTTCACTTTTTCTCAAAATCCTTTTCTCCCCTGTTCTCATTTCCACTGCCATTCTTCTTCTTCTCACCCTTAGAATACAAAAAGGAGAATATTCAATTCCACCAAAGACTAACATCGCGGAAATTGAAATGGGTTCGTATTCGGACCCGATCGATTTTTGCACCTAATCGTTCATCGAGTGGGACGTGAGACGTGAGGGCCCCACTGGAGGTGATACACGAAGAGTACGAAGGGGAAGGACGAGGCCGCCCCTGTTTCATCGATAGAGAGGTACGCGTCCTTGTCGCTTTACTAGTCGGAGTTGGACTCCGATGGCTCGTCGGGAAGCAGATACTTTGCCAGCATCGAGGGGTGGGATTTGCCGGAGAGCACGTGCTTCATGTGGGATGAAGAAGAGAAGGGAGAAGACGTGATCGAGATTGCATAACTGCATTTAATGAGAAGGGAAGTGGAGTGGTTCAGTTTGCAGAAGAAGAAGAATCTGATTGAGATTAATACGAGTATATCTCCGGCAAGATTTGATGATGTCGTTGGCAAGGGTTAGGTTCATTTAACCTTGACTAGATAGGGGGATTGGTGTCTTTTGGATGTAGGAAAACAGATTTTGGGTTTTGGATTAATTGAGGGATTGCTGTTGTTTTAAGTCAAAAAATGTGCTTGTATATTTTACTAGTCACTAAACCTGAAGATTTAGAAAGGGGAGGAGGGGAATGGACAATAATAGCCCTCAAAAGGGGTCACATGCCGGGCATGTGATTTTTTTCCATCCAAAAACTTAACGGCATCTATCTAAAGGTTGATAT
This sequence comes from Rhododendron kiyosumense, assembly GCA_019656275.1. Taxonomy (NCBI): domain Eukaryota; kingdom Viridiplantae; phylum Streptophyta; class Magnoliopsida; order Ericales; family Ericaceae; genus Rhododendron; species Rhododendron kiyosumense. Next base: position 960,235 of record BPLS01000694.1, on the reverse strand, counting down.
TGCAACCAATTGGAAAGTCGAAGTATTTATATGTTCAAATTAAAAAGTGAAGGACCAAATTGAATTTTAGATCAAAGTCAAAAGGATATATAAGAAATTTTCCCAGAAGTTTACAACCAAAGTAGATGTATTTGCTTCTTCTCTCTCTTTTTTAAAAATCTTATATACTCCCTCCGTCCCATTTTCATTGTCCATTATTCCTTTTTTACTTTTTTGTCTCTTGCGTATATCTTTCAATCTATAATATTTTTCATGATTTTGACATCTTTGTATTATGGAACAAATTGAAATCTATCAAATAAGATCCATATTGCATATTTTTGGAGATTCACATTGAAAGATATAAGCGATTGAAAATTGCACGAACATCAAAAAAGGACAATGAAAATGGGACGGAGGGAGTAGTATTTTGTATTATAGTGATTGGATGAGGTAGAGGGATCCATGCATGTAGTTGGAGACCAGGTTGTTCGAGTATCGTTAATCTAATATGATTTCAAAACACGTTAATTTTAAAACACAACAAGATTTCAATATTGAATCAGGACCCATTTATCTCAAGGCAAGTTTATTTCAAAATTACATCATTGATATCCACTCAACGTGATTTTTGGAGTGGTTGATCTTATGAACGAGCTCTAAAACGTAAATCGTTAGTGTCATAGATGGACTAACTGTGCTAGATTCTTTTTTGCCATTGATGCAAAATGCAAAAATACAAGACCCAGTTGATAAGGTTCATCTAGCCCCCATAATTCTGCAAAGTCCTCTGTGCTTTGTTTATTAGGCCCTTGTTTTTTTTTTTGCTCGGCTTCATTAGGCCCTTGTTGGTGTTCTTCGCTCGTCATCAGCGCTGTTTATCTCATGGTGATAGCACAGTTGTATTTTTTTCCGCTGTTAATGAAGTTTCATATGCTTCTACCCAAAAAAAAAAGAACATGATTCTGCAAATGGGATTCAATTGTCTCCACTGATCTACTCCAGATTAACCATTGAGTCATCAAGGTGAGCCTCCCGTTAAGCTCACCAAACCCAACAGGTGTATCCATGTATAGCCCATTTTCGTTCGCGCGGAAGTTTCCCCTTCATCCATTCCGTCTGTATCTCTGTACCGACAAACAGAGGGCCATTGGGTTACGTGCGTAACAATTATTTTGTGTTGTAAAATTATTATGCGAGCCAACGGTTCTCTGTTTTTCAGTGTAGAGAAACAGAGGGAAATGGGTAGAGAGGAATTGAGCTTGTCTTCTTTTGGCGCGTTTCCACCACCAAACTGGATCGTAATTTCACTTGGAGAAAGTTACAACCTAAACCAGATAAAATCATGAGTGGACCAGTTTGATTATGTTCATTACTGTTTGTTTTTGGGTTTGGCCCAAGAATTAGCTCAGAACTTGAGCAACAACCAAGAAAAACCGTGACAGTCGCCCTTTGAAGCCGGTAACTATCTGCAATCCAATCCAATACTGTATTATTAATAGTCATGACTTGCACCTCCCACAAGTCTTCCCTCCTGACAACCATAGCTTAGTGCAGTTGGTAAACCATTGCCTCTCATTTGTAGAAGGTCTTGGGTTCGAGTCCCACTAGGGGCAAACCCTTTGGGGACCAGGGCTATAGATAGCCTCTAGACCCCGTGCTAACTCTAACACTCCCATTAACCCCTGCTGATGTATATCACCTGACAAAAAAAAAAAAAAGTCTTCCCTCCTATTTTAGCCTAAATAATTTGACATTTAAAATTGGTCAGATATAGAGATGGGTGACCTGTTATAAAACAAAGCGGTTTTTGTCAACTCATATAAACCCAACACCATCTACAACCGTCGAATCAAATTTTGAATGGTTTATATCCATCCGTTCGAGAGTATAATTCCTAATATAAACCTCTTAACCTTATAACTAGTAAATTCTTTCAATGGATTTCTTTTCAATTTTTTCCTTAAAAAGCTTGATTATCTTTTTGAGTTTAAATCAAATCAATTATTGATTTCCCTCTAAAGTTGATTTCTGTACATTCAATTTAATATTTTTTAGCTACATGTGGAAATGAACCTAAAAGGAAACAATTTAAAAGCAAATATTGAATTGAATATAAGGAAATCAACTTTAGAGGGAAATCAATTACTGAGTTGATTTAAATTCAAAAAGATAATCAAGCCTTTTAAGAAAAAAAAACTTAAACGCAATCTATTGAAAGAATTTACTAGTCATAAGGTTATGAGATTTATATTAATTAGAAAGTACATTTTTGAATGGATAGATATAATCTCTTAAATATTTGACCTGACGGTTGTAGAGGGTGTTGGGTTTCTAGATTAGAAAATTGAAAATAGCGATGAGGGATCAAAAAAAAAATATTGTGATAAAAAACTTTTTGTGTTCAAAACGCGTTGAAGGCACGAGCAATCCCTAGTTCTATATTAATACACAATTTTTCTTTCTTTTTATCCGATGTAAAACTCTAATCCTTCACACGTGTTCCAACAATTTCGAGTCACCTCTCCACAACCTCTTGTTTATGATTGTGAACATAGCTTCAAACTTGTACCGTTTTGGCGAAACCTACAGGCTAATACTGAGATTGAAATTTACTTCGCATCTTGAAATTTCTAATGACTTGTCCCAAAGGGTGCGGGCTTGTCCAAAGGGTGTATCATTGGTTGGTTTCTTGCTAACCTCGCTCGGATTTGAATCTCGGGTGGACATATGATTATTTCTTAACTTTGTTACTCTGTTGGGATTCGGGTTAGGAATATGATTCCATCAATCATTCCTATTAATCTTTATAACAATTTTAGCGATTAATAAAAAAAAATTTGCCTTTCAAAAAATGAAATTTCTAATGACTTATCCATCAAAACCTTAAAAAGGTGAAATACCAAATTCATAAAATTGAGTACTCCAAAACTACCCTAGTTCTCGTATGGGATTTAGTTGGAAACTCCACCAAGGATGACAACTTGACAAGTATTTATTGACATCTTGCTTTACATGGAAAACCCATTTACATTTATTTGGAACCCACTTGATACAACAGATTTATTTCTTGATTTTATTTGAAATGCTAGTGGTTTGCTTGACCTAGCTAGAATCATATAAGGATTGTTAATTTCAAACATTTACAGCGAAATAAATAATGTATTTGCATACACCATGGAAATAATCGCGCATCTAAAGCATCTTTCCTTGGAAACAAATTACCACGTTCTTTTTAGGAATACATAAAAATAAAGAGGCAACTTAATAACCAAGATACCATTCGGTGATACCTTGACTTCAATTTCTTCAACTTTCAAAGCCTATATAGATCGATTGACCAGAAATTATATGTTCACCAAAAATCAGAAGATGCGGTGACAATTCCTTTTTTCATTTCTTTTTTTAATTGTCAAAATGAAGAGAAGATGGTTTACAAATGATTTCATGGCAAATCTCTTTCCTCAAGGTGTTTGTCAAAATTTTCTGCTTAGGGGAATCATGGTTGTTGTTCATGTCATACCAACAAATAGGTACTTAACGAAATTACTTTGGAAGTGTGAGTTCCTTTGGTTTTTATTTATTTATTTATTTTGCATCTTTTAAGTGTTAATGAGACACAACACAAGTAAGAAAAACTATTCCACGCTCCTACAGCATTGCTCCACTCCTCTTGCAATAGTGTGGGGCCCATATCCAAGGCCATGGGATTAACCATTTCGGACAAGCTCCTCTAAATACTCGATCATCCATACCCGTCCAAACTACCCATTGCAGATTCCTTCTTGAGTCCACATTGATAATGCAAGCTATTAATTCTTTACCTCTTGGCTCTTGTATTGAAGAACGTCTTTGGAAAAAATTAGATTGTTGGGACATCGGTTGGTTGAAGAACACTAGTTTGTTCTTTCGTTAACGGGTTAAGTTTAAAATTATGAATCACTAGGATGCCTCTTTCTCTATGGCTTTTGAACTCGAGTTGGGCGGGTATGAGGTGTTTTGCTTTTTCTTTTTTTTTGGTTTTGCTTAATTAGTGCCTATGTGGTTTTGGTTTTGGCTGTTTCTCTTTGGTTGTTTGGCTCTTTCGCTTTTCGGCTTGTTGTAGATGGGGGTTTAGATAGGTACGAGGCTTGTATTGGTTTTTGGTTGTTTAGGTTTTGCTTAATTACTAACTGAATTAATTAAATTAAATGTGTTCACAGCTATGAATTAAGTGTCTAGTCTTGGCCAACAAGTCACAATCTAATGTTCACAACTATGCATGTCCGAGAGGGGCCTATTTAAACCCACTAGCTGACCATCTCTTTTTCCACTTGTACAGAGAGGAGGTGGAAATGGTTTATGGCGGTTTGATTAAGTTTATCTTAATGGTTTACCCTCTTCCCATTCATCTAGTGTTGAAGGATTTCTGGGTGAATCAAGGGAATGGTGGCTGTGCTCTCTTCTCACGGCCTATCGGTTTCCGAGGGATATCTTATTTCCTGGCCAAGAAAAGTAGTGATGGTTCAAAACACATGTGAAGATTGAAGATCAATCCAAGCTTTTGTAAGCTATTATAGAGTGGAAAATAAGCATGAAGGAGTTGTTAGCTTCTAATCAAATGTATGCTGTATTTGCTTGCTTGCTTGTTTTTTCATGTTACTGTTGTTTTTAGGTGTAATTGGATCGTAAAGTTATAAAATGAAAGGTTTTTAAAGGAAAAACATATGGTTTGTCTTTTCTTTTCTTTTTTTTTTTTGTGGTAAACAAACGATTCATTAAAACAAAAAATACATAATTAAGCGTTTACAATTTTAGGGTACGAGACCCCAATCAAATCCGCATAACCGGATAGATATTTAGATCTCTCCCACCGAAATTAGAGTATCATTTGTCAACACATCTGCATACCGATTAGCTTCGCGATGGATATGCTTGATAGAAACTTCCTCAAACCCTTGCATCAGCAACCTACAATCAAATAACAAATTGCCAAGCGGGTGATTCACCATTTTAGTGGCATGAATCAAGTTTAATTAACACAGTCATGGAATCCAATTCAATTTCCAGCTGTTTGATATTTTCATCCTTTGCCAAACTGAAACCATCTCTTAAGGGCCCATAATTCTGCCTTTAGGCTGGAATCCACGATAATGTTCCCGTGGAATCCACCTATCCAGATACCATAATGATCACGCAAAATTCCCCCAGTGGAGGCCGAGCCCGTCGCACAATTATACGCATCATCTGTATTCAGCTTGGAAAAACCCATTCTCGGCGGAACCCATCCTACATGTATATCATTCCTGTGAGAGTTCCTCTCTTGGAAAACAAGAAAGGACCACTCCGTCTCCAAGGATTTGTTCAAGATAGTAACTGAAATTTTTGTTGGGTCGATGATGCTCGAGTTGGAATTAGGGTTGGTATAAAAAAGACGACGATTGCGATCCAACCAAATATGCCAAATAGCAAAAACAAGAAGATAATATTCTTAGAGACCTGCTCAATGTATCTGTGTAATCCTTCTTTGTTCGAGCCTGCTCGATATATCCTTTTGAGTGTTATAAAAGTTTTGTTTTGCCGAGAAAAAAAAAATTCCTGGGGACCCGGCCCGGAACTGTGGGTATTAACAGATTTTGAATTCACACGGATCCAATCAAAGGGAAACGCTTGAACCCACCAAAGAAAACTGAATGGCGCTCCAAATATTCACAAAGGACATGATACGTGGACATATGATGTGTCTTGATCAGAACATGATGGAGAATGATTGAGGAAGCAAAAATGAAGGTAAAATAGAATATAAGAAGTGCTTACACTAAAATCATGATCAAAAGTTAAATGACTAGAAATTAACCCACTAAATATATTATCGGATTTGCATTAAATGATGTTAAATCAACACTGAACTGAAGTATTGGAACTCAGGAGTCTATGATATTTATTTGTTGGTATTCAGGTGGGATATATGAGACCTACAAAATTAATTTCTTATATAACATCACAATATAGATGATTGGAGCTACTGAAACTCATTTTATATTCAAACAGATATATAAACAACTGTTGGGTTCGCTTCAATGGACCTAACCAAAAATTAAGATGTTACTACCTCGCTGAGATAACACAATCTCATAAAGATTGCTAGTTCAAACATTTACAGCAAAATAAACAATGTATTGGCATATATAATCCAACATGTCAATAACTCTCTATCTAATTTTCTTTCCTTAGAGACAAATTGCTGCCTTTTTTAAGAAAAATAAAATAGGGAACTTAATAACCACAATAATATTTGGTGATTCCGTGACCTCAATTTCTCACGCTCTTGATGCCTATATGTATGACTCCTCTACCAGAAATTACACATGCAACGAAAAATCGAAAGATATAGTTGAACAAAACAAAATAAATCAAGCTTAATAAGCTAAGTAGATAAATTTTCTTGTTTTTTAATTTATTTAGTGTTTTGTATTACAGTAATTGGATGAGGTAGAGGGATCCATGCATGTAGTTAGAAATTGTCCAACACACCCGATCTTTCTCAGAATCAGCTCCCTCTCCGATCCTTGAAAATAGACTAGAGCTTGTCGAAGACATTACGTCACATTGAAAACTAGGTTGTTCGGAATCTTCGGATGTCGTTAATTTAATATGATTTCATCATGAACACATTAATTTTAGAACATAAATTTCAATACCGAATTGAACCCCATTTATATCAACACAAATGCATTTCAAAATTACATCACTGGTATCCACTTAACGTGATTTTTAAAGTGATTGATCTTATTTACAAACTCTAAAACGTGAATCGTTTGTATCATTAAAATGGTCCTGGGAACGACCCACAAATCGGCTAACTGAGTTGTTTAGTCCATTTCCAAATATGTACTCTCATGACAACTATGAATTCCACCAAGTATTAAATGACATCTTGATGCACATGAAAAACCCATTTGGTATTGCAAGAGATTTACTTCATATATTTGGAACCCACTTAATACTCAAACAGATAGTTGGTGTAAACATATTTATTTCTTGGATTTTCACATTCAGACCGCTATTAAGGTTTGAGTCGATGGACCTAGATGGAGTTGGGAGATTAATTAAGAGATTACCACCTCTGACATTACACAATTACATAAAGATTTCTAATTATTTCAAACATTTATAACGAAACCATACAATGTATTTGCATACAACATGTCAATAACCGCATTTCTAAATTATCTTTCTGGAAACAAATTACCGCTTTTTTTAGGAATTAAAAAAAAAATGTGGGCAACTTAATGACCACAATACGATTCATTAATACAGTAATTCAATTTCTTCGGCTCCCAATGCCTATATAACTCCTTGTCCCGATCGATGTTATACGTGCACCAAGAATCAGAAGATGTGAAGGCAATTTCTTTGTTTGTTTTTTTTTTTATCAAACGAAGAGAAGACGATCCACAATGACTCGGAAAATTTTGCTTCCGGAATCATGGTTGTTGTTCATGTTATATTAGGAAATAGGTACTTAACAAAAATATAAGAGTGTGCATTCCTTTGTTTTTTCACACTCCTAAAGCATTGCTTCACCCTTACGTAATAGTATGTGGGTTCCATATCTAAGTGTGTCTATCTCACACCGTATTCTGTATTCTGAAAGAAAGTGAAAAAATGTTGGAGAATGCTTCTCACATTACAAAAATATGTGGGCCCCTTCAAGTGTGTGGTCCCACACCCTATTTAGATAGAGAGGGTGGATTGGTGTTGGATAACATTCCACAGCTCTCAATAGTATATGGCCCCACCTCTAAGTGTGTGGGTTCCACATCTATTAGAATTAAGGAAAATTTTTCTTTTTTATTTTTTTTAAGGAAAATTGCTAACTGAAATTAATTACATTTAATGTTCACAAATATGCTTTTTTGTTTGGATAGGTAATAAAATTTTATTAGAAACTCGACAAAATACATCAAGAGATGACTAAATATAGACCACATGCAGAGGTTGAGAAACTGTAAAAGGCCAAAAGAAAAGAAGAGAAAATACATTCAATGTTCATTGATTGAGCCCAAAGCCAAACCAGCCAGAGCATCACAGATAAGCTTTTCACAGATATGCTTGCGTACTTAATTCTTGTCCAAGAAGCAAGCTCGTTGTTTTATGGCGCCTATTTAAGCTCCCATCGGCAATGCAGAACGTATAGAGGCGAAGATGGTTTATAGTGGCTTCTTCATGAAACTTGTCTCAATGGTGGTTTACCCTTTTCCCATTCACGTGGTGTTTAAGGATTTCTGGGTTGGTCGAGGCAGTACTGGTGGTTGTGCTCTCTTCAAACCAGGTGGTTTTCGAGATATTTCCTATTTCCAAGCCAAAAAAAGCAGTGGCGGTTCTTCAAACCCGCCGGCCGCATGAATGATTGAAGGGTGATGATTCCAGTTTTTCTAAGCTATTTTAATTAATTGTTTGAAATAAGCATGATAAGATAGCCAGTTTTTAATCAGATGCATATGTATGTTATTTTGCTTGTTTTCCTTTTCATGGTGTATTTGGATCGCAAATTTATACAATGAAAGCTTTATAAAGGAAATTAAAGATTGTATATGTCCTGATGATAAACATGGAGAATGATTGAGAAAGCCAAAAAAAGAAGAAGAAAATAAACTACAAGATAGAAGTGCTTACACTAAAATCATGAAGATGATAAGTTAAATGAGTATTCTACCCGTTAAATATGTTTTTCTTTTTGTATTTATTGGACCAGAGTAAATGATGTTAAATCTACGCTGATGGATTGGGACTCATGAGTCATGATATTTACCTGTTTGTATGGAGGTGGCCTATGAGAGACCCACAAAATTAATTTATATATAGCAATATAAGGAACGCGATATTTAATTTAATTACAGTAAATTATCGAACAATTTTGGTTGTGTAAAAAGTAGTAATATATCTCAATAAAGACGGCCGATATACATAGATGGGAGCAAAAAAATATTTTACACGTGATTGGGTAAAAAGTAAGTCAAATACGATAGAAACGAGTAATACAAAGTAACTACGAAGGGATTCAATATTGGATGATTTACAGTTACTACAAATCCCTTGTTTATGAGACTGAACAAAGGTTCTATTACTCCCTCTGTCCCATAATATTTGTCCAGTTCACAAAACAAGAATGTAAAAATAGTACAATTTTTGCAAGAAAAATTTAATTTTTTTTAACAATTCATTAATTTTTTTGACTTTTCGTTTTGCGAATCGAACAAACATTTTATGACGGAACCTGTAGAGTTAGTATTAAGCACGTGTGGCGAGAGGCCAACAAAAGTGCGGATCATCTAGCAGAACTAGCTAGCTTTTAATTCCGTAGTGTTATTGTTTTTTCATTACCTGGTCGAGTTTCGGGGCGGAGTCGGATAAGTTCGGTAATTTTAGGGTGTGGTTGGGGTACATCAAAATCCATCCCATCTTGGTGTTAGTTAACTTTTGTTGCTTTGTTGTTTTGTTATTAAAAAAAAGTCTCGCCCGCCAAGTTGCTATTTCTAAATGGACCTTACCAAAGATTAAGAGGTTACTGAGATAACACAATCTCATAAAGATTGCTAGTTCAAACATTTACAGTAAAATATTAATAAACAATATATTGGCATAATCCAGCATGTCAATAACTGGGTATCTATTTTCTTTCCTTAGAGACAAATTATCACTTTTTAAAAAAAAATCAAAATAGGCAACTTAATAACCATGATAATATTTGGCGATTCTGTGACTTCAAATTCTCACGCTCTCGATGCCTATTTATATAATTCCTCTACAAAAAATTACATATGCAGCAAAAATCGAATGATACAATAACTCCTCTCAATGCCTATATAAGAAGATCATATAGTTCAACAAAAACAAATTAAATCGGGCTTAATAAGTTTACACTTTACAACAAAAGTAGATATATTTGTTCCTTTTTTTTTTAATCCTATGCAGTGTTTTTTTTGGTAACATGTTAGAAATTTGTTGATGAATATGGTGATTACATCCGTTCAACTAATTACAACAGATACAATGACCTATTACACATGGAGATATAGATAACACATCCAATCAAATGACCTATCTTATACAGTATTTTGCATTGCGATGATTGGATGAGGTAGAGGCCGGGATCCATGTGTGTAGTTGGAAATTGGCCAGCACACCCTGTCCCTCGGAATCAACTCCCTCTCCAGTCCATGAAAATAGACTAGAGCTTGTCGAGAGAACATTAGTCACGCTAAAAACCAAGTTGTTCGGATATCGTTAATTTGATATGATTTCAAGAATACATTAATTTTAGAATAGAACAAGATTTCAATACCGAATCGGAACCCATTTATCTCAAAATAAGTGCATTCTGAAATTACAGCATTGATATCCACTCAACGTGATTTTTGAAATGGTTGATCTTATTGACGAGCTCTAAAACATGGATCATTTGTATCATTAAAATGGTCCTGGGAACAACCCAAAAATCACAAATCGGCTAACTGGGCGGTTTAGTCCCTCATGACAACTATGAATTCCATCTAGTAATTATTGACATCTTGATTCATTCACATGGAAAACCCACTTGATGCTCAAACAGATAGTTGGTGTAAACAGATTTATTTCTTGGTATTATTTATAACCAAATTTGACATTCAGACCGTTATTAAGGTTTGCGTCAATGGACCTATCTGGAGTCAGGAGATTAATTAAGACATTACCACCTTTGACATAACACAATCACAGAAATATTGCTAATTATTTCATACATTTATAGCGAAACATACAATGTAAATGCATACGAACATGTCAATAACCGCGTATCTAAATTATCTTTCTAGAAACAAATTACCTCTTCTTCTAAGAATAAATAAAATGGTGTAGGCAACTTAATAACTACGATACAATTCATTGATATAGTGACTTCAATTTCTTCAACTCCCAATGCCTATATAACTCATTGTCCCGATGTTATACGTGCACTAAGAATTAGAAGATGCAAAGACAAATACATTGTGCGCTTTTTTTTTTTATCAAACGAAGAGAAGACGATCTACAATGATTCGAAAATTTTTGCTCCGGGAAGCCATGGTTGTTGTTCATGTTATATCAAGAAATAGGTACTTAACAAAAATACCTGTGGGTTCTTTTGTTTTTTCACGCTCCCGGAGCATTCGTCCACCCCTTTTGCAATAGTATGCATGTGGGCTCTATATGTATGTGTGTCTATCTCACGCCGTATTTTGTATTTGGAGAGAGAGTGAAACAATGTTGGAGAATGCTCCATGCCCCACAATAATATGTGGGCCCCTTGTGGGTCCCATACCCTATTTAGATGGTGAGGGTGGATCGATGTTGGATAACACTCCACACCTCACAATAGTACATGGGCCCCACCTCTAAGTATGTGGGTTCCACACAAGGATGGGATTAGGGAGGATCTAGTAGCGGCGATCGCCACGACAAGAATTTTAGAAAATGCAATTATTATATGTAAAAAAAAAATTTATGCCCAACTTATATAGTCTCGCCACTACTAAATTTTTTTAGTATACATTTCGCCACTACTAAGGTAAAATCCTGGTTCCGTACTTTAACTTCCACACCTATAGTTAGAGGGTATACCAATATTTTAGGAAAGTTTTTCTTTTCTTTTTTTTTTAATTGCCAACTGAAATTAATTACGTACTTAATGTTGACAGATATGCCTGCGGTCAGTTTTGTTCAAGAAGCAAACTTGTAATTTTATGGGGCCTATTTAACCCATCGGCCATCTTTTATTAGCTAACAGAACGTACAGAGGATCAGGTGAAGATGGCTCATAGTGGCTTCTTCATGAAGCTTATCTCAATGTTGGTTTACCCTTTTCCCATCCATGTGGTGTTTAAGGATTTCTGGATTGGTCGAGGCAGTGGTGGTGGTTGTGCTCTCTTCAAATCAGGTGGTTTCCAAGATATTTCCTATTTCCAAGCCAAAAAAAACAGTGGCGGTTCTTCAAATCCACCGGCCGCATGAATGAATATTGAAGGGGTGATGATTCAATTGTTTTTCTAATCTATTTTAATTGAGTGACAATAAGCATGATGAGATAGCTGGTTTCTAATCAGATGCATATCTATGTTGTTTTTGTTTGTTTTCATGGTGTATTTGAATTGCCAATTCATGTTACTGCTGTTGTTTTTAGGTGTATTTGGATCGTAAAGTTATAAAATGAAAGGTTTTTAAAGGAAAAGATATGGTGTGTCTTGATAAGAACATGGTGGAGAATGATTGAGAAAACAAAAATGAAGGGAAACTAGAAGATAAAAGTGGTTACACTAAAATCATGAAGCGACTATTCAACCCATTCAATTAATATGTTGTTCTTTTTGTATTTATTGGATTTGGAATAAATGATGTTAAATCTATACTAAGTATTGGGACTCATGACTCATGAGTTGGATGGGCTATGAGAGACCAACAAAATTAATTTTTATATAACAAAATATCAGGATTGCGATATTTAATTTAATTACAATAATTATTGAGGTAGATGATGGAATAGATTGGAGCAACAAAATATTTTACACGTGATTGGATAAAAAATATGTCAAATACGATGGAAACGACTGGTACTGAAGGAGAAGATTGATAGTGCTAATCAAAGAGGTTACCATTACTCACATCTTCCGGCTAGCAAATCAAGCTGCGGACTGTTTGGCTCGTTTGGGATCCCAACAAGAAGAGGAGCTGATTGTCACAAGGAATATGCCTTTGGTGGTTAGAGAGTTTGTGTTCGCTAATGTCATGGGTGTGGGACACCTTAGGACCTAATTATGGTTCTTGTTTCCTGTTTTAGGAATGACTGTAATTTGATACTTTGTCTTTATGACTTTGGTTTCGTAGTTTAATTTATGAAAGTTTCCGTTTGAAAAAAAAAGAAGAAGAGAGATAGTGCTAATCAACATAAATAGAGCAACTAATTAAAGTATGTGAGAGATTGAATTGCAGAAATACATTTCAGATTGATAGGATTTAGATATTTTATATACAAAGATAATACAAAGCAACTAATATATATCCGAAGGTTCAAGGTTTCGATATCGGATGATTTACGGTTTACTAGAAACCCCTTTGTTTATGAGACTGAAGAAATGTTCTATTACCATTTGCTAGATGATTCATACTTATGTTGGCCTCCCGTCTCTCGTGCTTAATAGTTAATGCTAACTCTATAGAAAGGTTCTATTCGATATCAAAAAAAAAATCTAGCAAAACTAGCTTTTAATTCTATAATATTATTGTTTTTCCATTACCCGGTCAGGTTTCGGGGTGGGGCAGGACGGGATGGGGAAGTTCGGGAATTTTAGGGTTGGGGTCGGGGTATGTCAAAACTCACCCGACCTTGCCCGGCCCCATTGCCATTCCTAAATGGATCTAACCAAAGATTACGACGTTACTACCTATGGCCTCTGAGGTAACACAATCTCATAAAGATTGCTAGATCAAACATTTATAGCAAAATATTAATAAACAATGTATTAGCATAATCCAGCTTGTCAATGACTGTGTATCTATTTTCTTTCCATAAAGACAAAGTATCGCTTTTATTAAGAAAAAGACAAAATAGACAACTTAATAACCATGATAATATTTGGCGATTCTGTGACCTCAATTTCTCACGCTCTCGGTGCCTATATATATAACTCCTCTACAAGAAATTACAGATGCAGCAAAAATCGAAAGATACAATAACCCAACTCAATGCCTATATAAGAAGATTAATTAGTTCAACAAAACAAAATAAATTAGGCTTAACTAATAAGTTTACAACCAAAGTAGATATATTTGCTTCGTTTTTTTTACTATCTTGTACACTGTTTTGTATTACGGTGATTGGATGAGGTAGAGGCCGGGATCCATGATAGACTAGAGCTTGACGAGAGCATTAGTCACATTCAAAATCAGGTTGTTCGAATATCATTAATTTGATCATATGATTTTGGAACACATTAATTTTAGAACATAATTATAGCAAGATTTCAATACCGAATCGGAACCCATTATCTTTGGTATCCACTCAACGTGATTTTTGAAGTACAGTGGTTGATCTTTTTTTTTTTTTGACAGGAAAAAATGCATTTTATAAAGCTTTGAAAATAAGTTACAAATATTAAAAGAATCCAAAGCATAAGGCACCAGAAACCAGTTGTTGATCTTATTGACGAGCTCTAAAATGTGAATCCCTTGTATCTATGAATTCCACATCTACTCTCACGATAGAGCTGTGCTATGTGCACAGCAAGCTCCTAAATTCTGAAGTGATTTTGGGTGTTTTGTAAACGTCTCTAACGATATCGAATGAAACTCATTTTTTACAGAGACCTTAAACGACATATTTTGAACAAAATGAGCGGCTTCGATCATCTTTGTGCAACCCGAGGCGGGAGGAAACGGGATCTGTGCACAACTGCTGTGCACAGCTTGCTGTGCACATAGAGTTTCTGCTCACGACAACTATGAATTCCACAAAGTTTTAATTGACATCTTGATGCACATGGAAACCCATTAATTTGGTATTGCAAGAAATTTAAATATTTGGAACCCACTTGATACTCAAACAGATTGTTGGTGTAACAAATTCATTAATTTTTCTTGGTTTTATTTGAAACCAAATTTGACATTTAGACCTCTATTAGATTATTAAGACATTACCATCTCTGACACAACACAATCACATGAAGATTGCTAATTTTAAAACATTTATAGCGTAAATTTTTTATTTGCATACAATATGTCAATAACTGCGTATCTAAATCATTTCTGGAAACAAATTACCACTTTTTCTAGGAATAAATAAAAATAAATAGGCAACTTAATAACCACGATACGATTGTTGATACAGTGACTTCAATTTCTTCGGGTCCTTATGCCTATATAACTCCTTGACCCGATGTTATACATGCACCAAGAATCAAAAGATGCAAAGACGATTTCTTGGTTTGTATTTTTTGAACAAATGAAGAGAACACAATCTACAATGATTCGGAAATTTTTGCTTCAGAAAACCATGGTTGTTGTTCATGTTATATCAAGAAATAGGTACTTAACAAAAATACAAGTGTGATTTCCCTTTTTTTACACGCTTCTAGAGCATTGCTCCACCCCTTTCGCTATATAATGTGTGAGCCCCACCTCTAAGTGTGTGGGTTCCACATTTATTATGGGAGGGCAGGTAGACCAATATTTGAGAAGTATGTAATTAAATTTGAATCAATTAGAATTGAGAAAGTTATTTTATTTTTTTCTTTTCAGGAAAATTGCTAATCGAGATGAAATACATTTAATGTTGACAGTGTTATGGTGTTCGGTAACTAATGCCAGCTGAAGCTACGTTGGTTGGTTGGTTGTCAGGGTCCTCAGGGATATATATATATAGACACAAACGTGGAGTTCCGGATTCATTCTCTCTCTAGTTCGTGAACTTTCCTTCGCTCTCTCTGGAAGCAAACCATTCATCAGGGATCAGGTGAAGATGGTTTCTTGTGGCTTTTTCATGAAACTTATCTCCATGGTGGTTTACCCTTTTCCCATTCATGTGGTGTTCAAGGATTTATGGGTTGATCGAGGCGGCAGTACAGGTGGTTGTGCTCTTTTCAAATCAATTGGTTTCCGAGATATTTTCTATTTTCAAGCCAAGAAAAGCAGCACTGGTGGTTCTTCGAACCGGCCGGCCGCATGAAAGATTGAAGGGTGACGATTTGAATTTTCTAAGCTATTTTAATTGAGTGGCCAATAAGTATGATAAGATAGCTCATTTCTAATAAGATGTATGTTGGTTTTGCTTGTTTTCATGGTGTATTTGGATCGGAAATTTATATAATGAAAGGTTTGTAAAGGAAAAGATATGGTATGCATGTCTCAATGATGATCACGGAGAATGATTGAGAAAGCCAAAAAAAGATGAAGACAAAATAAAAGATAGAAGTGTTTACACTAAAATCACAACGATGATAAGTTAAATGAGTATTTTTTCTACCCGTTAAATTTGTTGTTCTTTTTGTATTTATTGGACTTGGAATAAATGATATTCAATCTACACTAAAGTATATTGGGACTCATGAGTCAAGATATTTACTTGTCTGTATTGAGGTGGGCTATGAGAGACCCACAAAATTAATTTTTATATAACAATATCAGGATCACAATATTTAATTTAACTACAATAATTATCGCACACCGATATATATATATATATATATATATCACACGATGGACTAGATTGGAGCAACAAAATATTTTACATGTGATTGGATAAAAAGTATGTCAAATACAATAGAAACGACTGGTACTAAAGGAGAAGATTGATGGTGCTAATCAACATATAAATAGAGCAACTAAAGTATGTGTGAGATTAAATGGCAGAAATACATTCCAGATTGAGAGGATTTTTAGATATTTCATATGCAAACTTAATAAAAAGCAACTGCGAAGGTTTCTATATTGGATGGTTTACGGTTACTAGAAACTCCTTGTTTATGAGACTGAACAAAGGTTCTATTACCATTTGGCACGCACGAATCCTAAGTGTGAAGAACCTGTAGAGTTAGTATATTGAGCACGTGTGGCGGGAGGCCAACAAAAGTGTGGATTATCTAGCAAAACTAACTTTTAATTCCATAATGTTATTGGTTTTTCATTATCCGATCAGATTTTGGGGCGGGGTCAGGGGAGTTTCGAAATTTTAGGGTCAGGGTTAGGGTACATCGAAACTCGTCCCGTCCCGTTGGCATTCCTAAATGGACCTAACCAAAAATTAAGACGTTACTACCTCTGAGATAACACAATCTCCTAAAGATCTCTTTAAGATTGCTATTTCAAACATTTACTTTTGACTTAATATAAGATATGTTGTGGGTTTCAAAAAACATTTACAACAAAATATTAATAAACAATGTATTGGCATAATTCAACATGTCAATAAATGCGTATCTATTTTCTTTCCTTTGAGACAAATTATTGCTTTTATTAAAAAAAAACAAAATAGGCAACTTAATAACCATGATATATAATATTTGGCGGTTCTGTGACCTTAATTTCTCAGCTCTTGGTGCCTATGTATACATAACTCCTCTACCAGAAATTACACATTCAGCGAATATCGAAAGATACAATAACTCCTCTCAATGCCTATATAAGATGATCATATATAGTTCAACAACAACAAAAAAAAAAATATCAGGCATAACTAATAAGTTTACAACCAAAGTAGATATATTTGCTTCGTTTTTGTTATTTTTTTTATCTTATACACTGTTCTGTATTACGGTGATTGGATGAGGTGGAGGCCGGGATCCATGCATGTAGTTGGAAATTGGCTGGCACACCCCCTCTCTCGGAATCAACTCCCTCTGTCCATAAAAATAGACTAGAGTTTGTCGAGAACATTAGTCACATTGAAAATCAGGTAGTTTGAATATCATTAATTTTTTATTTTTGAAAACCGATCATATGATTTCGGAACACATTAATTTTAGAACATAATTATAGCAAGATTTCAATACCGAATCGGAACCCATTTATCTCAAGACAGATGCAATTCGAAATTGCATCATTGGTATCCACTCAACGTGATTTTTGGAAGCTAAGATATGGAGTGTACATAAGGGCTTGGAAATTATCTTGGAGGGGAAATTAGAAAACGTGAAGATAGAATCGAACTCCCTCAATGCTGTGAACTTGATGAATGAAGGCAATCCAAGACTCCATTCTCAAAGCTGTTAAATGAAGCCCACCATCTCACGGCTCAGACCAACACCACAATTGGCCATACTTAACGATTAGCCAACCAATGCGCAGATTTTCTTGCTTGATGGGGAGCTGAACAAGATGAAAATCGTGTACTCCGTATTCCTTATGGAAATGCCCGTTGCCATGAGAGAGTTTGTTCTTAGAGATAGCCTGAATATTAGGCTAGTTTTAGACTAGGTTTATTTGTTATCTTCCTTCCTTGTTATGTTTATTAAGTTGGTACTCTCGATGTGGTACTTCTTCAATTCGTAAGTTTTTATGAATTCTGTTTGACCGGAAAAAAAAAAACGTGGTTATTGGAGTGCAATGGTTGATCTTATTTTTTTTAACAGCAAAAAAAGCATTTTATTAATCTTTAAAAATAAATTATATAGATTAAAAGATTCCAAAGCACGAGGCACTAGATCGAACCAGTAGTTGATCTTATTGACGAGCTCTAAAATGTGAATCGTTTGTATCTATGAATTCCACATCTACTCTCACGACAACTATGAATTCCACAAAGTTTTAATTGACATCTTGATTCACATGGAAAACCCATTTGGTATTGCAAGAAATTAAATATTTGGAACCCACTTAATACTCAAACAGATAGTTGGGGTAGCAAATTCATTAATTTTTCTTGGTTTTATTTGAAACCAAATTTGACATTCAGACCTCTATTAGCTAGGTTTGCGTCAATGTACCTAGCTGGAGTCGGGAGATTAAGACATTACCACCTTTGACACAACACAATCACATAAAGATTGCTAATTTAAAACATATATAGCGAAATAAACAATGTATTTGCATACAACATGTCAATAACTGCGTATCTAAATCATTTTTCTGGAAACAAATTACCGCTTTTTTCTAGGAATAAATAAAAATTAGTAGGCAAACTTAATAACCACGATATGATTCGGTTATACAGCGACTTCAATTTCTTCAGCTCCCAATGCCTATATAACTCATTGACCCAATGTTATACGTGCACCAAGAATCAAAAGATGCAAAGACAATTTCTTGGTGTGTGTTTTTTGATCAAACGAAGAGAACAAAATCTACAATGATTCGGAAATTTTTGCTTTGAGAAACCATGGTTGTTGTTCATATTATATCAAGAAATAGGTACTTAACAAAAACACATAAGTATGAGTTCCTTTGTTTTTTCACGCTCCTGGTGCATCGCTCCACCCGTTGCACAATAGTATGTGGGCTCTATATCTAAGTGTGTCCGTCTCGCATAGTTCTGTATTACAAGAAAGAGTGAAACAATGTTGGAGAATGCTCCCATCTCACAATAATGAGTATGTGGTCCTCTTCATACTATTAATGATTAAATGCTATTTGAAAAAAAAATAATGGTTTGCTGGGCATTAGTGCAGGTTATTTAATGGCCTCGTTGGAAAAGGCCGGCTGTTTTCAAGAAGCATTTGTGGTGCTTCTCTGGAGCTTTCTTGGCACTTGAAGACTTTTCTTGCTTGAGGAGTAATCCAGTCCATGTCCATTGTATATATAAGGGGTTGTGCGGTGAAGTCTGTGTACTGTGTGTGTGAGACACTAAGGAAAAATTAGAGGAGTGTGAGTGAGAGAGAAAATAGTGTGAATATTGGTGAGTGTGAGAGAGATCTGGTGAAGATGGTTTATAGTGGCTTCTTCATGAAATTTATCTCAATGGTCGTTTACCCTTTTCCTGTTCATGTGGTGTTTAAGGATTTCTGGGTTGGTCGAGGCGACAGTGGTGGTTGTGCTCTCTTCAAGCCAATTGGTTTCCGAGATGTTTCCTATTTCCAAGCTAAGAAAAGCAGTGGTGGTTTTTCGAACCGGCCAGCCGCATGAATGATTGAAGGGTGATGATTCAAGTTTTTCAAAGCTATTTAATTGAGTGGCCAATAAGCTTGATGAAATAGCTACTTTCTAATAAGATGTATGTTGTTTTTGCTTGTTGTTTTCATGATGTATTTGGATCGCATATTTATATAATGAAAGGTTTACAAAGGAAAAGATATGCTATGTCTCGATGATGAACATGCTAGAGAATGATTGAGAAAGCCCAAAAAAAAGAAGAAAATAAAATAGGAGATAGATAGAAGTGTTTACACTAAAATCATGAAGATTGATAAATTAAATGAGTATTCTATCCGTTAAATATGCTATCCTTTTTGTATTTATCGGACTCTGAATATATAAACGATGTTAAATCTACACTAAAGTAAATTGGGACTCATGACTCATGATATTTACTTGTTTGTATTGAGGTGGTCTATTAGAGACCCACAAAATTAATTTTTATATGACAATATCAGGACTACGATATTTAATTTAATTACAATAATTATTGAATGACAGATATATATATATATATATATATATATGTAGAGAGAGAGAGAGAGAGAGAGAGAGAGAGAGAGAGAGAGAGAGAGGGAGACGATGGACTAGATTGGAGCAACAAAATATTTTACATGTGATTGGATAGAAAGTATGTCAAATACGATAGAAACGAGTGGTACTAAAGGAGAAGATTGATGGTGCTACTGCTAATCAACATATAAATAGAGCAACTAAAGCATGTGTGAGATTAAATGGCAGAAATACATTCCAGATTGAGAGGATTTTTAGATATTTCAAATGCAAAGATAATAAAAACCAACTGCGAAGGTTTCGATATCGGATGGTTTATGGTTACTAGAAACTCCTTGTTTATGAGATTGAACAAATTAAAGGTTCTATTACCATTTGGCACGAGCGAGTCCTAAGTGGGAAGAGCCTGTAGAGTTAGTATATTAAGCACGTGCGGCGGGAGGCCAACAAAACTGTGGATCATCTAGCAAAACTAGCTTTTAATTCCGTAATGTTATTGTTTTTTCATTACCCGGTCAGGTTTTGGGGCGGGGCCGGGGGAGTTCAAAAATTTTAGGATCGGGGTATATCAAAACCCACTCCGCCCCGTTACGATTCTTAAATGGACCTAATCAAAGATAAGACTCTACTACCTCTGAGATAACACAATCTCATAAAGATTGCTGGTTCAAACATTTACAGCAAAATATTAATAAACAATGTGTCTACATAATCCAAAATGTCAATAACTGCGTATCTATTTTCTTTCCTTAGAGACAAATTATCGCTTTTATTAAGAAAAAACAAAATAGGCAACTTAATAACCATGATAATATTTGGCGATTCTTTGACCTCAATTTCTCACGCTCTCGATGCCTATATATATATAACTCCTCCACCAGAAATTAAATATGCAGCGAAAATCGAAAGATGCAATAACTCCTCTCAATGCCTATATAAGAAGATTATATAGTTCAACAAAACAAAATAAATCAGGCTTAATAAGTTTACAACCAAAGTAGATACATTTGCTACATTTTGTCATCTTATACACTGCTTTGTATTACGGTGATTGGATGAGGTAGAGGCTGGGATCCATGCGTGTAGTTGGAAATTGGCCAGCACACCCTCTCTCTCGCAATTATAAAAGTTTTTTTATAATTGAATATGTTACGGCCCTTTTTATAAGACCATAACCTTAGAAATCCTACTGTAAAAGAAATAATAAATCATGCCAAAACAAGCGGCATTAAATAAAAGATATTTCCAAATTAATTAAAATAAATTCCTAATTCTTATAGACCAAGAATCCTAATAAAGGTAGAAATCAAAATCAAACCGAATACGGAAAGTTAATAATTCTAACCTAAACGAAAATATTCCTAGCCAAAATCTTATTCTAAAATAATAAAAATAAACTACAAAAACTCTCCATTTTTGTCCTACATCAGGTTGATCTTTTTTTTTTTTTTTGAACAGCAAAAATAGCATTTTATCAATCTTTGAAAACAAATTACAAAGATTAAAATGATCCGAAACACAAGACACCAAGAACCAGTGGTAGATCTTATATATTGACGAGCTCTAAAACATGAATCCCTTGTGTCTATGAATTCCTCATCTACTCTCATGACAACTATGAATTCCACAATGTTTTAATTGACATCTTGATTCACATGGAAACCCATTTAGTATTGCAAGAAATTAAATATTTGGAACCCACTTGATACTCAAACAGATAGTTGGTGTAACAAATTCATTAATTTTTCTTGGTTTTATTTGAAACCAAATTTGACATTCAGACCTGTATTAGGTTTGCGTCAATGTACCTAGCTGGAGTTGGGAGATTAAGACATTACCACCTCTGACACAACACAATCACATAAAGATTGCTAATTTAAAACATTTATAGCAAAATAAACAATGTATTTGCATACAACATGTCAATAATTGCGTATCTAAATTATCTTTCTAGAAACAAATTACTGTTTTTTGGGGGGGATAAATAAAAATAGATAGGCAATTTAATAACCATGATACAATTTGTTGATACAGTGACTTCAATTTCTTCAGCTTCCAATGCCTATATAACTCCTTGTCCCGATGTTATATGTGCACCAAGAATCAAAAGATGCAAAAACGATTTCTTTGTATGTGTTTTTATCAAAGGAAGAGAAGGCAATCCACAATCACTCAGAATTTTTTGCTTCAAAAAACCATGGTTGTTGTTCATGTTATATCAAGAAATAGGTACTTGACAAAAATATAAGTGTGATTTTCTTTGTCTTTTCATGCTCCTAGAGCATTGCTCCACCCCTTTCGCTATATAATGTGTGAGCCCTATTTCCGAGTTTGTAGGTCCCTCACCCCACACCCTATTGTGAGAGTGGACCAATGTTGGATAATATTTTACAATTCACGCTCACAATAGTACATGGGCCCCACCTCTAAATATGTGGGTTCTACACCTATATATGGGAGGGTAGTCCAATATTAATTTGAGGAGTACGTAATTAAATATGAATCAATTTGGATTGAGGAAAGGTTTTTTTTTTTTTTTAGGAAAATTGCTAACTGAAATTAATTACATTTAATGTTCACAGTGTTAAGGTGTTCTTTGCAGGTGTAGCAGATTATTTTACTTGTAAGTGGTAATTACTAATGCCACCTATCGCTTGGTCGGTTAGGTGTCAAGGGTGTCAGGGATATATAAACACCAACATGGAGTTCTCATCCATTCAATTAGCAAGATAAACGAAAAACCTGTTGGAAAAGTGAATGGTCTGGGGGTTACTTGGCATGCCCTAGTCAATAACTTTTCCATATTTATGGTGGGAGTTTTTCCCCTCTTCAATATGGGGGTTACTCTCCTATTCATTGTGGGAATTTATTTTCTTTCATTGCTGTCATTCAATCCCTTATTCAAGTGGTGCATAATGACTAGGGTCCTTTGCTGCCTATATAAAGGACCAGTTCTTCCCACAATTTCACACCAATTTCACAGAAAAGTCTACTAGCATTCTGATATAGTGTGAGAGAGAGACAAACGCAGAGTTAGTTCGCCAAGACGTTCTTCGGTGGTGTTCCGACGTTCATGGTCCGAGCCGGATCAATCCTGGGAGACAGATGCCGAGTAACCTCAACCCCCTCTGGTAGGCAGTGAATCTGTTTTAAGGACACCGTGTGAAACACGGGTTTCGATTCACAAATCCATTCTGTATTTCGGTTTGCATTTATGTTTTGTAATTTCATTATGTTGTAATTCTGTTCATATGTAAATGTAATAGAATTCGTTCTTTAGATTCCCGATTGAAACATTTTACGTAACAAAAACATCTCTCTCTCTACCACCCCCCTCTTCAACTACTTTGCTTCTCTCTCTGGAAGCACATCTCTCTCTCTCTCTCTAACCACCCCCCCCCCCCCCAACTACTTTGCTTCTCTCTCTAGAAGCAAACCATTCTTCAGGGCGAAGATGGTTCATAGTGGCTTCTTCATGAAACTTCTCTCAATGGTGGTTTATCCTTTTCCCATTCATGCGGTGTTTAAGGATTTCTTGGTTGGTCAAGGCGGCAATGGTGGTGGTTGTGCTCTCTTCAAACCAATTGATTTCCGAGATATTTCCCATTTCCAGGCCAAGAAAACCAGTACTGGTGATTCTTCAAACCAACCGGCTGCATGGATGGTTGAAGGGCAATGATCGATTCAAGTTTTTCTAAGCTATTTTAATATTTGAGTGGAAATAAGCATGACTAGATATAGCTAGTTTGTAATAAGATGTATGTTGTTTTTGCATGCTTGTAATTGATAAGCACCCAATAATCCATATTCTTGGTGCTTAAGTCCTCTAGCATGTTGTGTTTATACATATATATTGTCGTTTTTATGCGAT
>BPLS01000694.1:920569-936248 GCA_019656275.1 Rhododendron kiyosumense | reverse complement strand
GTTGCACGTAAGGTGTGTTTTGAGTAGTTTCAGGTAAAACGTGCAAATAAGGCACGTTTGAAGGCCAAAGAATGCTCCGGAAGCTTCCAAGTACCCGAAGACCCTGTCGGCCCCCTAAAATCTGTCTAAGTATGGAAAAATGACTTTCTGAAAAAGTTTCGATTTTCGAGATAAAAAATGGCGGTAATTGATCCTTGAATTTTTCTAAGAGTAACTACAAAGTTGCAAGGTTTTATTTGAAGAGCAAGGTCATGTTTCGAGCCATTTTCTCTTGAGAAAAATGTGCAGTTTTCCATTTTGTACTAAAATTGGGGGGTTGACATTTTGATTTAAATGGAATCTTGAAATTCTGGTAATGCCATTGTTTCCAAATGGGGGGTACTTTCTTATTTTCATTAAATAAATTAAAGTAAAGGAAAGATAAAAGAAAGGTTTAAAATGTAACCTTTACTTAACTTTAGAGAATGAAAATAAGTGCTGAGAAGCTGTGAAGTGCTGAGAGCTGTTTGCTGAAGCTGAAGAGCCAACCTGAAATCTGCAGTTTTGAAGAATGTTATCGATAACATTCCATTTGTTATCGATAACATTGGTCCCATTTTGGTCCAGAAGTTGTCCAGACCTGAGGGTATCGATAACATTTTGTTGGAGTTATCGATAACTCTTTTCTCCGGGGAAGAATTTGAAGGATGTTATCGATACCTTGGCTTATGGTATCGATAACATTGGTCTCCAGCAGATATTTTTACTGCTTTTTGGACTTTCCATTTATGGAATACTTGCCACTTTTGGCAAGTTCAGGGATATTTTGTGGAGTGGAAAGGCTGCCTTGTATAAATAGGCCTCTCTCTCTCTCTCCCTCATATAGAGAGAGATGATTAGAATAGGTAGATATTATTGCTTTAAGTCTTTTTATTCCTAGAACTCCATTTTCATTGCTTTCAAGTTTTTGTCTTTAATTCCTTAACAACTCAAGTAAGTTTAGTTCGTTTGTTAATTTCCCGTTTGTTAATGTTGTAGCTACGCTTTAGTTTCTCCTTAATATCAAGTTTATTTCTATTTCTTTTGGTGAATCATGTTTCCATTTTCTAGCATAATTTCTAGTCTTTTTCCTATGAGTGAGTAGTTAATTGGTTCGGTCATGGGGTGAGATGAACCCTACGGATTAGTCGTTTAAATGGTTTCGCTTAAACTTTAGTTCAATTTCAAGGTTTTGAACGAATTAAACTCATGATTTCTAGTTTTGATCATGGGGTTGGTGGCTTCTTTGATCAATGAAGTTTATCGCCTTGTGCTACGAGCTTGACAATCCTACGCGTGCGAACGATCTATTTTCGTCTCTCACTTGCGTTAAATGAGTTCAGTTTGAATTAATGCCTTGAGTTGAGTTACAAGTAGTCTTCAGTTGTTAATTCTTCAAGTGGAATCCGGACGGTTTCGGTTCACTCATGAGTTAGATGAAGGAACCGTTTTATGGCTAAGTCGCGGGTAAATCAATCCCTTTGACTTGACCGTCTTTTATCTAGTTTAATTTCAAGTTCAATTCCGTTAATCGAATCAATCACAAGTTGGCTGCTTGAAAGCCTTGCTACGTACTTACTACCTAATCCAAATTTGCTAAAGACGACTTCTCTGTGGGAACGATCCCGGTCTTACCGGTTTTATATGCTATCATCGACCTAGCCCTTTGCTTGGGTGCAAACCTTATTCGGAGGTTAGGTTCCGATTAGGCAAATTTTGGCGCCGTTGCCGGGGATTTCTTGTCTATATGCTTATTTGGAGGTTCGACAAACCACTGTAAGTATTCCATTTTATTTTACTTTGTGCAATTCATACTCGATTTAGCGGATACCTCTAACCGAGCCACCAATTCGACTTGAGGTGTAACGAAGCTAGATTAAGTATCGATTGCCTTTTCTTTTTGTTGTCCATATAGCGTGGTGGTGGCTAAACCCCACGAAACTTTCTGTTTTGAGAAAAGAGGTGGCGGCATAGCCCCTATAGCGTATTTACTTTATGTCTTATCTATCTAATGGAATGGCGGTGGCAAATGGGGAAATAGTCCCCATGACTATGTGGGAATACTCTTATCCCAATTATGCTTATCCATCTTCTTGCATAGTTGCCCCCACCGCTCCTGTCGTGAATCTATTTAGGATACAAATGAAATTTTCTAATTTGTTACCCCGTTTCCATGGCATGGATCACGAAAACCCTTACAAACATGTTGCGGCTTTCAAGGACAAACTTGGTACCTTTGGTGCCATTGTAAAATCAGAGTCCGCGTGGGTGAAATTTTTTTGTCTCTCTTTAAGGGATAATGCCAAAACTTGGCTCAATTCCTTGAACCCTGAATCTGTGCTGACTTGGGTTGATTTGCTAAATGAATTCTATAATAAGTTCCTTCCCATTTTTTATACGTGGGTTCGTAAGAAACAAATTCAAACCTTTGTTGAAAGAGAGAATGAATCATTTTATGCATGTTGGGGAAGATACAAGCACTTGCTAACTGCGGTCCCGAATCATGGCTTTGAAAATTTTCAAATTGCTAACTATTTTTATAACGGACTTTCTCAAAAGAGTCATGCTTTCATTGATATGTTATGCGATGGAAAATTGTTTGACAAAGAACCCACTGAAGCCTTAGATTTCTTTGATCGGTTGGCTCAAATTTTACACTCTCGGATTTTTGTTAAACATTGTCAAGAGTCCAACTCAAATGCCATGGAAGAAGATATTGAGCCGCCTATCTTTGTTGCAAGTGTTAGTTTAGATTGTGATAGCTCCTCAGAATCTGCATGGAGTGATGAGCTAATTGATGAAATTGAGGTCCCGAGTTCTCCTCATATGGATCCCCCTCTTTGTGATGATCCGGGGGAGAAATGCCTCACTGCCAAGGTTGTTTCTTCCAATCTTCCGTATCTTGATCCTTCCCCGGAGGATTTACTCCTTGCTCATGAGATGAACATGCTTGACTCATCGGGCATCTACTATGATGATCCATTGGCAAAACCTCTCACCGTAAAGGAAATGGATGCCGAAGTGGATTACTTGTATTCATTGTTGGCTAAACATGATGCTTATGAACCAATCCTTGAAGAGTTGAAGCCCATGGAAGCTACAATGGTCCCTTCGAATTCTCCGTGCCTTGATCTTCTCACCGCTAAGGATGGCGAGGTAGATTCCTTACACTCTTTGTTAGAAAATCAAGATGCATGTGGCCCTAATCTTGAGAAGTTACCAATCATAGAAATAATTGATTTTCTTGGTGTTGAGGATGTTGACATGGTTTATAATCCCCTTATAGTAGAATTTCTCAACAATTTGAAAATTGATTTTGTTTTGGCTATGCACTTGGTGGAACTTAAATTTTTTAAACGAATTCGACAATTGCTTTACTCCAAGTATCTATTTTTGTGGCATGGTCGGATTCAATTTTTGAAGCAAAGTTTGGAATGGAATGCAATGTTCATCTTATTAGCTCTCATTGGTACAATCCATGTTCGAAATCCACGTTTGGATGAAGATATTTGAATTAGGCATTCCAAATTTTTGTTTTCCTTTTTTCTTTTTCTCTTTTGATGGTCTGGTATAGCCACCTATCTTTAGCTCAAAGTTGTTGTATGACTTGCTCTATGATGCTTTGAGTGGGAAATGGGGAGAAAAGTAGTACCCGTATAATCACGTGACGATTTGGTGGATTTAAATACTTGTCAATTTTGAGCCAGGATAACACGAGTCGGGCGGTTCTAATGTCATTTGCTTCTTAGTAGGTAGTTGGTTCTTAAGTCTTTTGCAGGGTAAGCATGCTACCACACCAGCCTTGGTGGTTTAGGTCTAAAAGCTAGGGTGAGTGAGGCATTCAGGAGCCCTAAGCATGGGTGCGATTACGTGTCGCGGTTGTAAGACCAAGAAAGCCCCGGCGATGACCTTGTGTGACTAGCTATGGTTTCGATGGAGGAGCCGAAAGAGTGAGCCTTGGAAGCAGTTCCAATGATGAAAGGAAGCAATGACAAGAAAGCCTCCAACTTGGTCGAGGTATACGGGGGTTGACATTCCCCTGGAGGTACAATCTTTTGTTCTTTTCCTCTCTTTACTGTTGTTCTCCATGCTATGAGGACATAGCATCGTTTAAGTTGGGGGGAGGGATATATATATGTGCATGAGGCTTGTCTTATTTTTCTGCTTTTGGTATAATTTTTAAATTTTTTTTTGTGCAATCTTCCCTTGTTAGTAGTGATTTCACTTCCTAGATACTTTAATTATGCTCAATTGTGTCAATATGGCAAGAGTCGGGTATCCCGTCGAATTCGGTTGTGTGTTTGAATCCATGTCATTTGCATATACATGAGCATTGATGAACAAGTTGAGCCTAAAAGTCAAGTCAAGCGTTGTGCATCGCTTAGAGTGGAGATTCATTTCTTAAGCATCCCATGCTTTTTGTTCTCATTTCCCGCACTTGCGTAAATAACATCTTTTGTTCATACTTAAGTAGTGTATATATCTTTCATGCATCTTATTGGAGTTGCTAGCGTACTTAGGAAATGATTCAAGGCATTTTTGCTTGATTAAACCATATAAGAGTCACGTTGTCCTTGTTTTGAACCATAGTCCGAGTCTCTTCCGTTGTTCAAACCTAGGTGACCGGATGTTTGGAGGGTTGTTTGTCTATGGTTTTCAAAGTTTCAAGGAGGTTTGGGGGTGGTGCATGTGAATGTGATAGAAGTGGTTGGAATGAAGAATTTGTGTGTTATTCCCTTTCTCTCTTCTCCCACTACAAATGTTAAAACCCCAAATTTTCATCTCTCTCTCCAAAGCTCTCAAAATTGGCCCTTAAATCTCTCTCGCTACAAATCTCAATTCAAATAACCTTATTCTTCAAAGAAAGATCAAAGAAATGTTATGAAAGAGCAAAATCAAGAGGGTTGAATACTATGATGAGAGTATTGGTGTGCCTCCGGGCTAACTTACATTCCGGATGAAAATGAATCCAATGGAAAGGGGGAGTTTGATGCTCAATACTTGAGGAGCCGGATGTGGTTGACGATTATGTGTGGTTGAGTCGGTGGTAGTAGTTTTTGTAGGATTTATATAGTAGTTGTTCTTTATTTCTTCTTCGTAATTTTGTTTGGTGTTTGGCCGATATGTGGCCATGCCTTGGGTAGTTTAGGGTCGGTAGTGGCCAAGGGTAGATGAACCATGCAAGTATATGGCCACTACATTTTTGTAGTCTCTTTCCCTTTGTATCCAAGGTCGTTATAAGCTAATAAAGTCCTCCGTTGATCTTTTGTACGCTACTTAACTCCGTTTGATGCATAATTGATATTTATTACCTTTTGAGTATGATTTGTTCCTAGTCTTTTAACATTTGTCAATAATTAGCTTTTCTTTCGTTCTAAGCGCTCTTTTGATAGCATGCATAGCTTTTTGTCTCTGGCTATTGCATTTACTCGCTAGCGCTTATCATGGGATGTATCTTGTATCTTAAAGTGTGAAAAGTCGAATAAGAGCGTATCCTTGTGAGTTTTGGAGTTGAGACTCATTGTGGTGCATGCATGCTTGACTACTCTAATGTGGCATAGTTTGTTCATCCTAGTTCATGGCATGGTTGTGCGTGGATTGCATATGGTCGAATTTGAAGGGTGTTTTGGACTCTTGCCAAGTTGTAGTCATTGAGCATAGCTTTTGTATCTTCGTTTTGGGAGGATTGCTTAGCTTACTTAAATGCATTTTGCTTTAATTTGCTAGGGACTAGCAAAGTTCAAGTTGGGGGGTGTGATAAGCACCCAATAATGCATATTCTTGGTGCTTAAGTCCTCTAGCATGTTGTGTTTATACATATATATTGTCGTTTTTATGCGACGTTGCACGTAAGGTGTGTTTTGAGTAGTTTCAGGTAAAACGTGCAAATAAGGCACGTTTGAAGGCCAAAGAATGCTCCGGAAGCTTCCAAGTACCCGAAGACCCTGTCGGCCCCCTAAAATCTGTCTAAGTATGGAAAAATGACTTTCTGAAAAAGTTTCGATTTTTGAGATAAAAAATGGCGGTAATTGATCCTTGAATTTTTCTAAGAGTAACTACAAAGTTGCAAGGTTTTATTTGAAGAGCAAGGTCATGTTTCGAGCCATTTTCTCTTGAGAAAAATGTGCAGTTTTCCATTTTGTACTAAAATTGGGGGGTTGACATTTTGATTTAAATGGAATCTTGAAATTCTGGTAATGCCATTGTTTCCAAATGGGGGGTACTTTCTTATTTTCATTAAATAAATTAAAGTAAAGGAAAGATAAAAGAAAGGTTTAAAATGTAACCTTTACTTAACTTTAGAGAAAATAAGTGCTGAGAAGCTGTGAAGTGCTGAGAGCTGTTTGCTGAAGCTGAAGAGCCAACCTGAAATCTGCAGTTTTGAAGAATGTTATCGATAACATTCCATTTGTTATCGATAACATTGGTCCCATTTTGGTCCAGAAGTTGTCCAGACCTGAGGGTATCGATAACATTTTGTTGGAGTTATCGATAACTCTTTTCTCCGGGGAAGAATTTGAAGGATGTTATCGATACCTTGGCTTATGGTATCGATAACATTGGTCTCCAGCAGATATTTTTACTGCTTTTTGGACTTTCCATTTATGGAATACTTGCCACTTTTGGCAAGTTCAGGGATATTTTGTGGAGTGGAAAGGCTGCCTTGTATAAATAGGCCTCTCTCTCTCTCTCCCTCATATAGAGAGAGATGATTAGAATAGGTAGATATTATTGCTTTAAGTCTTTTTATTCCTAGAACTCCATTTTCATTGCTTTCAAGTTTTTGTCTTTAATTCCTTAACAACTCAAGTAAGTTTAGTTCGTTTGTTAATTTCCCGTTTGTTAATGTTGTAGCTACGCTTTAGTTTCTCCTTAATATCAAGTTTATTTCTATTTCTTTTGGTGAATCATGTTTCCATTTTCTAGCATAATTTCTAGTCTTTTTCCTATGAGTGAGTAGTTAATTGGTTCGGTCATGGGGTGAGATGAACCCTACGGATTAGTCGTTTAAATGGTTTCGCTTAAACTTTAGTTCAATTTCAAGGTTTTGAACGAATTAAACTCATGATTTCTAGTTTTGATCATGGGGTTGGTGGCTTCTTTGATCAATGAAGTTTATCGCCTTGTGCTACGAGCTTGACAATCCTACGCGTGCGAACGATCTATTTTCGTCTCTCACTTGCGTTAAATGAGTTCAGTTTGAATTAATGCCTTGAGTTGAGTTACAAGTAGTCTTCAGTTGTTAATTCTTCAAGTGGAATCCGGACGGTTTCGGTTCACTCATGAGTTAGATGAAGGAACCGTTTTATGGCTAAGTCGCGGGTAAATCAATCCCTTTGACTTGACCGTCTTTTATCTAGTTTAATTTCAAGTTCAATTCCGTTAATCGAATCAATCACAAGTTGGCTGCTTGAAAGCCTTGCTACGTACTTACTACCTAATCCAAATTTGCTAAAGACGACTTCTCTGTGGGAACGATCCCGGTCTTACCGGTTTTATATGCTATCATCGACCTAGCCCTTTGCTTGGGTGCAAACCTTATTCGGAGGTTAGGTTCCGATTAGGCAGTAATTTTCATGGTGTAAATTAGATTGCAAATTTATATAATGAAAGGTTTATAAAGGAAAAGATATGGTATGCATGTCTCGATGATGAACATGGAGAATGATTGAGAAAGCTAAAAAAAATGAAGATAAAATAAAGATTGAACTGTTTACACTAAAATCATGACCACGATAAGTTAAATGAGTATTTTTTCTACTCGTTAAATTTGTTGTTCTTTTTGTATTTATTGGACTTAGAATAAATGATCAATGTTAAATCTACACCAAAGTATATTGGGACTCATGAGTCATGATATTTACTTGACTGTATTGGGGTGGGCTATGAGACCCACAAAATTAATTTTCATATAACAATATCAGGACCGTGATATTTAATTTAATTACAATAATAATTATCACACACCGATATGTATATAACCAGTGACCTATGAGATGATTTTAACCGACCCATTCCCTCATTTAACCCGCGTGTTTCACTTTCTTATCCCAGCCGACCCAACGGCTCACGACAGCAACCTGCATTTTGCTAATTTCCGGGATCCCTCATGGGATGCTTGATGCGTGTGTTCAGAATCGAAAGTATTGAGACTCAGGAGTTGTGATATTTACTTGTCGATATTTGGGTGAGCTATATGAGACCCACAAAATAAATTTTTTATATAACAATATATATATATATATATATATATATATCACAATGTAGATGATGGACTAGATTGAAGCTTTGAAACTCATTTTGTATTCAACTAGATATATAAACAGCTGTTACTTGTGGGGTTCGACTTCCATGGACCTAACCAAAGATTAAGATGTTACTACCTCTGAGATAACACAATCTCATAAAATTTGCTAGTTCAATCATTAATTTACAACAAAATAAACAATGTATTGGCATAATCCAACATGATGACATAACTTTGTATCTAATTTTCTTTCTTTTGAGAGACAAATTACTGCCTTTTTTAAGAAAAAACAAAATAGGCAATTTAATAACCACGATAACATTTATGTGACTTCAATTTCTCAGCTCTCAATGCCTATATATATAACTTCTCTACCATAAATTACACATGGAGCGGAAATCGAAAAATACAATAAGTCCTCTCAATGCCTATATATATAAGAAGTCACTTAATTAGGTAAGTGAGTAAGTAGATCAATTTTGATCGGCAAAAGAAAATTTTATTAATCTCCGCAAGATTACAAAGATTAAAAGGACAAGGGCAAAAGGAACTGAAAATTACTTAAATTCCAAGACTACTCGAGACAGGGGGAATCAGCAGCTATGGGCTTTGAAACAAAGATTGCAGTCTTATGATATGGACTCGTCCAAGTCTGACTCGTTACAATGGAAGTGGACAGAGGACAAGAAGTTCACAGTTAGATCAGTTTATGAGCGGTGGGAATTGCTATCTCAGGACCGGAATTCATTCTTGGGTTCGATATGGAAAAATTTATGCCCCCTGAAGGTGGAAATATTGGCTTGGATGGTTATTCAGGAACGGGTGGCCACGAAGTCAGTTCTAATCAACAAGAACATTGTGTTGAATGATCAAAACTTGTCCGTTGTGTTCACTGTGCTTGGAAACGCCCAACCATCTATTTCTCCATTGTAAGTTCTCCTGGACTGTATGGTCTCAAATTTTGGATTGGTGGCATTTTTTTTGGGTTTGTCCTCCCTCGGTAGTTGTGTTGGCGAGTTGGTGGTTTGATTCCAATTTTCGTAAGCTAGAAAAACATATTTGGGAAGCCTGTTTCTTTGCGACGATTTGGTCAATTTGGATTATGCGAAACAGGATTGTATTCCAAAACGCGGCGATTAGCTCTGAGGAGGTTGTGGATTTAATCAAGTATAGATCGAGTAGCCATGCGGATGAAGGTTAAATTCGATATTAAGGTGTACTCGATCGAGGAGTTCAAAGGATATTTAGATGGTATTTGACTGTTAAAACTGTAATTTTGAGATTTTACTCATCCAATCTCCAGCTGGATGAGTTAGGTGTCGTTTTTCCAATGTGTTTCCTCTCAATGTAACCTTTCGAGTTTTAATAAAACTTCCTTTTGCCGAGCAAAAAAAAAATTCCAAGACTACCCGAGACCAAAGCGATGGTCTGAGACCAACAAACCCCAAACACTTAAGCCCAAACCCCCACCCCACAGGAGAAAACAACCAAACCACAGACAGAATCCGAGGAACCCAAGACAACGCTGCCTCCAAAAACCAAGCATCCCAGATCCAAGCACCCACCAAAACCAACAGACACCATCAACGAACAGCCAAAAGATCCGAGACCACTCGACCACCACCGACCTATAGCCCACCCCTGAATAGCAGAAGCCAACAGTGCGTGTGTTTAGAATTGAAAAGTATTGAGACTCAGGAATCGTGATATTTACTTGTCCATATTTAGGTGGGCTATGTGCGACCCATAAAATTAATAAATTTTTTATATAACAATAGCACAATGTAGATGATGGACTAGATTGAAGCTATTGAAACTCATTTTGTATTCAAATAGATATATAAACAGTTGTTGCCTACTGGGTTCGTTTTCATGGACCTAACCAAAGATTAAGATGTTACTACCTCTGAGATAACACAATCTCATAAAATTTGCTAGTTCAAACATTAATTTACAGCAAAATAAACAATGTATTGGCATAATCCAACATGATGACATAACTGCATATCTAATTTTCTTTCTTTTTAGAGACAAATTACTACCTTTTTTAAGAAAAAAAAAAATAGGCAACTTAATAACCACGATAACATTTATGTGACTTCAATTTCTTAGCTCTCAATGCCTATATATATAACTTCTCTACCATAAATTATACATGGAGCGGGAATCGTAAAATACAATAAGTCCTCTCAATTAGATTAGTGAGTAAGTAGATCATTTTTTATCAGCAAAAGAAAATTTTATTAATCTCCGCAAGATTACAAAGATTAAAAGGACAAGGGCAAAAGGAACTTAAAATTACTTAAATTCCAAGACTACCCGAGACCTAAGCGATGGTCTGAGACCAACAAACCCCAAACACCCAAGCCCAAACCCCCACCGCATTGAAGAAAACAACCGAACCACCGACAGAACCCAGAGAACCCAAGACAACGCTGCCTCCAAAAACCAAGCATCCCAGATCCAAGCACCCACCAAAACCAACAGACACCATCAACGAACAGCCAAAAGGTCCGAGACTCAACCACCACTGACCTACAACGCACCATTGAATAGCAGAAGCCAACAACAAATAGCAGCTCCAAAACCAGCACCCAAACAACAACCTCGATCAAAACACATGCACCTAGCTACCTAAACAACAACAAAGCAAACCAATAAGAGACACAAAACTGCAACACCACCCTGCCAAAGCTACTACCATCACCAGAAAAAAGGAGCAAAAACAGCAACAAACACCAAGACAAAATGATAAATGAAATCAGAACTCCACGGAGAGGGAGGCACCTTCCTCCAAATCATCAAAATCGCCAAGCTCCTCATCTGAAATTTCACCTTCCTCCAATTCAATATATTTCATGATATTGAGGTTCTCCCCCATGAAACAAATCAAGTTTAATAAAACAAAACAAATCAAGTTTAATAAGTTTACAACAAAAGTAGATATATTTGCTTCTTTTATTTATCTCTAATCTTATGTAGCGTTTTGTATTTGTCAAGTAATAGAGGTAGTGGACCTCAATCAGCTCAAGTCCGTCCAACTGAAGAAGAGGAGCAAGCTGGCAGTTCAGTTTAGTAAATGAAATTCAGATTTAGTAGTGTTTCTTGATATTCATTTCAGTTTCATTCCAACTGAATTTAGCTGTATTCTGATATAAGTAAGCTGTGTACAACTCCTGTTATTGTATTGCGAACATATTAAATGAGAATCTAGAATGAATTTCTTCTCTCTCTCTCTCTAAGAAAGTTCATAGTATTGCGATGATTGGACGAGGTAGAGGGATCCATGCATGTAGTTGGAAATTTGGCCAGCATACCCTTTGAGGTATCGAGAACACTTTTTTTATCAGCAAAATAAATTTTATTAGAAAACTTATTAGAGTTTGTCGAGAACATTAGTCACATTGAAAATTAGGCTGTTTGGATATCGTTAATTTGATATGATTTCGGAATACATTAATTTAGAACATAACAAGATTTCTATACCGAATCGAAACCCATCTATCACAAGACAAGTGCATTCCGAAATTACATCACTTCGTCTACTCAACATGATTTTTGGAGCGATTGATCTTATTTACAAGCTCTAAAACGTGAATCATTTGTATCACTAAAATGGTCCTGTGAACGACCCACAAATGAGCTAACTAGGCGGTTTAGTCCATTTTCATGACTCTAAGTATTAATTGACATCTCGATTCACATGGAAAACCCATTTGGTATTGGCAAGAGATTTATATATTTGGAACCCACTTGATACTCAAACAGATTTATTTCTTGGTTATATTTGAAACCAAATTTGACATTCAGACCTCTATTAGGTTTGCGTCATTGTACCTAACTGGAGCCAGGAGATTAATTAATGTTAGGAGTTTTGATCCGCCTGAGGTCTTCCGTGTGCGCGCAGGCCCAATCCGTTAGAGAGTATCCACGGAGTCCACACCATATCGCCTGAACCCAATATACATTGAATGACCCATATCCACTTAAAAGGCCAAGCTTTGTAAGTGGTGAGCCATCCAATTGTATTAGGTCCAACTCTTTGTTCTATTTATCCAATGTGGGACTCAATCTTTCATACATGTTCCCAACATTCTCCCCCTCATGTGTGAACCATCTATTAGGCCTAGCTCCCCCTCGATTTGATCCAAATGACTCCCCTTTGATCCATGATCTTTTTACTCTCCAACACCGATTTAACCCAAGACTTCATTGCACCTACTCTATCGATCAAGAGCCAACCCCTTCACTCCATCGAGAGCCTCCATGCAGCGCTCCGCCTGCATCCTTGCTCCATTGAGAGCCACCTTGGATTTTTCTCGCTCCCCTGAGAGTCTCCATGCAAGTCCACCAAATCGATTTGAGTCCGCTCAAAGATCTTCAGCCATTGGCTCTGATACCACATGTTAGGAGTCTTGATCCGCAGAGTCCACACCACATCGCCTGAACCCAATATACATTGAATGACCCATATCCACTTAAAAGGCCAAGCCTTGTATGTGGTGAGTCATCCAATTGTATTAGGTCCAACTCTTTGTTCTATTTATCCAATGTGGGACTCAATCTTTCATACATGTTCCCAACAATTAAGACATTACCACCTCTGACACAACACAACACAATCACATAAAGATTTCTAATTAATTCAAACATTTATCGAGAACTAAACAATGTATTTGCATGCAGCGTGTTAATAACCGCATATCTAAATTATATTTCTGGAAATAAATTACTACCGTTTTTTCTAGGAATAAACAAAAATAAGTAGGCAACTTAATTAATAACCACGATACGATTCGTTGATACAGTGACTTCAATTTCTTAATTGGCTCCAAATGCCTATATAACTCCTTGTCCTGATGTCACATGTACACCAAGAATCAGAAGATGCAAAGACAATTTCATTGTGTGTTTTTTTAATCAAACGAAGAGAAGACGATCTACAACGATTTGGAAACTTTTGCTTTGGAAAATCATGGTTGTTGTTCATGTTATATCAGGAAATAGGTACTTAACAAAAATATAAGTGTGAGTTCCTTTGTTTTTTCCCGCTCCTGGAGCAATGCTCCATCCCTTTCGCAATAGGATGTGGACTCTATATCAAAGTGTGTCCGTCTCACACCATATTCTGTATTCTGAGAGAGAGAGTGAAACATTGTTGAAGAATGCTCCACACCTCACAATAATATGTGGACCGCTTGAGGTGTGTGGGACCCACCCTATTAAGTTTGGGTTCCGACAGCTATGTCAGGATAAATGCCACATTAATGAGGAAGAGTCTCAATGTGAATTCTCTTCTCTGGCGTGGCTGTGAACATGGGTTTCCCTCCCTATATATACCCTAGTAATTTTCTATTGTAAAGTATCACAAAGATCTGAGAGTTAGTGAGTTGGGTGGGTATTAGGGCTGTAAGTGAGCCGAGCTACTCGCGAGCTCGAGCTCGAGTATTCAGAAACGAGCCGAGTCGACAAAAGTTCGGCTCGTTAAGGGAGGTTCAGTTCGATTAAAGAGGCTCGTTTAGTAAATGGTTAAACTCGGCTCGTTAAGGGCTCGGCCCGTTAAGGCTCGAGCCGAGCTCGAGCTCGAATTTTTGGCTCGTTAAGTAAACAAGCCGAGCTCAGCTCGGCTTGGCTTGGCTCGTTTATACCCCTAGTGGGTATACATAGGGATTGGGTGAGAGTTTATAAATCCTCCAAATACAGATCAGTTGTCCATTGAAGATGATTTATGGTGGCTTCGTCTTGAAACTTGTCTCAATGGTGGTTTACCCTTTCCCATTCATGTGGTGTTTAAGGATTTCTTGGTCGGTTGAGGCAGTGGTGGTTGTGCTCTCTTCAAACCAATTGGTCTCCGAGATCTTTCCTATTTTCAGGCCAAGAAAAACAGTGGTGGTTTTTGAGTGGAAATAAGCATGAGCTATCTAGTTTCTAATCAGATGTGTGTTGTTTTTGCTTGTTTTCATGGTGCATGTATTCGGATCACCAATTCATATCGTTACTGTTGTTTTTAGGTGCATGTATTTGGATTGTAAAGTTATAAAATGAAAGGTTCTTGATCGGTTGAGGCAGTGGTTGATCATTTTTTTTTTTTTTGAACAGCAAAAAAAGTATTTTATTAATCTTTAAAAACAAATTACAAAGAT
Source organism: Rhododendron kiyosumense (assembly GCA_019656275.1). Taxonomy (NCBI): domain Eukaryota; kingdom Viridiplantae; phylum Streptophyta; class Magnoliopsida; order Ericales; family Ericaceae; genus Rhododendron; species Rhododendron kiyosumense. Next base: position 921,839 of record BPLS01000694.1, on the reverse strand, counting down.
TAAAATGATCCGAAACACAAGGCACCAGGAACCAGTGGTAAATCTTATTGACGAGCTCTAAAACGTGTGCTTGATCGATTCTTAGTACTAAAATAATGGGTTACCCCAAGCGTAGGGTGGAGACCGATGCAGCATAATATCCGGTAAGTCCGGAATCGAATCCACAAAGACGGTGATGTGTGCTGATTAAAAACTCGGGTCGTTACTAATTAAACAGGCTCTTAGGTAGCCACCCCTTGTTGATTGATGAAAGATTAACTAAATCTAGGAATTGATTGTACTTTTCAAATAATTAAAAGAAAGGTACGGTTGTAGAGTTCATAGCACTCGCAGCCAGTCCAGATTATCCTGCTCCATTTAATGTTCTTAAAAATGTTCAATTTAAGATTGGAAAAGATACCCCGCAAGATGCGAAACCCTATGGTCGCCGTTTACCCATGCGCAGCGGAGAATGAGTTTTGGACCCCCATTCTCCCGTTCACATAGGCTCCGACAATGCCCGAGTTCGTCCGCGGGAAGTATTTTTCAATCCAAAATCGTTTTTTTCGCTGTTCTATAAAAGGAGCAGTGCCCGAACTAACCACGGTGTGCTAATTACCCCGCAACCTTACCCATACGACTACTCACTCATTATTAAACAAGAAACAAAAGAAATTCTAATTTGAAACATGATTCTAAATACGCGATAGAAAACAAACAAAAGATCTAAGTTAAATAAGAACAAACGAACAACTTTTATAAAGAATAGAAATTAAAACGAATTACCGGAGTGCGAATAATTAAACGAAGCTTCAAAACTTAAAGGAAAAACTCGAAACAAAAATAAAGAATATTCGAAACAAAAAGCTAAACCTCGCAGCCCCTTTGTTGATCTCGACAATCGCCTGTTCCGCGTGATTCCAAAAAGATATCACGGCAGACCCTTTCTTCGTTTGTCCGTCCGAAATCCGTGGGAAGAAGTTCTGTCCGTGGTAAACAGTCATCCCTTTTACGGCAGCCTACTTCTCCCTTTTATAAGATGTTGCATCTCAATCACCAAAAACCCTATTGGCCCCAGTTATTCCTCCAAGTCTCAGCCGTGTACTTCCAATTTTACTCCGTGTGTTGAAACCCTGGGCCCCATTCTTAGTTGCAATAATAAACAATTATGAGGCCCACTTAGAATACAAAAGTCCAAGTCCAATTGTGTTGCTACCCATTCACTTCCAATATCACGTGACAGAGGCACCGTAGGAGAAAAATCGTGAGGCGCCATCCATGTTTCTTTTTA
>BPLS01000694.1:814121-884521 GCA_019656275.1 Rhododendron kiyosumense | reverse complement strand
ATTACACCAACTATGACAAGTACTATTAATTGGCACCTTTCTTCACATGGAAACCCATTTAGTAGGAGTATTACAAGAGATTTATATAGACAGCTAGCTGTTCGGTTCTAAAATTCCGAGAGAAGATGTTATGGACTTTGAGATAATACATCACATAAAGAATTTTTTTTTTTTGATAGGCAAAGAAATTTTATTAGAAACTTGATAATTGGTACATCGAGAAGAAAAGAGCAAGAATCATTAAAAGGAAAAAAACAATCCAATCATATGCATGCCAACAATTTTGAAAGCAGAAAAGAAAAAATCAACCAAGAGTTGGAGGAAAAGAGAACAAAAGAGAAACAAACAGTTCATATTTTATGTTTTCTAATGCCTTCCGAATAGCTCCTGAAGTTTTCAATAGAATATGCTACAAGATTGCATCTCTCTTTAACCTATAATGCCACTCTTAGTTTGATATGGTTGACCACATCATCAATCACATGAAGATTGCTATAATATAAACATATATAGAACAACAATGAATTGTACATGAGGTCAATAATTGCGTATCCAAAGGTATCTAAACAATGAATGGGCCTAATACAGATGGTCAATGGTCAATAACCATGTATCCAAAGGTATCCAAACATTGAATAGGCCTAATACAGATGGGTATTGGTCAATAACTACGTATCCAAAGTATCTTTTCAAAAGCAACAAAATTTCCGCCTATTTTAGGGAAAACAAAAATATAATGAAAACTTGATAACCGCGACAATAACTATTGATACGGTGACTTCAATTTCTTCCACTCTGAGTACCTATATAAGCTCTTTGACCCAAAATCATACGGGCACCAAAAATCAAAAAATGCAAAGACGATTTCGTCTCTCTTTTTTTTTATTATCAACAAAAAGAGAAGACAATCTACCGTATATTCATGGCAATCCCCTTTTCTCAATGCGTTTGTAAAAAATTTCTGCATGAGAAAACAATGGTTGTTGTTCATGTTATATCATCAAAGAGAAGTTAAACCACGATCTGGGGCGATAGTACATAAACTGGACGGGGGGGGGGTGGTTTTGTTGAAGTTTGAGTGGTTCTCGAGCAGGATCTTTGTGCAACCCCAATCATTTTCAAAACTGTTGCTCGTGAGCAGAGAGAGCCAAATTGCAGGGGTAGGAACGACGTCGTTGTTTTCGATGAGAATTGCCTTCCCTTTCGCCTTGGCATCGGAATTCATGGCTTCTAAATATGATGTATGATATCTCATCTCACTTAGAAGATGATAAGCTCTTTGGACAATGGTTATTTGAATTCTGTTGGTTTTGATGCCCTACACAATTAAGAAAATTTCTTTTAAGAAAATTTAATGAAAAGTATTAAATGTCCACAGATGGGCAATACTCTATTCTTGACCAAGAAGCAACGTATCACTATAAATAGGGATTTTTCCAGGACTATTCAAACCACTGTCTCTGTTTTCTTTCTCTAGTACAGGGAGGAGGTGAAGATGGCTTATTCTTGTATAGTTAAGTTACTCTCAATGATGGGTTATCCATTTCCCGTTCATGTGTTGTTCAAGGATTTATACATCGGTCGAGGGCATGGTGGTTGTGCTCTCTTCTCGCCGTTCTATTTCCCAGCGATGTCCAGTACTTCCCAGGCCAAGAAGAGCATTGCTAGTAGTGGTGGTTCGAACCGCATGGATGATTGAAGATGCAAGGTTTTCCAATCTATTACAATGAGTGGAAATGAAGATACAAAGATTGTTGATTTTGTACTCAAGATATATGTTGTTTAATTTAGCTGTCTGTCATGCGACTTATAATGTTGCTTTTAGCTGTTTCCGATCGTAACGGTTAATAAAGGAAAAATTATATCATGTCTCTTGATCAAGAACTTCGTAGAAGGATTGTGAAATCACCTGACACCCTTTTAGATTTTTCTTAATATCGTACACGGTCAAATAAGTGTGTATTGTAGCTTTACTTTTTTCTTTTTCTTTTTTTACATTAAACTGTGCCCCCTAATTGCATTGGCCACCAGTTTTGACCATATTTCAATAATCTAGTCTTTGTTGGGATTTGAGTCTAGATGAGGTCTGTTCTTCCAATGTTTTGTTGGAGGACGTTGTTTGGTGGTTACCCTTTTTTCTGTTTTCTGCTTGTTCGTGTAAGTTTTCTTTACTTACTTTGATTGAGCCCGTCGATGTATCCCTTCGAGCCTTAATATATTGTTTCGTTTGCGAGAAAAAAAAAATCTAGTCTTTGTTCTTCTATGGTAAAAATAAAAAGGCGTGGTTCCATTTCAATAATGTATTTTCATTATTTTGACACAATGAATTGTAAACTCACTGCTCAAACACGCACAATTCAAAAATGAACGAAAATGTGGTTCCCAAATATGCACTTATTACTCACTCAAAGGCTCTCACATTACTTATAGTCAAAATACAGAATCCACAAACATTAATCTCCAAAATCCACATATTTGTGGTTCTAAACTTCTAATATAGAATGTATTGAGGTGATGGGATGAGGTAGAGGGATCTCTTAGGCCTCGTACCGTTAAGATTCTTATTTTTTAAATATTTATTTTTATTTTACGAGATAGATAATTCTCTTACAATACATCATCTTTAATTCAAAAAATAAATATTTTCCTTAGCAAACCGGGCCTCCTTAGTTGGAAATTGGGTACCTCTAGCTACTACCACGCAGATCGCCCTCTCCCCTGAATATCTACTCTCACCAGTATGACAAGTACTTATTGACATCTTACTTTACACGGAAAACCAATTTGGTATTAGAAAGATTTATTTATTACACATCCTGGTTATATTTGGAGACCACATTTGGCAATGAAAGAGATTTACATCTTGGTTTTACTGAAACTCATTTTATTTTCAGACAAATATATACACATTTGTTGGGTTTGCTTTAGTGGACCTAACCGAAGATTAAGACGTTATTACATTTGAGGTAACACAAACACATAAAGGTTTCTAATTAATTTAAACATTTACTAGCTACTGGTTTTTTGCTAGTGGCAGGTGGAATTGATCCCCAAAAAATTAGTTGATATCTGCATAATTTGCCCGAATACTTTGCATTATCCGGAAAAAGACATATACAACTCAACAGTTTGTTGTAAATGGATCTATTTGAGATTTCACAGTATGGCCCATGGGATAACACAATCACTTAGCGATTGCTGATTTGAACATTTACAGAAAAACAAACAATGAATGGCCGGGCCTAATACAGATGATCAGTAACCGCGTATCCAAAGTATCTTTCCAAAAGCAACAAAATTTCAGGCTTTTTTAGGGAAAACAAAAAAAAAATAATGAAAACTTGATAACCGCGACAATAATTAGTGATATGGTGACTTCAATTTCTTCCGCTCTAAATGCCTATATAAGCTCTTTGACCCAAAATCATACGGGCACTAAAAATCAGAACAAGCAAAGACAATTTTGTCTCCTTTTTTATCAACGAAAAGAGAGAAAACAGTCTACAGTGATTCATGGCAATCCTCTTTCCTCAATGCCTTCGTAAAATATTTCTGCACGAGGAAACAATGGTTGTTGTTCATGTCATATCAACAAATAGGTAATTAACAGAAATACTTTGAAATTTTTTATTCCTTCATTTTTTTAAATTCTGTGTAGGTGTTGATGTGACACGCGTAGCAAAAATAATTACAACCTCTTGGAGAATCGCTTGCTCTCCACCCCTCACAACAGACTCTGAGCCTGCAATATAAGTGTATGGGTCCCACATCCTATTGTGAGGAGTGAGTGAGCCAATATTTCTTGTGGAGCATTGAATAATCAATAAGAATTAAGGGAAGATTTTAACTGAGATTAAATGTTCACAGATAGGCATAGTACTTCATTCTTGTCCATGAAGAAAACATTCATTTATGGTGATTTTTCAAGGGGTCTATATAAACCTAGCCATGTTTTATTGTCTTCTACAGAAGTGACGATGGCTTGCACTTGGTTTTTGTTCTCTAAATTTATCTCAATGATGATTTACCCTCTTCCCATTCATGTCATGTTCAAGGACTTCGGGATAGGTCGAGGAAATGGTGGTTGTGCTCTCTTTCCACCAATTAGTTTCCGCGGGATTCCGTATTTTCAAGCCAAGAAAAGTGGTGGTGGTGGTGGTGGTTTGAACCACATATATGATTGAAGGCTGATGCAATTTTTCTAAGCTATTATATATATTTTTAGTGGAAATAAAGAGGTTGTCAATTTCTAGTTAGATTCATGTTGTATTTCTTTTTCTCATGTTACTAATGTTGCTTTTTGCTGTATTTGGATCTTATACAATAAAGGTTTATAAAGGAAATTATATATTGTGTGTCTTGATCGTGAACTTTAAGAGTGATTGAGAAAGCAAAAACAAAGATAAAAAATGGAAAAACACCGAGAGAGGAAATGAGCAGGACCCTAACTTTTTGCATTGAACATCCAAAAATCTAAGGAAACTGACGGCAGCCACCAACCAGGCGTACCGACGGACACACGGGGCCCATTTTGGGCTCCGTATGAAAAAAAATGATAAAGTGAATCGAACGCCTACTCATATTGAATTAAGCTGATTTTTCATCTTAGATGATGCTTACACTTCAAAAGGATCACCGCATTCCTTGCACTTTTTTGAAAAAGAAATCTGGGTACCCAAACTAGCCACAAAAGAAAAAAATAGAGAGAGGAGAGAAAACAATCTCCGAAAACTCAAAGGATTAACTCAAGTAACAAGAACGGCAGAAGTTAAGCCTCACATGTACAAGGCTAGCTAGTTCGACTCACACTACGAGTAAAATACTTTGGCCAACATTCTTCACAGGAAAAAGCTTGTGCGAAGTGATTGTCAATAATGGATTTCGGTTTACGGATGGCCACGCAATCCTAAGGTAGCATCTGATGGGAATGGGATCGGTTCCGGGTTTTCGAAAAAGAAACGTGGGGTTGTTCATTTGGAGGTTTTAAAGACCCTAAAAAAACTGCGTTGCTGATGAAGCTGCAACGTCCTCCATTCGTGGAATTCCTTTTCCAAGTTTCAGCATGGCCTTACGTGCTGCAATTCCGGGATTCCCACCTTTATCGATCCATAACCTTGAGGGCTTTTTCCCCGTTGAGAGGAATTTCAACAAACACGTTGCGGACCTAATCTAGGATGTATTGTGGTGTGCAGACACGGACGGAGCCAAGAATTTCACCATGTAGGGCGAGCCTATATACTTTCATAGGAATTTTTTTTTTTACATATAATAGTAGTGTTTCTTTTTCTTCTTGCAGGGGCGACCGGCCCTACTTGCCCCTCCCTGGCTCCATTCCTGTGTGTAGAGTGGTCCCTGTAATTGAAAATTGGGAACCCCACACAGGGATGGATTATGTACCCCCACTCGATTTCAGGTTTTTTTTTAAATAAAAAAAGCACATTGGATTATAATAAATATTATGAATGTCAAGTATTTCTCAAGTAGACTATTGTAGTGTAACATTTAGCTCTTTGGGTTGTTTGCATAAGGTCTTGTGTTCGAGTCCTAACCCAATTTATTTTCTTACACGAATTATTTAGTTTACAAAAAAGGCACTTGATAGTTGGTACTAAGGCCCATGTATCAAACCCGCGAGCTCATGCACTTCAAAATAAGCAATCAGCAACCACAACACTATTTTGGTTCTCAATGTTCTTGTGTCAAACAATATATTTATATACAAATATTGAGAGGTCCATTTTCAAATTCCATCTAGGGCCAGACCTGAGCATTCATACTAGTATAAATGAAGTCTATTTTTATATTATTGTGTTTGATTATCAATTTTTGTTTATGGTCAGTAGTAAATATGGGTGCATCCACTAGAGAGAATTTTTGAATCCGTACGTACTTGCCCCACACACTCTCTCTCCCTAAGGCCTAATGTCTACTCGATCCCATGACAACTATGCATTACACCAACTATGACAAGTACTATTAATTGGCACCTTTCTTCACATGGAAACCCATTTAGTAGGAGTATTACAAGAGATTTATATAGACAGCTAGCTGTTTGGTTCTAAAATTCCGAGAGAAGATGTTATGGACTTTGAGATAATACAATCACATAAAGAATTTTTTTTTTTTTTTTGATAGGCAAAGAAATTTTATTAGAAACTTGATAATGGGTACATCGATAAGGAAAGAGCATGAATCATTAAAAGGAAAAAAAACAATCCAATCATATGCATGCCAACAATTTTGAAAGCAGAAAAGAAAAAATCAACCAAGAGTTGGAGGAAAAGAGAACAAAAGAGAAACAAACAGTTCAAATTTTTTGTTTTCTAATGCCTTCCGAATAGCTCCTGAAGTTTTCAACAGAATATATTGCAAGATTGCATCTCTCTTTAACCCATAATGCCACTCTTAGTTTGATAAGGTTGACCACATCATCAATCACATGAAGATTGCTAAATATAAACATATATAGAACAACAATGAATCGTACATGCGTATCCAATGGTATCCAAACAATGAATGGGCCTAATATAGATGGTCAATGGTCAATAACCACGTATCCAAAAGTATCCAAACATTGAATAGGCCTAATACAGATGGTCAATGGTCAATAACTGCGTATCCAAAGTATCTTTTCAAAAGCAACAAAATTTCCGCCTATTTTAGGGAAAACAAAAATATAATGAAAACTTGATAACCGCAACAATAACTATTGATACGGTGACTTCAATTTCTTCCGCTTTGAATACCTATATAAGCTCTTTGACCCAAAATCATACGGGCACCAAAAATCAAAAGATGCAAAGATGATTTTGTCTCTTTTTTTTTTAATTATCAACGAAAAGAGAAGACAATCTATAGTACATTCATGGCAATCCTCTTTTCTCAACGAGTTCGTAAAAATTTCTGCATGAGGAAATAATGGTTGTTGTTCATGTCATATCAACAAAGAGAGGTTGAGCCACAATCTGGCGCGGTAGTACATAAACAGGACCGGGGGGCCCAGTTTTCTTGAAGTTTGAGTGATTCTTGAGCAGGATCTTTGTACAACACCAGTCATTTTCAAAACTGTTGCTCGTGAGCAGAGGGAGCCAACTTGCAGAGGGGTAGGAACGACGTCGTCGTTTTCGACGAGAATCGCCTTCCCTTTCGCCTTGGCATCGGAATTCATGGCTTCTAAATATGATGTATGATATCTCATCTCACTTAGAAGATGACAAGCTCTTTGGACAATGGTTATTTGAATTCTGTTGGTTTTGATGCTCCACACAATTAAGAAAATTTCTTTCACCCTCCTGGAGCATTTATCCATGCATCCCTCTAAATAGTGTATGGACCCCACCTTTGGGAGCATCAAATAAGGAAGATTAATGAAAAGTATTAACTATTGTTAAATGTCTACAGATGGGCATTTCTTTATCAAGAAGCAAACATATCACTATAAATGGGGATTTTTCCAGGTGACTATTCAAACCGCTGTCTCTGTTTTCTTTCTCTAGTACAGAGAGGAGGTAAAGATGGCTTATTCTTGTATAGTTAAGTTACTCTCAATGATGGGTTATCCATTTCCCGTTCATGTGTTGTTCAAGGATTTCTACATTGGTCGAGGGCATGGCGGTTGTGCTCTCTTCTCACCGTTCTATTTTCGAGCGATGTCCAGTACTTCCCAGGCCAAGGAGAGCGTTGCTAGTAGTGGTGGTTCGAACCGCATGAATGATTGAAGATGCAAGTTTTTCCAATCTGTTACAATGAGTGGAAATGAAGATACAGAGATTATTGATTTTGTACTCAAGATATATGTTGTTTTAGTTGTTTGTCATGCGACTTATAATGTTGCTTTTAGCTGTTTCGATTATAATGGTTAATAAAGGAAAAATTATATCATGTGTCTTGATCATGAACTTGTGGAAGGATTGTGAAATCACAGAGATCCCTTGAGGTTTTTTTAAATATATTGTACACAGTCAAATAAGAGTGTATTGTAGCTTTACTTCTTTTGTTTTTACATTAAACTGTGCCCCCTAATTGCATTGGCCACCAGTTTTGACCATATTTCAATAATCTAGTCTTTGTTCCTCTATGGTTTCTATGGTTAAAAAAAAGGGGACATATTTGTGGTTCCATTTCAATAATGTATTTTGACACAATGAATTGTACTCACTGCTCAAACACACAATTCAAAAATGAACGAAAATGTGGCTCCCAAATATGCACTTATTACTCACTCAAAGGCTATCATTACTTATGGTCAAAATAGAAGCCACAAACATTAAACTCCAAAATCCACATATTTGTGGTTCTAAACTTCTAACGTAGAATGTATTGATCAGGTGGTGGGATGAGGCAGAGGGATCTACTTAGGCCTCGTTCCGCTAAAATTTTATTTTTTAAATATTTATGTTTCGTTTTACGAGATAGATAATTCTCTCACAATATATTATGTTTAATTCAAAAATATATTTTTTCCTTGGCAAAACTGGGCCTTCTTAGTTGGAAATTGGGTACCACTACCTACTACTACGCGGATCCCCTCTCCCCCTGAATATCTACTCTCACCGGTAGGACAAGTATCTATTGACATATTATTTTACACGGAAAACCCATGTGGTATTAGAAAGATTTATTTATTACACATCTTGGTTATATTTGGAGACCACATTTTGGCAATGAAAGAGATTTGCATCTTGGTTTTACTGAAACTCGATCATTTTATTTTCAGATATATATATAAATGAACCTAACCGAAAGATTAAGACGTTATTACCTTTGAGGTAACACGATCACATAAAGGTTTCTAATTAATTTAAACATTTACTAGCTAGTTGTTTTCTGCTAGTGGCTGATGGAATTGATCCCTAAAAAATTAGTTGATATCTGCATAAGTTGTCCGAATACTTTGCATTATCAGGAAAAAGACATATACAACTATTGAGTTTGTTGTAAATGGATCTATCTGAGATTTGACACTATGGCCCATGGGATAACACAATCACGTAGCGATTGCTGATTTGAACTTTTACAGAAAAACAAACAATGCATGGCCGGGCCTAATACAGATGATCAGTAACCGCGTATCCCAAGTATCTTTCCAAAAGCAACAAAATTTCCGACTTTTTTAGGGAAAACAAAAAAATAATGAAAACTTGATAACCGCGACAATAATTACTGATACGGTGACTTCAATTTCTTCCACTCTGAATGCCTATATATATAAGCTCTTTTACCCAAAATCATACAGGCACTAAAAATCAGAAGATGCAAAGACTATTTCATTCTTTTTTTTATCAACAAAAAGAGAGAAAACAGTCTATAGTGATTCATGGCAATCCTCTTTCCTCAATGCCTTAGTAAAAAATTTCTGCACAAGGAAACAATGGTTGTTGTTCATGTTATATCAACAAATAGGTAATTAAGAGATACTTTGAAATTTTTTATTCCTTTATTTTTTTTGAATTCTGTGTAGGTGGTGTTGATGCGACACGCATAGCAAAATAATTACATCCTCTTGGAGAATCGCTTGCTCTCCACCCCTCACAACACACTCTGAGCCCGCAATATAAGTGTATGGGTCCCACATCCTATTGTGAGGAGTGAGTGAGCCAATATTTCTCGAGGAGCATTGAATAATCAATAAGAATTAAGGGAAGATTTTAACTGAGATTAAATGTTCACAGATAGGCATAGTACTTCATTCTTGTCCACAAAGAAAACATTCATTTATGGGGATTTTTCAAGGGGTCTATATAAACCTACCCATGTTTTATTATCTTCTACAGAGGTGAAGATGGCTTACACTTGGTTTTGGTTCTCTAAATTCATCTCAATGATGATTTACCCTCTTCCCATTCATGTCCTGTTCAACGACTTCGGGATTGGCCAAGGAAATAGTGGTTGTGCTCTCTTTCGACCAATTGATTTCCCCAGGATTCGGTATTTTCAAGCCAAGAAAAGTGATGGTGGTGGTGGTAGTGATTCGAACCACATATATGATGAAGGCTGATGCAATTTTTCTAAGCTATTATATATATTTAGTGGAAATAAAGAGGTTGTCAATTTCTAGTTAGATGCATGTTGTATTTCTTTTTCTTTTTCTCATGTTACTAATGTTGCTTTTTGCTATATTTGGATCGTGAATTTATACAATAAAGGTTTATTATGGAAATTATATATTGTGTGTCTTGATCGTGAACTTTAAGAGGTGATTGAGAAAAAAACACCGAGAGAGGAAATGAACAGGACCCTAACTTTTTTGACAGAAAAAATGCTGCATTCATCCTCCAAAAGTCGAAGGAAACCGACGGCTGCCACCGACTAGGCGTACCAACAGCCACGCTAGGCACATTTTAGTCTCCGTATGAGAAAATATGATAGAGTTGATCGAATACCTACATATATCGAATTAAGTTGATTTTTCATCCTAGATGATGCTTACACTTCAAAAGGATCACTGCATTCCCTGCACTTTTTTGAAAAAAAAATTTGGGGACCTAAACTAGCCACAAAAGAAAAAAAAAATAGAGAGAGGAGAGAAAACAATCTCCGAAAACTCAAAGGATTAGCTCAAGAAACAAGAACGGCAGAAGTTAAGTCTCACGTGTACAAAGCTAGCTAGTTCGACTCACACTACGAGAGGCCAACATTCTTCACAGGAAAAAGCTTGTGCGAAATGATTGTCAATAATGGATTTCGAACGGTTTACGGAGGGCCACACTGGTAGCATCTGATGGGAATGGGATCGGTTCCGGGTTCCCGAAAAAGAATCATGGGCTTGTTTGTTTGGGGGTCTCAAGATCCCGTGCACAGTCTCCAATAAATTTTCTCTATCTATTTCTCTTCAATCATTTATCTATCTATCTCTCTCAATTTCCCGGAAAAGAAATATTGTAGAGGAAAATCCCAATTATGAGGCAGCAACATCAAATACAAGAAGATTATCTTCGAGAAGATGTGCGCAAATCACAATTGTAGTTCTGGGATTCAACCCTCCATCTACAAACGCTACACATACACGCTATGTTGCTCTTTTGTACTCATTGGAATCGCAATGCTAAAGACCAAAAAAAGAATCGCAATGTTATTTAGGTCTTCTTCTCCTTAGTTTTTTGCGTTCTTTTGAGCGTTGTGTCCTCATTCGAAAGGGTAAATTTAGAAATAATCACTCTAGTTAGCATGAATTTTCATTTTCATCCCTTTAGTACTAATTGTGTCAATCTTAACCTTAAAGCTTACATTCCATCTAATTTCATTCCTCTCGCTAACAGTGTCAATGAAACAAGCGGAATTAAAAGGGCAAAGTGAGATTTCATGTGAACTAGTGGAACTATTTTCTAGAATTTAATCACCTTTTACTTTTACTTTCTAGAATTGAAGGGCAAAATCATAATTCTCACTTGAAATGATTTTATGCGCGCACTTTTCAGATCACCACGAGTTAAGTTGGCTCTTCCAATGATGGCTATTTTATTGGAGTTCCTGTCAAACATTGGGGTTCAAATTATTCTATAGGGACGTTTTGGCAAAAAAAAAAAATTTCCTCGGCAAATGAAATTTTTTATAAAACTCAAAAGGGGTACAATGAGGAAAACATCGAAAGCACACAATGCTTATGAGGTTAAACAAAAGAAGAACAAAACAAACATCCAATAGAGAATTGGATGGAACCACTTCTCAGTCATACACTACACTTTCACCTTTCTAATTCCATCAAGGAAGCCCTTAAAATCCTCCACTGTGTATACCTTAATATCGAATTTCACCTTAATCCACATTACAACTCTGGTTTTTATCAGCTCACCTGCTTGCCCTACTTCTGTCAAAACATTATTGAACACAGAGTCATTCATCACCAACCACAAGAACTAAATTGTAGCAAAGAAAGTTGCTTCTCATAAATGATTCTCCAAATTGCTTAATCTATTATCAAACCACCAGGTACACAGATCTACCAAAGATTCAGGACACCCATTTCACATGCCACCAATCTAAAATCAAAGACCAAACCTCCCATGAGAATTGACAGTGTAAAAAGAGATGTCGGGGCTTTTCCAAAAGAAGAGATGTCCACGTTTTGGCAATTTAAAACTTGCGATATAATTGATAATTCGTTAGTGGCAGGAGTCTCGGGCCTACAATTGTTGTAGGTAATGCCACAGGGCGAATAATTATGTTCTTTTCTTGCACTGTAGTTATCTCTGAAGGTATTTTAATTTATTCACATGCTTATGCTCTTCAAGGTATAAATATATGAATTTTTTGGAAATATTTTACAAATGTGAAGTCAAAAAGGCATACCCATGAGAATTTGAAACTACCCCGGATAAGGGCATGTTCGGGAGCCTTTTCTTTTTTTTTTTAATTCTAAGTTTTGAATTGTAAATTATCGCTGGTTGGATTATGGTTGCTGTAAAAATAATTTAAATAATATGCGCTGAATAGACTTAATTTGTAGAAAGTTAGTATTTAAAAATGCAACGAGATTATTCTTTGACTGTGATTTTTGAGTTCTACACTAGCCTTGTTAAGTTGTTTATCTCATTTCTCTTTCCAATGGTGTCCTAAGTTCGAGTCCCGGGGGAACAGGTTTGGGGTTCAAGGCTATGATAGCCACTAAACCCTTCGTTAACTAACATATTAACACCCCACCAATCCCAGCTAATTTATATCGTATGACAAAAAAAATATTGTAAATTCACTGCTTAAACACTCACAATTCAAAAATGAACGAAAATATGGCCCCCAAATATGCACTTACTCACTCAAAGGCTCTCATCATTTATAGTCAAAAATACAGAATCCACAAACATTAAACTCCAAAATCCACATATTAGAAAGATTTATTACACATCTTGTTATATTTGGAAAGAGATTTACATCTTGGTTTTACTGAAACTCATTTTATATTTAGACGAATATATACACAATTGATGGGTTCGCTTCAATGGTCCTAACCGAAGATTAAGACGTTATTACCTCTAAGGTGACACAGTCAAACAAAGATATCTAATTTAAATATTACTAGTGGCTTTCTACTAGTGTGGTGAAATTGATCCCTAAAAATTAGTTGCTATTTGTACAACTTGTCCGAATACTATAAAAAGAGATATACAACAATGAGTTTGTTGTAAATCAATCTATCTAAGATTAGACGCTATGGCCCATGGGATAACACAATCACGTAACGCTTGCTAATTTGAACATTTACAAAAAAAACAAAGGGAAAATGATGGTCCAGAACGTGTTTTGATAATTAATACCCGCCAAAGACAAGCTAAGAACATTTGTGAATACTGAAAATATCATTGACGGGTATTAATTATCAAAACACGTCATTAGCCGTCATTTTCCCAAAAAACAAATAATGAATGGGCTTAATATAGATGGTCAATAACTGCGTATCCAAAGTATTTTTCCAAAAGCAACAAAATTTCCGCCTTTTTTAGGGAAAACAAAAATATAATGAAAACTTGATATCCGCAACAATAACTAGGGATACGGTTCTTACCGAAAAACTAGGGATACGGTGACTTTAATTTCTTTCGCTCTGAATGGGATACGGTTCTTACCGAAAAACTAGGGATACGGTGACTTTAATTTCTTTCGCTCTGAATGCCTATATATGCTCTTTGACCCCAAAACCATACAGGCACCAAAAATCAGAAGATGAAAGACGATTTCATCTCTTTTTAAGTATCAACGAAAAGAGAAGACGGTCCCAGTACATTCATGGCAATCCTCTTTTCTCAATGCTTTCGTAAAAGATTTCTACATGAGGAAACAATGGTTGTTGTTCATGTCATATCAACAAAGGAAAGTCGAGCCACGATCCGGCATCATAGTACATCAACCGGACCGGGGGCGCCGGTTTTCTTGAAGTTAGAGTGGTTCGGATCTTTGTGCAACACCAGTCATTTTCAAAATGCATTTGCTGGTGAGCAGAGGGAGCCGAATTGCACAGATCGGGTAGGAACGACGTCGTCGTTTTCCACGAGAATCGCCTCCCTTTCGCCTTGGCATCGGAATTCATGGCTTCTAAATATGATGTATGATATCTCACTTAGAAAACGATAAGCTCTAGCTTTGGACAATGGTTATTTGAATTCTGTTGGTTTTGATGCCACGCGATTAAGAAATTTTATTTCACCTTCCTGGAGCATTTACAGATTTACTAGTTTTGCTTGTAGTTGTATAGCCGTATTTGGATGGTAAATTTTTAGAAGGTTTGTGAAGGAAACTGAGATAAACTTGTTCACAAGTTCTTTATAGTAGCAATCAATTGCGACCGTCCAAAAATGTTCTGGTCAGTCTGGATTTTAATAAAAAAAATTGGGACTTTTTTTCGAAAAAATTCCATTAACATCCAGACCGTCAAAAATACTTTTGGACGGCTGCGATTAGCGCCGTAAACAACTATTCACGGCTCCTATTTTCTCTATAGCATTATATGTGCCTTGATCATGAACTTGAAGAAGGATTGACAAAGATTAAATTTGACCGACACCCATTGAGGTTTTTCTTAATATCGATACTTTTGTTTTACATTGAACTGTACCCATTAATTGCATTGATCACCAGTTTTGACCATATTTCAATAATCTAGTCCTTTTTCCTCTATGGTTAAAAAGAAAGAAAGAAAGAAAGGGACACAAAGTCTAACCATATACTTTGATTTTGTCTCGAATGAATTGGGAGCATATCCTCGTTTTAGACTTTATCCCACGAGTATATTAATCTAACCAATCTGTCTAAGAAGCCACCCGAGTCAAATCTCCCCCGTCTTGTGAATTCGCACCTCCACGTGCATTCGGGCTCGCTGCACGTGAGGGGAGTGTTTATATTCCACCAATTAAGACCACAAAACAAAGAGAAAAAAAGGAAAACTCAGAGAGAGGAAATGAACAGAACCCGGAATTTATTCGCAGAAATAATGCTTGCATCCACCCTAGATGATGCTCACACTTCACGAAAAGCACATGGGTTTGTTCATTCGGGGTACTCAAAACTCTTATGCACGGTCTCCAATAAATTTTCTCTATCTATCTCTCTCCACTCATTACACTTTAAAACCTCCCTCAAAATTCAAACCGAATTAAGTCATAAGGCTCTCAAAAGTTGAAGTTTGAACACTCAATTCCCTGGGAAAGGAGTGTAGAAGTAAATCCCAATTTTGAGGCAGCAACATCAAATACAAGAAGATTATCTTCCAATTGATGCGCTCCAATCACAATTGAAGTTTTTGGGTTCAGCCCACCATCAACAAAGGCTGAACACACCACACCATGGCTTATCTGCGCCACCAAATTAGCCCCCTGAATTTCCCAGTACACATTGTTCTCGAGCACAAGTTTAACATTCGGTACGCCCGGACCGACCGGAGTATAGCCCAGAAACTCTGTACTAAAGCACTCTGAGAATGGCGCCACAGGCGCCACTTTGGACACGTTCATGGCTTTGAGCTCTGTGCCAAATGTTTCAGCTACCACCTCGTATATAGAACTCTCGAGTACCATATATGGGTTTACAGTACTGATTTTCGTTCCCCCGTAACCTTTCTTGTCAATTGATAGCAAGGTTTGGTTTAATCGAATCGGTTTACCATTGATCGTGATCGATGTGACATGGATGAAGTACTCTGCTGATCGCTCGCCTTTCGGGACATCATCGGCTGTTGGCACCGGATTAACGTAGAGCTTGGTAAAAGCAAAGTATTTCGACACGTCGACGAGCTTGGATTTTTCGTAATTCGGGTAGAACGAGTACGCAGGGGGATTGCCGAAAACTAGGACGCCGTTGGATTTCGAGGTGGACGGTAAGCACAAGGCGAATTTCAGGCCGAATTTCGAAGAAAGCTGGTGTGGGAGGCCAAGGCGAGTCCTTCCTAAACCAGCCATGCCCTGAACCCCAGTGACAAGGCCTTTTACGAGCCAACTTTGCGAGCATCCGAAAATAAAGTTTGGTATTACTGAATTTTGAATTGATATGACATCGGTGGCTGCCTCGAAAAAGCCCACCGTTCTTGTTACGGTGTTTTCGATACTGATCAAGCAAGAGTTGTTGTGGCATCCTGCATCGAAGCAGAGTAAACAGCCGAAGATGGGCCTGGAGGTTGAACATGCGGCCGAGCCGCAACGAGGGGCCTGGTACGTGGAGGAGTTGTAGCCAGACTCGCAGTCCAACCATAGGTTCCGGCCGCCGAGGTCGAGGACTAGGGTTTTGGGGTAGAGAGGGGTTCCTAGGTTCAAGTGGGTTAGGTATTGGAGAGTGGAGGAGTCTTTGGAGATTGGGAGGAGCAGGGCTTTGGGTTTGGGAGATTGTTGGGCTTTAGAGGGAGAAAGGAAGATTAGGAGAGAGAATACGAAAAATTGGTGATGAGAAGAAGCCATGGTATGAGAAGTGAAGAAGATGATGAGTTTGGTGGATTTTGCCTTGACAAGCTGTCGGCATTATATAAGAATAGTTAGCCCGAATCTACGACAAACCCAGAATTTACATCAAACAAAATGTACAATGTGGATTCAAACTTAGAGACGGTTTGCACTAAGGCAGTGAGTATCCGGGCCGCTAATTACTTGCACGTCGACTAATATTCGTGGGGAACAATTCCACCATCCACCTAGGCATTGTATAAGAAAACGAAAATACGGGGACACGCCTCTCAGCCACTCCCCATACACTACTCTTCTATCACAAGCAGTGGGCTCTACATATTTATGAGCTCTACACATTTACGGGCTCTACTGCTTGTGAGAGAGGAGTGTCTGGAGAGTGACCGAGAAACGCGTCTGTAGCATGATTGGAAAAAAAAACTGCCGAAATGTCCTTGCTTGGGTTAGCTCTTCGGGGTTCAATTTGACAAGCCTAAAAAGTAGTGAAGAAGATAATTGAATTTGGTGGATATTGCCTTGGCAAGCTGTTAGGCATTATCTAGGAATGGTTACCGGGGTTTTAGTTCAAACAGAATGTACAATGTGGATTCAAACTTATTTAGAGACGGTTTTGGAGGCAGTGGGTATCTTTTAGCATTTTTTTATTTTTTTTCATACAATATACGTTAGCATGAGTTTGCGGGGTATTAGAATGTTAGTCAACGGAAGGTTCAGAGGCTATCCATAGCCCTGAACCCTAAACCTGCTCCCCATTTGACTCAAACTCATATCACCATTGGAAAAAGAATTAAGACAACCTAACTTGGCGAATTAATAATCTTCACACAAAAAAATTGGCCGCGAATGTAACCAAATTATAAAAAAAAGACGAAAAAGATAGTAAATTAAGGAAAGAGTAGTCTTCAAAGTAAGGATGGTCCCAATGTAATTATGGATGGACAAAACTAGAATGCACAAAAGCAAAGTCCAAGATGAGGATACCACCTTTGGTTTCTCCTACAGTGGACCCATGAATAATTTCAAGATTAGATCGGGACCATTATTTTGTCTTCTACACTGAAAGCAAGTCCTGATACGTTACTTTTTTCCCCTTCACAGTCCTACATACAAAAATAGTTGACTGGCAACTAAAATATTGCAAAAAGCACCCAAGGTTTTAACTAGGGGGAGCAGAGTATGGATGATGCGTAGCGTGAAGCGGGCAAAAATTCGGGCACAAAGCAATACGTACCTATCGGGAATCGGCTGATAAGTGTTGAATTTTTTGTAGCAGCCGTGTACTGGAGTACTATTGCAGTATCAGAGGACCGAAAAACTGCTACGTAGCGGCCGATATTTAATTCTATGAAAGCACCCCACTTCCGAACAAGAATATGAAGCTGTGACCACTACATCCTCCACCTGTTTCCTCTTGAAAACGCTTTTATAACTAAACTAAGGTAGGAAACGTGAATAAGATCACTGAGTAGATTTACGAAAGATCGATCAAAACTGCGACTCTGCCTTATAGAATGCCGCTTTTGCTTATGATTTTTTATTTTATTTTTTGCCAATATCGTATAAGTAGGGGGGTTAGCAAGAGAGTTCTGGGTTAGTCTAAACCAAAAGCTGTCCATAGACCTAAATCCCTAGCCTATGCCAATGCTTGAACCTTGGTCTCTCTTGTAAGAGAATCAGGAGATAACCGTTGGGCTACAAACCCTTTCATTACTTTTGCTTTATTTATAAAATTATAAATGTTGCTCTCTCAAATTAAACTCGTAAAAAGCACGTATTTTGGAATACGAAATCCCATAGAGTACTATATAGAAATCAAATTAAAACTAGATGGGCCAATCAAGCCTAAATCAAATAAACAAAAAAAAATTTGCAAAAATGAAAAGACTTGATTTAGGCTCAAATCTGAAAACTAGAATAGAAGGCATAATCACTGGTGAGCACGTAGCTCAAAATAAATTGTTTGACCAAGCATTTCGGTCCATGAAACTCTCCAGATTTATGGATATATAGGCAGGTTTGACTACAGTGATTTTGGTGGGTGCGGTGGGGGTTATGCCAACAAATACTCCAGTTTTCTTCAAAATTAATGACACGAGGCCAAGTCAACAAAGCACAGGTCAACAAAGTACAGTATGGCCCTTTCATTTAAATAAGACAATTAGCTTATTATTTTGTTTTTATTCAAATTTTGTTTATATTTGTTAATTTTGTGTCAATTTTTTGGGAATTATTACATTATCATGACAAAATGAATTTAAGAAGTAAAAAATTACGATAGAAATCTAATGTTTTTGAATAAAGACAAAAATAAGCCAATAAGCCAATTTTTTGGTCTTTATTCAAAAAAAATTGGATTTCGATCATAATTTTTTACTTTTTAGATTTCTCTTGTCATGACGATGTAATAATTCCTAAAAAATTAACGAAAAACTAATAAATACGAAAAAAATTTGAATAAAAACAAAAAAATAAACCAGTTGGCTTATTTAGCCGAACGGGGCCTAACCAACTGGGGTTAGCTTGATTCGTCAGGACTCTTGCATTTCACTAGTTGGTTAGGAGTTTGAGTCTCTCTACTTGCATGCATGTGATTGTTCTTACCTTAAAGGGCTTTTCCTTCATTTCTTTATTCCCACCCCACCCTATATAATGGGCAGCTAATTGAATTGTTGGGTTTGATTTTCTCGTGAACTCTTACAATTAATGTAATGTGTCGAATTTATATTATGTACTTATTTGATGCAAAAAATGATCTCTTACTATCGATTGATTAAAAAAAACACAAAGTACAGTATTTGTGAGATATTTTTTTTTATTAGTGTATAGCATTTGATCGATGCGGTCTCTTTTGTTGTTTCGAGAAAGCGCAACTTATACCGATAAAATCATGTTAAAAATTGCACAAAGACCCCCTTAACCCAATAAATTAGTACGGATGTTCTGCAAAACTATGCCTAGAGTACAAGGCTCATCCCCCTTGCTACATGACGTGGGACCTTCTTTTTTTTTTTTTTTTCTCCAATTTGAAGGTTGGTCTGTTAAACCTTCAAATTGGTCAATCGAAAAAGATTGTCATTTTTGTGTACGTATCTTTTAATTATTAAAATTTTTTCTTGTCGCATGTTTCTCTATGCCTTTGGAAGTCAAAATCAAGTCACACATTATCGATCACCCATAATGAGATTGTCATTGATATATATAAGAATGATACAACAATAAAAATTCACAGGAAATATATAGCAGCTTTTCGGAGAGTGCATCTATCGAATGATTTGTAATATATGTACAACAATTTAAGATGACTATGTAATTCAACTATGTATAAATAATCTCACATTGATCCGGTTTATTTCAAAAAAGAAAGCCTACATTTGCTCTAGCTGAATATATGTACGTTTCTCCTAACTATTTCTGCATAAACTCACTTCAGACTTAACATCAAGAGAGGCGTATCCGCGCGGCAGATACTTTAGGTTTCTATTTTTCAAGAAATGGACTGAAGAAGAGACGACGATACAAATGGATGAGATGAAGAGATGAGCATGGCATGCATGAGAGAGAGAGAGAGCAGGTAATGTGCATGACAAAAATAGGAGACAGTAATCCTTACATCTTTTAACTCACACGGAGCCCGTAATTGTCCCAAGCTAATAAACGTGAAAAAGTAATACTCCTCCTACTACATATGTGCACACTTTATAGAGAGAGAGAGAGAGAGAGAGAGAGAGAGAGAGTAAAACCTACAGTAGCTAACTATTCTGCCTCACGGGAGTGCAACATATGGCATTTAATATGAACCTAGTGGTATTTAGAGACGTGTATGTATCTTAGTATGTATCTACCTACTTTGTAATTACTCTCTCTCTCTCTCTCTCTCTCTCTCTCTCTCTCTCTCTCTCTCTCTCTCTCTCTCTCTCTCTCTCTCCCTCCCTCCTATCTCGCTTGCCTATAAATAGAGGAAGAGAGTAGCAGCATGTGAACCATAAGAGATCAACTAAAAAGCTTTTCTCTGTTTAGGTTGTGGAAACAAAACCAGCAAAAGCAAAAATGTCTCACATAGCTGTGGAGAGAAACCGGAGAAGACAGATGAATGACCATCTCAAGGTCTTACGCTCCTTGACCCCTTGTTTCTACATCAAGAGGGTACTTCCCTCTCTCTCTCTCTCTCTCTCTCTCTCTCTCTCTCTCTCTCTCTCCACACACAACACCCAGAACAAAATTCTAACACTAACCCTGAGATCGAAATTAACTGTAAATTGCATTGCAGAATGTATTGTGTTGACGGTACTACGTTTAACGGTCTTTACAGCACTGTATTTTGATACATATAGTATAGGGACAATGCATTTTGCGGCTTTATATATACTTATTGCATGGACGATTATGGACACTCCGATTCCATCATCTTCTAGGTTTATGTGTATAAATGATCTATAGAAACAAAAGGTCAATTCGGTCATTGTTGATTGCAAGAATTTAATACTAACATCAATGTCAGCCATATTTCACAAATGATATATGCTCATAGACATAGAAGACGATCGGATTGATCCTCAAACCTTTGCAATGAAAACTCGGTAAGTTGTCGAATTAGAAGGCACCGAACCCTCTACATACATATTAGATAAACATTATCCTATTCATGTATATCTCAAGTTCTGTTGTATCTTAGCTCTGAATTTATCATTGTTCGGGTTTGAATCACTCTTGTAACTACTTCATAGCCTAAACCCAGAGCTAAGATACAAGGGTGCTTCAAAACCGAACAATGATAAACCCAGAGCTAAGATACAACAGAACTTGAGATGTACATGAATAGGATAATATTTATCTAATAATACATATATATAAGTGCGATCTAAACTAAAATCTTAATTTATGTGATCATATGAAGGGAGACCAAGCATCAGTTATAGGGGGAGTAATAGAATTCATCAAGGAGTTACACCAAGTGCTACAATCTTTGGAGGCCAAAAAACGAAGGAAGAGCAGCCTAAGCCCTGGCCCTGGTACTCCAAGTCCAAGGCCACTCCAACTATCTCCTCAAATTGATAATACCCCCTTCGGAATCGACCTCAATAATAATGTCAAGGAGCTCGGAGGAGCTTGTTGTAACTCTCCGGTTGCAGACGTGGAGGCGAAGATTTCTGGATCGAACGTTAACTTGAGGACGATTTCTCGGAGGATTCCGGGCCAGGTTTTGAAGATTATCAATGTGTTGGAGAAGTTTTCCTTTGAGATTCTTCATTTGAATATCAGCAGCATGGAAGACACTGTTCTTTACTCCTTTGTCATCAAGGTACCTCCTTTATTTTTATGATCATGTCTACTTAGTACTCCTTCCGTCTCCATTTTTTAGCCCCTCTTGAGAGTCCGTAATTTTTTAGGTAATTTTGAAAACATCGTTTAAAAGAGCTTATTGAGATTTATAAAACAAGATTCATATTGCATATAAATAATATTACCAATTAAAAGTTATAATTAGTTTTTTATCCGATTGAAATAGGACAAAGGATAAAAGAATGAAAACGGAAGAAGTATTTTTGAAGATTCCCAGAGGAATGTGTGGAGGAAAAGAATGATAATTTAGATGTAAGAACGTTTTTATATGCATCTATATATAAAATCTTAGTACCTAGTAAAGGTTAACAAAAATTTCACTACCTGATTCAAGATTGAAAATCTTTGTAATCTTTTTCAAAGATTTTTTTTTTTTTTTTTTGCTGATCAAAATACAATTACGAGAAGGTGATCCCCACTGCATTAATAGGAAGCAGTACCATAAACTTACACCATAGATTGATCGATGCACCTTTGGGAATTTATATTAAACTCATAACATTTATACAACATCAAGAAAAAAAAACTTATAGCGCGGAAATTAATGTTATGAATTCAATTTTGATGTTATGAATATCTTATATGTGTGTTACGCATATTTGTGAACCGATATTTTACGTATTGAGAGACAAAGCAAATGAAGCCTTAAATATTCTCTAGATAAAATTTCAAATGGTCATACGCTATCCATCGAAATGAATTTTTGTGGCACAATTTGACAAGAAAATATTAATTAGCTGTTTTCTCTTTTCGTTGTTTCAAAACAAACTCACCAATCTTTTCTCTTACTTTCAAGACGGTTTTCTGGGGAAAAAAAAACCCACTTTTCAAAAGAAAAAAATGGACCAAATAAAATAATTGCGAGTTGAGAAAATTTGCAAATAGCACTACCAAATACCACGTCCCTGTGTGGAAGTTGGATGCAATGGTTACGGACTCATTCAATTTTCCATTGGATGTATTTTTCTTTTCCTTTTCGTTTTCTTTTCTTGGCCTTTTACTTGCCTCAATCTTTGTGGTCAGTATTTGGTCTCTTCTCGATGTACCATTTGTCAAGTTTTTAATAAAATCTGTTGCCTATCAAAAAAAAAAAAAATTACCACCTGTATGTGTTGTATCATGTGCATGGCAGACTATCAACATGCATCACACATAAGGACTAAGGTGACACTTCGATACATGCATGGTGTGAGGTAGAATATATATATATGGATTATGGTAACAAGATAATATCTACTCGAGTTAATAAAATTCTTTTTTCTTATCTATCACCAAAAAAAGAGAGAGAATGTCCTCATCAGAGAAGGATAAAATAACTAAATAAATAAAAAGCTAGAGGAAGCTATAGCATATATCTTTGAATCAACTAGATGGTGCAAAATATCAAAATGTGTGTCAGGCGATACCTTGGTTGGGGTGAAAGAATATCAATCGCCCTGTACTTTTCTCGTTTTGTATCAGTTAGACGGTTAATTTAGTTTTGTCCAAGATATTTATGATGAATTCTGTATTGTAAGTGTCATTAGACGTATATTAATACAACTTCTCACTTTTGTAAATAAAAAAAAATGAAGAAGTTGTCAAATCTTTAGCAGTTTTTGCACTACATGCATGGTATGCTCACTTGCTAGCTCCTTGGTTGCCATATGATGAGGCCTTTAAAGAACGACAATGCCCATTTTTCCTTTCTTTTTTCTCTTCTTGTGCAACATTTGTTTAATTATCTTTGCTAAAATGATTTATGGTCTATTTTCCAATAACTCAATTATGCATATTTTCTTTGGTTGATTATTTTTGGTAACAGATAGGGTTGGAGTGCCAGCTGAGTGTGGAGGAACTAGCCATCGAAGTTCAAAAAAGCTTCTGCTCTGACGAGGCTTATATCAACATGTAGAAGAAGCATATGGAAATTTAGGTCTAATTAATAGTACTTATCTTTACAATAATGGAAACTGTTAGTTTCCATTTCTCTAGTGAAACTATTGTAATTGTCAAACATTATGATTATAATCCAATCCAATCCTATCCTATCCTAGGATATATTATCTACATGTGTTGCGGTTCTATTGGTACTTGTGTGCTCGATTGTGTGTCCATTAACATGATCATGTAATCGAAATGCACTCCACTTATCTAATAATTCAAATAGTTGCACCTGTTTGATCTATCCCGTTATAGCTGGTCACACATACAGTAACCTGATCGCGTTATGTTTTCCCTATATATCTAGATCTCTCTGTAACTGCGAGACAACTAGAGGTAGATTGGGGAATTGTAAGGGCAAAGATAAGTAGAGAATCATATAAGAATACAGAGATATCATACTCCCTCCATCCGTTTTTGCTAGACCTTTCTCGCATAACATGCCTATCATGTTGACAAAAACCTGTTTGTTTTTTGGAAAAATGCACTTTTTTCCAAAGAAGACAAATGAACGGGGACAGAGGTGGTATGTAGCTCTTCCTAAATAAGTAGTAATTTCTTTGTCCAAACCATCTTAATCAATTGGAGTTGTTTTCAGATTTTAATCAATTGGAGTGAAACAACTATAGCTAGTTTTGCTTTTAATCAATTGGGGTGAAACCATCTTATCCGCTTTCTCCGAAGGCACTAACAAGTTTCACCTTGATGATGCAAAGACTGCTCGGTCTATTGAGAAAATCTTGGGTGTTGATGAGGAAGTTTTAAGTAAATACATGATTACGAATGTCGAAAATGTGCATGGGCCAAAGTTCAAAGTTCTCAGTTTGATTGATCTGATCCTTAGTCATCTTAAGTGAAGGTTTTCTTCTTGGTGCCTTTTGACTTTGTTTGGGTTTTTAGGCTTTGATTGGTTTCTCGCCATTCAATTGTGGTTATTTTTTCCTTCTGGTTCTGGATGGCAAATGATTGTCAGAGTTCTTTTTTGGTTTGCTTGATGCCTCATGCTTTAGATTCTCTTAATCTGTTTCCAAAGATTAATACATTTTCTTTGCTGTTTAAAAAAAAAAACTTTGCTTTCATTTTACTTTCCACATGGACTTGTTTATTGTGTTTGGTTTCCAGCTCCATGTATCAATTGGCACAAATCAATCCAGGTCCCATGTGGCTCGTCAAAAATTGGGCTGGTCTACTTAGATTGGCCTGCATATATACAAGCCTGATTTCAACCTGAGCTCTAGCCTGTGGTTCAAATTTGACTAACAAGAATCAACCTCTCCTCAAGAGAACAACGATAGATTTGTTTACTTATTACCTCTTCAAGAATTCTTGAGTGGGGTTCCTTGTGTTCCGCTCCTTGAAAAACTACTCACTGGCCCTCAAGAAACTAAGTTCGGTCGATAACATACTTGTGATAAAAAACCAAGGGTTGAGGTATCTAGCAAAAATGCTTTCTACCTACTCCCGGATAGACGATTGGCATTTGATCTACTTCTTCCTTGAAATACAAAGCAAGCTAATAAGAACAAGAATGAAAACAGATGTGGTCTTTACATAAAGAAAGGTCATGTTGTTTCATGAATCTAATGAGAGATTATGATTCATATTCGCATGCATGGTATCAATTCTTTTTTGTTAAAAAAGAAAGGAGTTTGATCCTCTCCAGTTCGTCAAATAGACTGGTCTAATGCTAGCCCTTTTTGGACCTTTTTTGGGTCTACATTACTGGTTGAAACTGTTCACTTTTAAATATTATCATAACCATCAACCGCGTTAAAAATCACGTTTGTGTGATAAGTTTGATATGATTTTGGAGTGCACTTATCTTGCAACAAATGGGTTCTATTCTAGTGCTGCAATTAATTTTTTTCCCAAGCAAATGCATTTCAAAATTATATCAATCGATATTTAGTCAAAAGTTAGCAGTCCCAATCATCGAAATGAGTAAAGACCATTTTGAAGGACAGGAAATGATACAGCTCCAAACAGAAACTAATACTTATACAAGATACAAAGCAGTGTTCTTTAAGCAATCTCATGTGACCTCAATCATTGAGAAATTTTTAATCTTTTGCTACAGTTTGCCGGAACAGATCAACACAAACCAAGAAAGGATTACTATCCCACAACTAATAGCTGCCCACTCCTGTCTCCAAAAAAAAGAATTCAATATAGTAAGGTGGACTCCCATCAACTCACCTGGGCCCATAAACATTCTGGGCTTCCATTCTGAAAATTTGAAATTATTAGGTACAAGGGCCCATAACGGCACATGATATATCCAAATCCACTATCAAATTCATGATCGTTAATAAGTTGACATTACAGCTCGGAGGGTTAGTCCGGCTAGTTGGTGGGTTCGCTCATCACACAATTGATTACGATTCAATTTTTGGTGTCAGACGGCAAAGAAAGCGGCAAGTCGATGACCTGCCTTCTACTGGATCGGAAGGAAGTTAGTTGAGGTGCGCATAAATTGACTAGGACACCCGCGACTGTCAAGCCAAAAAAAAAAGTCACATTATGAGTACTGTTTGTATATATGCTCTTTTGTCAAATGTCACAAGGATTTGATTTTACTTAATTATATGGGCCTACGTTATTTTTTCTTTGTGGGGTTGATTGTCCTTTTCCTCGATAAATGTGACTCTTCAATGCCTAATTTTGCAAACACAAAAGCTTCACTTGTACAGAAAAAAACCCACATGGATTGAACCCTCTAAGAGGAACCCTGTGGCCTACTAGCTAGCTAGGGTTTGTGCAGGACCATGCATGTTAGTAGATCGATCACATGTCGGTTCCTTGTCCAAAACCTGCAAAAGTTGGGCGTAACATGTGTGTGTACACACAGAATAATATTCCCTCCATGCTAAAAAATTACTAGGAATATTTTTGTGAAATTTGTGTTAATTTTTGTAGAAGAACAAGAATTAGGGAACTAAGCTAGGGAGTACTATAATTGCGCATCACACGCATACTGAAGAAAAGTTTCGTGGTCCCTGGCGACACCCCCACAAAATCATCGCCGAAATATGCGACAAACATAAGTTGGATTAAATATTATCTAGCTTCACATTATGTAGCATTTAATTGGGGAAAAAAAAAAGAATGACTTTCGCACTCTCCTTTTATTCACTTGTGTTTCTTGATTCATCCTATTTGCGTGAAATAATAAAATTACTCTTCATGAAAATGAACGAAAAAAGATAGTTTGGCAATTAATTTTACATGTATAAAGCACAAGGATAAAAGGCAATTCCAATTATTTCTGTTTGACACACAAAAAAAAAAAAAAGAGGCAATCCCAAAACCATTTCCCTTGGAGACATGTACGGCAGGTAAATGGACATTTTATTTGGTAATTAGGTCCCACTTCCTTGCCGTAGGATACTATAGAGTCATTGAACACAAGTCTAAGGGTAATTCAGGAAAAGAAAAGGTGATGACAGTATCTATATATGGAGAAGTTAGCGTAATGATTTATGAGAGCTGGTGAAATTCAGGAGTTCAAAGCTAGTGAAATTCACTAACTTTAGTGGTCGACGGCCAAATTCACAAGTTCAAAAGCTATCGAAATTCACAAGCTTGAAAGTTAGTGAAATTTAGGAGCTCTAAGTTAGTTTAGTGAAATTTAGGAGCTCTAAGTTAGTGAAATTCACGAGCTCGAAAGCTAGTGAAATTTCCGAGCTCAAAGCAAGTGAAATTCACTAACTCTTGTGATCATTGGCCTGAAAAGTCGTCGGCCGAAAAAAGTCTCTGAACAAAGGTGTTTGTCTGCCAGAAGTTGTTGCTAGGGCCGGGAGTGAAGTGAAAATTTGCATTTTGTGAGTTTTAATACGTAGTATTTGAACGGTAAAAGGAAATTTTAATTATGAGATTGTACTCGGAGGTAATTAAAAATTGAGTTCATCCTTAATAGAAATAAAGTGCACTTTTCTATCCTTAAAGGTAATTTGCTATTATTTGGGAAAATGATGGTCAATGACGTGTTTTGAAAATTAATACCCGCCAAGAACATTTTGTTTATTAACAAATGTTCTTAACATGTTTGTAAAATATATTAATTATCAAAATACGTCATAGACCGTCATCTTCCCCAAAATTCATCCACAATGAGTTTGAAGAGCCTATCGGTGGAGATGTCCAGCCCACTTGGATAGTATAGACAGTGTGGAAAGTTATAGGAGAGGTAAGAAAAAGTCCTATTTTGTGTGAGTTACTAATTAAATTCAAATAATCAGTAAACTCATTAAATATATTTTAGGAAGTAGGAAAAGCAGAAGAATATATCCCAATGTGGTTGTGGTTGCAAGGCTTAATTAATTTTCTTAATACACTCATTTGTTTGGTGACAGAGTAAAGAACGTGCAAGCACTATTGGCATGACTCTATGAATCCTATTCATGCCTTTCTTACAGAGACATTTTTACACATGCACTTGGCATGATATTTGGAATTTAATTCTTTGAATTAATGTCATATTTTAACCCACTCATGTTATGTTTGTGATTCTTATTATCAATAAATATATAAACAACTCAATTTGCTAGTATTTTAATTTCGTCGGTATGGCTTCAAAATAAAACTACGCATAAATTTGGGCAGCTAAAATTTTGTCCGAAATTCGGGGAAGAGATTATTAACGTCTGAGACTCCAAAAGATTTGTGACAAAACTGTCTTGGCCAATTATATGTCGACACATTTGTTCGCCTCACTGAAATTATGCTAGCTGCTAAAGGGGTGTGATCATGTTTGTTTAGAGTCCATAATAGCACGCACGGCAGTGCTTGCATCCGATTTAATGACAACACCGGAACAAGGTTGAGACCGTCCCTCAAGCTACAAAGTCACATTACTTTTATGCATAACGATTCTGGTTTGTCCCTTCAAGGGACAGCAGCGTGCTGTGGGACAACAGCCCCCCTGAGTCCCACATGGGCAGCGAGCAACGATCAGTTCAACCAGTGTGGGTGTTTTAATTTTAGACCATATCAAACCCATTTTCAATCCATCTAAACCTATGTAAAGGTGGGTTGAACCACCTCATAATAAAAGACTAACACGTGAAAGTATTTGAATGAATTGAAGCTTTTGTGCTTGTGTATAAATAATCATTTATTTTATGTATTTCCGTTTCATAATTAATATTTGTCCACTCGTAACATCATGTTACAACGTATATACCGAATGCAAAAATTTGGAAACTATTTTTTGCTTTTTGTGCTTTCATAACATAAAATATGATTTATTTTCAACTAGTATTGGCGATCAATGTATGATGTATGTCAAGCAGCGCCACATTTTGGGGCATTTTGAAACCCCCAAAAATCAATCTTCTTTTTGATGTAGTACAGAGTAGTGTGATACAAAACCTTAGATCAGCAAAGCAAACTCAAGAAAAGCGCGAGACAAAGGTTTTTTTTTTTTTTATAATCAAATGTCCGGGCCAATTTATGCAAGACAGAGAGATGCAAAAACTTTCACCGCACCACAAAATTCTTTTGCGAAACAAGATCTCAAACCTTTTCAATTATGTTGCCGCACGATAAGAGATGACATTTCAAGATACCGACAAATAGTGAAAATGCTTTATTTTACTCAAAATAGTAGGTTTCAGACCTTCTTCATTTTAGTTAAAATGAACAAGCACCATACGAAAATTTGATTTACAAAATCAGTTAAGATCCTCTCCAGAGCAGTCCATAACTTGGACTAGAGGAAACGGATCTAATATGGACCGCACATTAAAAGAACTCAATAGTTCCACTGATTTCTATTGCTTCCGTTATCGCTACTAGATTGGCCGTAGGACTTGCTTCTATATATTGGACCTAGAATTGGTCAGGGGACTGTTGCGGGCCAAGCTGTCGAAGGGATTGCAGAGCAACCCGAGGCAGAGGGGAAAATACGAGGTACTTTATTGCTTAGATTCACGTGAAGAGTCTCTGAACAGATTTGACTGTCTGTTCTAATCAAAAACTTGGACGAAAGAGGATTCACTTCCAATTTGAAACTTCAAACGAAACACCACATAAACAAGTTATAAATCAATAAGTTTGATTTTGGGGGAGTGATTTTGGAGACTGGAGATTGTCAAAATCGAAATCGGATGTCCGGGCCAATTTATGCAAGACGGAGAAATGCAAAAACTTTCACCACACCACAAGATTCTTTTGCGAAACAAGATCTCAAACCTTTTCACTTATGTTGCTGCACGATAAGCGATGACGTTTCAAGATACCGACAAATAGTGAAAATGCTTTATTTTACTCAAAACAGTAGGTTTCAGACCTTCTTCATTTTAGTTAAAATGAAGAAGCACCATACGAAAATTTGATTTACAAAATCAGTTCAAATCCTCTCCAGAGTCAGTCCATAACTTGGACTGGAGGAAACAGATCTAATCTGGACTGCACATTAAAAGAAATCAATAGTTCCACTGATTTCTGTTGCTTCCGTTATCGCTACTGGATTGGCCGTAGGACTTGCTTCTATATATTGGACCTAGAATTGGTCAAGGGGACTGTTGCGGGCCAAGCTGTCGAAGGGATTGCAGAGCAGCCCGAGGCGGAGGGGAAAATACGAGGTACTTTATTGCTTAGATTCACGTGAAGAGTCTCTGAACAGATTCGACGGTCTGTTCTAATCAAAAACTTGGACGAAAGAGGATTCACTCCCAATCTGAAACTTCAAACGAAACACCACATAAACAAGTTATAAATCAATAAGTTTGATTTTGGGGAAGTGATTTTGGAGACTAGAGAGTGTCAAAACCAAAACCGGAGGTGCTGTAGTGCACTCCAGTGTAGTCCACAAGTAGTGCGGAACACAAACTGTTGAACTCATCAATCAACGGTTGTAATGACAGTTCAAAAAAATCAATGGTTGTAATGTATTTTTAATCTGGACCGTTGATTGATGAGAAAACGACAACTATGTGCCGCCCTACACATGCATCACACGGGATGCACTACAGCACCTCCGGATCCATCAAAATCAATCCCTACATAGAATTAAATTTGGCACTCCCTTGACCAGTGTGGTTATCCATTTGGAGCGCCTCAAAATCAATTCCTTTATTTTGTTATGCATGCTTATGTAATAATGAGGCGTGGTGAGTGGGGTGTGCACGCAAGTGGGGGACGCAATCTTCCGAATTTTCGTTACAGTGTTGGGACCCCCACTTCGGACATCAGCTGAGCCGTACACGGGGAAAAAGATTCCCGCTTAATCAGAGGGTTGGAGTTAACCTGACCCGACCTCCGGTTTACAGGCTATAAAACTCTGACAGACTGACAGCGTTATCGTCGTCACCTCATTTCCTGTTTCGCCCCCACGTTCCTAACTATTTTACGCTTCTGTTTCTCAGTTACTACGAGCCGGATAACCTGGCTTCACTCGGCTCGGCTCTCGTGCTTTAGGGGTACCTTTTTTTCTTTTTCTTTTTTCTTTTGACTTCTTTTCTTTTTTTGTCAAATGGAAATAGTAGTTCTTTTGACTTCTGGTACTACAAGATAGCACTCTATTTAAGGAGAGAAAAAATAAGGAGAAGTTTTTGCGTGCCAACCGAGTATCACGTAACAGTATCCATTAGCAATTTGGACGTCCAACCGTATTTTGGACAGCACAGACTTATTATCTCTCTTCTCCCCTCACCCCGCCACTCTCACTCCTCAACATTTGGACAGTCCGGATCGGCACCCAAAAAATTCTCAAAAATAAGACACGAGATTCAATTATTACGAAAGTATAAACTATTGATTACCTGTAATATCGGATTGTGTCGTAATCAAAATTAAATTCTTGCTTTCACGTTTGCCGGTCCATGTGCGTTTAATAGTGTGAAAAGCGTGGTGGCTTCCTGCAGAGGCATGACTTTGTACCTTGTAATGGCTTCAAATGAGAATTTATATTCTTATTGTGGAGGTCGACGGAGTCGTCTCAGATTCGGACCGGTGACTTTTCTGTATCTTAGCTTTAGGGTGGTTATCAGTAGCAGCTGTATGGTTAGTTTGTATTTGATTTATTCGTAGATTCTGTATAACTTATATCAATGAATTGGTGCGCTCTTGCCGACTGAAAAAAAAAAGGAAAAAAAAAAATTTTGCTTGTATTACTCCATATGTGGCAATCCTTTTCTTCCACACCAATCAAACACCCCCCCCCCCCGGGCAACAAATTATCAAGGGAATGTAAAAATGTCACCTTATAAAAGGATTGGCATGCAATTAATATCTAATATTTGGAGTGATAGGTCATTTCTTTTAATTTTTCTCTAAAATTTTGTTTTCAAGTACGTTTTTATTCTTCTCTTTCTCTTTCTTTAAACGAATTTGAGACAAAACCTATGACTTGAAGTTTATTGTTACAATTTTTGAAGGATAACATTATCTAGACACATTGCCAATGAAGGTCTAAAAAGAGACGAATTTAAGATTTTCAGTTTTTATATAGTAGTATAATAGTATATGTGAACTTTCATAGTAATTTGCTTTCGCAAGCCCTTAAACAATTCTAACTATTTAACGAATTTATAAGTAGAATACGAAGACTCAATTGATTTTTAGGACACCAAACCCACATTCTTTTGTATGTACTTTACAAAATTATATACCAAACATATGGCCTTTATTCATTATTCGATTGAATCATCCTTCTCTAAATCATCAATGATGCCCTTTTCATCATCTCTTTGTAAACCCTCTTTTTTTTTTTTTTTTTCAATCTTTAGAAGGTACTATTATTGATACAAAATCATACACCAGAATGGGCAACCATCCCTAAGGAGGGAAGAAAACAACCACAAAGGAGGCCTAAACTCATAGAAAAATATTCAGAGCCTCGTATAGACAAGACTCATCTCAGACCTCGAAAAACTATCCAGACAAAGTAGACAACCAACCATAACAACACCCCCAAGGATGAGAAAGTCCCACACAAACATCAACAAAAAATAAAAAAACACAACAATAGACCCATGCACATAAATCCAGCCGATCAAGGCCGCAACCCTCACTGCTGCCACCACGGATCGGATCCCCGATCACCACAGCAGCCACACCCCACTATCCTGCAACACCAACTGCTATCTTCATCCCAAGAACTACGATCTCATTAAGATGCGAATTTATGTGACGCCCAAAACGACAAGGATGAGGCCGAGCTGATAACGTCGATGGAGCTGCACACCGTGAGGAAGATCAGAAGAAGAGCACGCAGGCAGACTGCTTGTAGATGATTGGTTCCATCAATGTCAGAGCTCGCTGAATTCAGAGGGGGGAGATCTGAAGTACTGGGGAAGGGGAGAGAGAGAAGGGGGGGAATCGTGACTCATTTCGAAGCATAATATGATCGATGACATTTGCAAAGAAGACTACCAGATTACAGGATTTTACAGACTTATGATTTGTTTGGTTTGTATTTTAAAAAAAATTTGAAAAATTGTAAGAATAATAAGTGGAGAGCGATAGAGAGAGAAATGTTAGAAGTATAGCGAATCTAGAGAAAATTTTTTAAAAAATTCTTTTTGAAAATGGGAGAGAACAAAGCATTAACTACTTTATTACTCCCTTTTTTTTTTCCGGCAATGTTAGGTCGGGGGTGTTCCACTTTTGATTTTTTCAAACGGAGATAGTTTCAAATTCAAATATAATGCAAATGAAAAATACAGTATCAAATTTTTTTGCACCGTTTAAAATATCTTAATGAGATCTATCAAACAAGATCCATATTGGTAGGAAAATTATTTGCGTAAACACATGATTTTTAAACTTGAAATTACCTTCTTTTTTAGAAAGTTCTTTTTCTACGAAACCGAAACACCCTTCATTATAAATTAATGTAAACTATTTAAAAATGTATGTACGAAGATATTTTATTCGTAGTTTCAAAATTAATGGATTTTGATGGGATTAACCTTTTCAGTTGAGTATCCGTTTATCTTGATAATTGACTGTTCGGATCTCAATTCGAGCAACAAAAAAATTCAAATTTTCATGTGCTTAGATTACGTCCAAACCGTCTGTGCCGAGATGAACGGCCGAATCCGCTGCGGCGCTGCGCTGGACTGCCAAAAAATGCAGGTACGACTTGCAATGCAAAGTTGCAAACAAAATCTGAAGCAGATTCGATTTCAAGGAACATTTTAATAGAAGTGTCACGTAAATACACTTGTGAACTTTCGTTTTCACAACAGTACTTTTTCCTTTCTACTAACGTTTACTCCGTACGAATCGAACGGTCACGATTGATAGGTGGCCCGCACGCCGGGCCGTGGGATGGCCCACATACAAGTGCGGGTATCGGAACAGTAGGCCCCACATACCACCCATGTGATCAGGGTACTGCATACAGTATTAATTCCTCGGACGCTGCGCTTTGAACGTAAGAATTCTCCTCGGAATTAACCCCCCACTCTCCCCCCTCCCTCTCGGCGTTCTCTCTCCCTCTCTCCATTTTTTTTTTTTTTTTGTGGGTAAACAGGGAATTTTGGTATACTTCGAAATAAAAGAGTACATAAGTCTAGGGTATATAACTATGGCCTCGGCCCTCAATTGAATAGAAATATAATTAAGCATATTATCTAATCCATAAAATACAACAGCCATTTCTAGTCCCGAATTTGCCAGCCGGTCCATGCATGCATTGCCTTTCCAAAAGATATGCTTGACTTCTATCACACCCAATTGCTGCGAAAGATATCTACGATCGTTTTCAATAGAACACTCAATTGGTGTGTTTCATCCCAATGTATAGCAAGTAATTGGATGGTGAACATAGAGTCCAACTCAACTTCCAAGTTTGGTATAGGAGTATTTCATTTAAGGGTAAATTAGGCAGGGTAGTTTCGTGATATTATCGATAAATACAAACACTTGTTTTGAGGTTCTCCAACATAAGACCTTGTTCATTTGGGGTTGAAGACAAATTAGTGTATGCATCTCAATACAATGTGTGGCAAGATCCTGGGACACCGTCAGGGGCACCAATAGTCACTCGTCGTAGAGACTACAGCATTAGATTGAGCTCGTTTGCGATCTATTTTTGAGTTCTCTTCCCTGATTGAAAAGTCGTTTAATTTTTAGAGATTGCTGGAACATCAATGAACTTAGGTCGATCAAATACTAGCAGTCACACGATCGATCGCAACATGGTTATTTCATTGCCATCCTTTTTTGAGCTCATCTTCAAGGCGCATTGTAGGGGAGCGAAATATCCGAAGGACGGGGTGGCTCAAATAGGTGAGGAGGATTTGCAACTCTATCCCAGAACGAATAGTTGTCTCAGTTCGTCTGTCTCAGGAGGGACCCAGGTGTAATGTGTGTCCGATATCCAAAGGAAAGAGTAATAGGAAGAGCTTAGCCGAGCTTCGATACTATTGCCGAAGGATAAATAGTATTTCGCTCGGATCTGGCTTTGTTCGTTCGTTGGATACGTTCTTGTTCTTATATTGTTTCTTCGGTCGATATATTCTTACTCGGAGACCGCCCTTTCGGAACCTTCTGGAAGGATCTAAAAGAGACGTGGGAAGTCATTTTTGGTAGGTGAGGTGGCATCTCTGATTGATGTGACCCCTCTAGTCCTGAGTGGGCGGCTCGCTAATCCTCAACAGGAGACAGATAATTAATGACTCTGACTCGTGACGTCATCCGAGCGTAGCCGATCACGTGGGTGTCAGGGACAGCTTGCATCACACTTACTCTCCTCACCTTTGCCTATAAATAGAGAAGAGCTTCATCCAAGAAAAGGGTTCAGATTTCTAAATACTAATCTTCTTCCTTCCAAGCAAACTTCTTACAAAACCTCTTTTCTTTAAGCTCCCCTTTCTGACTAGATCGTCGGAGCTTCTTCCCGAAGGAACATCCCCCTCCGGTTCTGCAGGTACACGAAGATCGACGCATATCCCACGAGTCAACGGTCAACAGAGAAATCAGCCCCCCACACGCATATATTTTACCTTGAATATGTAAAATTCTGTCTAAATTAAAGAAAAACATATACGTAATTCTCCCCGCACAGCACCATCCTCGTTTCCATTGCTTTTGGTGTAATTTAAGCTGCGAAAGTGAAGCAAATTATTGCTTTCGAAATTGAAGGTGAGGTTCTTGCGTTAATTAGAAATTCTAGAGTAGGTCATTGGAATTCAAAGTTTTATTTGGAGAAAAACTTTTTTTACAGAGGCTTCAGTTTTACATAGGTGAACAATCTCACCCGTCCAAAATTGTTTTGGACAGTCCAGATTTTAAATAAACTATTCGTGCGAATGGTTTAAATAGTTAAACTGTTCGCGCGAACAAATCATTTAAAATTTGGACCATCAATTTCTGAAATGAACGATGAGATAGGACAGCACAAAAATCTCTTTTAGGGAACCTCCGTGAAAAAACAATCTCTTTTATTTAATAGGTTCTGTGGGAAAGTAAAATAGGAGTATGCACCAAACATATTTAATTGGTAGAGACTGGGGGAGTAGGTTTGGAGCACTTACTCCAAATCCCAACGAGAGAGAACCAAGTTAAATATCCACCAAACATATTCGGAGGCTGTTCGGCTAAATAAGCTAAATGATTTATTTTTTTGTTTTTATTTAAATTTTTTTCGTATTTATTAGTTTTTCGTCAATTTTTTAGAGATTATTGCTTCGTCATAATGCAAGAAATTTAAAAAGTAAAAAATTACGAACGAAACATAATTTTTTTAATAAAGACAAAAATAAGCCAATTTTTTCATCTTTATTCAAAACAAATTAGATTTCGATCATAATTTTTAGACTGATCCCCCATTAATCAATTCAATAAGAGAATAAATTTTTTACACCACCGGTGTAAACATTTATTTCTTCTAAATTAATTATATTACTCCACGTCGTCATGTTTTATTGATTGTGATCACTGTTTTACAACATGGTACAATGTAATTGATTTGGAGGACACAAGTATTTACACCGACAATGTAAAGAATTTATTCTCATTCAACAATCAATAATTTTCCGTTGCTTGCGGAATGAACTAAAACATATATTTGTTTGGTAATAATAATAAATTCAACCACCACAAACAAGGACCACAGCGGGAAAGTGATTCATGACCCTCCCGGAATTTCTTCCCCCAAGGACTTTTGTATTTTTGTTTATTTATATTTAGAATAAATTAGTCCCATTTCGAGATGACTAATCAAATACTTAATTAATATGCTTTTGCTTATTCAATTTGTGAGTTTTGCTTCAGTATATACGGCACTATGGAACTTTTGGTTTCATTCTTCTGATGTGACCATACATAATCGAAATGGTCACGTATAAATAATGCAAATCTTTTTGTATTCAGTGATAGGACCATTTTAGTGTATCGTTATCATATGACGCTTGAAAAAAACATGTTCTAAAGTATGATGAGTCAGTATCCGTCAGTTCTATGTCGAATTCCTGTATTCGCCTTTGATGCCTCTTATGACATTTTTTTTTTTTATTCCTCAAAATATTTTTTAGCTTTCTGATCCAAAGATAGCTGGTTAAAAAAAAAAAAAAAAGGTTTAAAAAAATTAGTCAGTGAGAAATTTCGTTTCAATACTTGTTGGCGTCTTGTCTTGATAACTAGATTTAATCGTACCCTAATTGCAACAATCATTCACCAAACACTACATGAATAATTTTGACTTCTATTAGCGAGACCAATAAATTAACATGCCAATATTTGCAATTAGCAAGAACAACGTTACAATCACTCCACTTCATCAATGCATTTCTAACATTTTCAAAAAAATAATAATAATCACCTAACTTCATTTTATCACGTTCTGATTACATTGAACAGCTCGAATCATCAAAATTCAAGCCGCTATATATATATATACACAACTTGTTGATTTGCTACCGTCCCTTTGCTCCATCGGTTCATCTGGTAGTGATTTCGAACCCCACTAGTTCTAGTCTCTCTCCCAATAAAAAATAGTTAGAGTGCTATCTCTCTCAAATGCTACCTAGCTTATTCTAAATATTAACTTTTGGACCCATTCGAAGACAACCTTTTCTCAAAAGTAAGTGAACATGTTTTACGGCAAATAATAGGAATTAACAAACGATCCAAAACCCCAAAATGTTTCTTGGAAAAGAACAGTGTGCTTGTCTCGGTGAGTGCCAAGGTTTTGATAGACGGAATTATGAATATTGACTTTCCTCTAGCTAGCTAGCTAGGCCTATTTTATTTTAAGATCAAAATGGGCTTTCATTTCTTCTCTTCGATCTTTAATTATGGAAATGTTTTTGTCACCCTTTTTTTTTGTTAACGCCACTTCTCAAAAATACATTCACAGAGAAGTGGCGTTAACAAAAAAGAAAATGGCAAAATCAGCAGTCAATAACTAATGAACATTAATCTAGCAATATGATGCATGTTCCCCATATATATCCCAATCATCTTTGAATCTCAGTTAATAAACTCGTAGCTAATTTAATTAATTTTTTCTAACTCGTTTTATTTTCTGGGTCCGAGTATATACCGAACGATACATTGTTCAAGTTTGAGTTGAAAACTTAACAAGCTTCATAAATTTGTTCTAGCTTGTATTGAGCGAGTCAATCTCGAATGAGTTTTAATCAAACTAATCATCTAAATCGGGCAAGGTACGTAGTAGTTTGTTCAAACTTAAGATTTAAAGTTTAATGAGCTTCAGAATGTTCAAGCTTAAATCAATACTTGACTACTTTGATCTCTATGGACGTGACAAACCAATCTTAAACAGGCTTTCCCCCAAGCAAGCATGAACTTGAACTTGAACTCGAACAGATAGATTCGAGCATATGCATGGATTAATTATTAAGATTTGGTGCATGGGGACCCCGGCCCAAAAATAATGTTATCTTAGGTTTGGATTTATGTTATCGATAGTTTAGCGCAGACAGAATTAATAACCTCATCGTTTTCCATTACCATATGCTTTTGGGAATATTCTTTAATTTATTTATAAAATGGTGGACATATTTATATTGGAAGGATCACAATCATGCATGTACCATTACTATAAAACACTTGTACTAAAAGATATCCATTAACCCCTAGTGCTGCTTGACCTAAACCACTTGTTTCTTTCCTTGATCATTTCACTACAAGAAAAAGTACGTTAGTGATAAAAAAGTGGCAACAAAATTTAATTTCGTTGCTAAATGAGTATATTTGGCGACGAAAAAATT
Source organism: Rhododendron kiyosumense (assembly GCA_019656275.1). Lineage (NCBI taxonomy): Eukaryota > Viridiplantae > Streptophyta > Magnoliopsida > Ericales > Ericaceae > Rhododendron > Rhododendron kiyosumense. The sequence goes on along the minus strand of BPLS01000694.1, from coordinate 845,694 downwards.
AATTCGTCAATGTTTTGACAACTTTTGCGATGAAATTATTTCATCACCAATTATAATTATTTAGCGACGAAAAAGATATTTTCGTCACCAAAGGTACCTATTTGGCGACGAAATAAAATTTTCATCGCCAAAAAAGTAAAAAATGGGACAAAATTATTTTGTGTCGCCAAAGATAACTATTCAGTGACGAAAAAAATATTTTGTCACCAAATGGACCAATTTGGCGAAGAAAAATATTTTCATCTTCCTCTTTACGTTTTCAGCAACAAAAAATTTATTTCGTCACCAAATGGATACTTTTGGTGACAAAATTTATGAATTACGCTTTGTCACTAAATATATTTCAGGCATAATTCTTTGCTCAGAACTCTGATTGAGATAATTTAAATTGTTTTTGAACAATAACATAAAAAGCTACGACTTTCATGTTTATCAAAATTGCTAATTTTAATGTTTAATGGTTCAAAATGCCATTCAAAATATTTTTAATGTTAAATGTATGTGTTATATATTATATATTTCAAATATAAGCTAAAAAGTGTGTATGGTGTAGCTAGTTAAAACTTACGGCGCAATACCTAGGAGACTTATGTTCGAAACCCAGTATGAGCAAGAAATTGGGATTTTTTCACATTTGAGAATATGTTTTGCGACGAAAATTTTCGTCACCAATTTATTATATTGGAGACAAAAAATTTCGTCACCGATGGATAACCTTTGACGAGCCAAAGGGTATAATTTGTGACGAAATTTTTTGTCGTCAAAAAGCACAATAGGTGACAAAGAAAATTTCGTCATCAAGTCATTTTTCCGTGACGAAAATTTTCGTCGCCAAAAGGCACTATTGGTGACGAAAAGTAGATTTTGTCACCAGGCAAGAATCCTCGACAACCTTTAGTCGACAAATTTTTTTTGTCACCTATATTATTTGTGACGAAAAACATGCAATTTGTGACGATTTTCATCTGTCACCCAATGCAATTTTCTTGAGAATACCCAATTGAAAGAGAACATGTACTTAGTTTATCATCCAATTACTCTTAACTTTGTTAATTTCACGGATTATTTTTTCCTCAAATTGATCTTTACTCGACACATTGATCGCCTGTTAAAACAAAGTAAAAAAATTGGACTGCCAGTATCATTTCTGCAAAAATATAGACGTAAATATGAACGATGTTTGAAGAACACTTCAATTTGTCTCTTTTTATCTCGTTTTCCTTGGTTCTTTCATTTTGTTGAAACGGTGTAGTTCTTGCCATCAGGCCAGGTAAAATTAAGCAAAGTGATGAAAAACCTCTTGAGTACTACTGTTTCTTTTTGTGACATCTTCAATACCGATCAAACTCTTACCAATATCCGTATGAGTTGATTTTTTTTAATTGAACTCTTGAAAACATGTTTTTAAACAGATTGAACAGATCCGATCATTTGCACGAGACCCCAAAATGGCCTTTTGTTTTTATACATAATGGTATGGGTAGTGATTTTGCCACACCCTTTTTTGATAATGCCACACCCTGCAAGTGTATTTTTGAACCAAAAAATACACTTGCAGGGTGTGGCATTATCAAAAAAGGGTGTGGTAATATCATTTCCCAATGGTATTTATGTATTTATATATATATGTCACCTTGCCCCCTATCTCGGAAGTCTGGCCAACGCTAGTGGATTGGTTGGTTTCATTGTGTCCCTATCCCGTTTGACCCTCTTCTCCATTTCTTGCACCCATTTTATAGAGGAGGTGGGTTGTCCGCGTTGGAACATGTGCAAAAGGATTTGGGTCTCGCATCAAATAAATAGGAAAAAGTTTGGACTTTCGTACATAAAAATTATTGTAGATTGAAAGATATTAACAATTTAAATTTTGCATTGGAAACCAAACCGGACCTTCAATTTGGAACGGAGAGAGTATATACAATTTGGTGACTCATCACTTACGGTGCTTAAGCTTTTAAGTAGACTCGAACCGTACAATGTATGTTCAGCCCCAACCAAGTGATGTAGTGGGGGCTATATAATTAGTCAATTTTTCAGGCTGTTATTCTACAATCACTTCCGCTTACACACCCAGCCACAATAACAATGGTGTGGACTCTACACAAACTAGCAATTTTGTTTTTTTTGGTATAAACCGTGCGAGTTATCAAATATAGCACATAAAATACTTGTAAAAATGAAGGTCTTGATCGAAATGCCGAAAATTTCGTGATGAAACTATGGATTACGTACTAAACTATGGAAAGAAAAAGGGAGAAGCAATGGCAATGGCAAAATAGTCAATGATTCCAATCTTGTTCAAGATGGTTGCTTGGAGTACCCTTTAACCATGCCTTGCCTGCTTTTACTAGTATTATTATCAAAGTAGTAATTTTTAGTTGGATGGTAGTAATCATTTGGTACCCCTCTCTCATTGAACCAAAGGAACGTGAAAGAAACATTCATACCTGAAAAAGTCTTCAAATTGAACAGCTTTTGTCGTCTTTCTTGGGACTTAATACTATCAACTTTACGACAATCCATGTTAATCATTTTGTAACCTACTACTACTAGACTAACCAATTTCGCTTTTTGAATTGAGAAAATCTTTTTTAACTGGGCGGAGCCATAAATAGTTATTTACAGAGTCAATCGCTGTTAAATTTCACTAAAACTCGGACTGTCCAGAACACTTTTGAACGGTCGTGATTGGTTGGTGTTATACAAAAATTGGTCACGGCTGAGCTATGAATAAGCTTATCTCTTTGAAATTATGTTCTATAGTTTTAGCTACGCATTCTTCATTAATGAGCAAGATCATTCTTAATGTTCTGCATGGATGATTATACTATTCGTATAAAAGCTCAAAATATTTGCGTAAAAGCTCGTAACATTGGCTTAGAAGCTCATAACATGCATTTGTTTGAAAATTGATTCCATCAAGTCAAAAGTCCATACGCACTAACATAGTTTTTGTTATGAATTAATGTGCGAAGATTACGAATTTTTAGTGACTTTTGTTGGTTTCTTGTCAACTTTTGCGGGAGGGTAGGTCTCGTAATTGGTTGGGGGTTTTATTCCATCTTAGTTGGGATATATACTTCCATGATATCTTTGTTCTTATTAGCTCATGTAATAAGATTTCTCAAGTTAATTAAGATTTCTCTTTTCCAATAAAATATATCCGGTGCATTTATTCCGAGTTAGATGATGGCAGATTGGATCAAACAATTTTTTCGGTTTGGCTAAAAACCAAACCAGATCGAACCACCTCTAAAATCCAAACCAAATCACCAGGTCTAACAATTTAGAAAAATCGTAAAAGACGCATGTTTGCGCTCACGTTCCCACGCACACATTTTGTCACTCTTATTTACAAAGTTTGTGGCAATTAATTAGGAACCCCACCCCCCTACCTTTTTTCATATTCAAGGAGGTGCAGCATCCACTCTAGCCTCCCATCTTCAAACAACCCTCACTTAAATAAGCAGGCAAGCCCCCACAATATTTATTTCCTGTAGGGCTATATCTTTATCACATAATTGAAGGGACGTGCACTAAATGTCAAGTCTCTTTGAAAAGGATCTTCACTTAATAAAGGGTAGATCGAAATCTCTCAAGATAGTAACCTTACATTGCATATGGATATTGTACTAATTGTTAGTGACTTCAACTGTGTACGTCGCTGGTCCACTTTCTTGCAAATGGGCAGCTGCTTATTGTAGGAAAATAGTGCGGAAAACAATAATGAAATTCACTAATTTCTGGAAATTTACAATCGAACAAAAAATTATATGAATTGGAATTACAGAATATGAAACATAAACATAAACTGTAAGTAGGGAACAAGAATTTGCGAAACGAGACCCGTTTTGTACAACGGTGCCCTTAAGACAAATTCGCCGCCTCACTTGTGCTGGAGATTGTGTCTGTGTTTATCTCTCAGGGTTGACTCGGTTCCCACTCAGCCACCGGAGCACCGCCGTAGACTGCCCGTCGAACCAACTAGTGTCTGTACTCTCTCTCTAAAAGAAGAAGGATTTCGAGAAGGAGAAACTCTTGGATTTCTTGGTATGTCCAAATAAAGGAACCGAACTCCTTTATATAATCGATGAGGAGCCTTCTCATTGAATACGAGAATTCAATAGGGGAGCCTACCCATTCAATAGGGCCAATTCAATATTCATATTGAATTTAGGGAATTGAATACAGGGAATTCAATTTATGGAGAAAAACTGCTACAGTCATTAATCCAGCAATTGATTCCATAATCAAATCGTGGGTTTTATTCTGGGCATTCAACCTAGTATTAATCAGCTGTGCACAATTGATTCTATAACTGGACCATCCAAACGCGAATAGTTCAGACCCAACAAAGCACAATCAATTCCAAACCAATCTAGATTAGACTATAGGCCACAGACCTCGAACCACAGGTCGTGGGCCTACGAATCCTGAGCTCCGGCCCCGGCCCCAGTCTAATTTAGGTGTTTGGTGACAGCGCGCACGCACGTCATTTGGCTTTTCCAATTCCCATAATGAGATAATTTCTCATTCATATCTAAATGGAATTTGTTCACTGTAATTGGGCCCATCTCACGCGGTGTGAGTCCCATCAAATTCTGTTCGGTAAAATTCCATTTTCCAACACTTATAACCTAACCTAACCTGTGCTGGCCGGTAGCTAGGCCCCTTCGCGGTTTACGGGTAGTTTGCTCGGTTTAAGTCTCTAAAGCCATCCACTCTCTTTTAGCACGGTTGCTGATAGATTTTCTTTCTAAATCTTACTCCTATTTCTCTGTTTATCCCTCTCTATGATCATTTGTGTTCATTTTCAGTGTTTTGAGGCTTTGAGCTATATATAGATTTGTTGGGATCGCTACCTCATCTTCCTTGACTGGCACTATTCTTAGAGTTGGGCATCGTATTGTGTTCGTGTCAGAATTCTCTCAATCCTAACTCGATCTGTTTTAACTTTTCGTATTACCATGTCGTGTTATATTCGTGTCAGGAATAACCGATCCTAACTCGCTAACTTCATGTTGTGTTGTCGCGTCCTTTCATAGATTCTTTTGTCGTGTTATCTCGTGTTCGTGTCAAAATTCTCTCAACCCTAACCCGACCTGTTTAGTTTTTCGTGTCATATTCGTGTTTTGTGTCAAAAATAGCTGACTCTAACCTGCTAATTTCGTGTCGTGTCGGAAATTCCCACCCCTAACTATTCCCGAATCGTTTTTTGGATTTTGCCATCTTGTAGTACTAGTACATGTCATTTGAGTCTGTGCTATCTTAGCCTGCAATGCTAACGTCCGGGTGTAAGCGATTGTAATTCTTTCTACACTGGTGTGATGAGATTTATTTGGTACGCTTTTGTTTGTATGTGAGATGTAATTCCTTGTGCTGAAGAATAACACAATTGAATACACAGTGATTCGGTGCGAAAGGCTGTTGTTATTGGAATTTAGTTGCACATGGTTGAAGTGGAAATTCCACTGCAGAATGCACTTCAACTAAGTGGAAAGAACAGTGGAAGAATTGATCATCGATGGAATGGCATAGTATTTGGTTGTTTTCGGCCACAGTTTATTATTTGTTATCAGGAAATTGCTGAAGCAGATGTTAGGCCATGGTCCTTCTTGATTGCCCATTGTCCAATTTTTTCCAATTGCATAGGCCTTCTTGATTGATAAAGAGTATCGTTTGTTATGCTGCTCGAGTCAGAGTCGATTCAGATATAGACACTCCGATAGCTAAGTCAATTACGAGAGAGTATATATAAACTATAAAGTAGGACAATTACGGTAATGTATTTAGTGTTGAGAAGAAGAAGGATGCCTTTAGGGTTAAGATTATCTCCGTTAAATAGTACTCTTTCCGTCTCATTTTGTAGCAGTATCAATGGGAAGTCAGTTTCATCCTTCTTCTTTTTTGTTGAGTTCGATTCAAAGCGAAAAAAGCATTTGGATATAAACCATTTGTAGAAATTTGTTAAATGAGGAACAGTCTGGCAGCCAAGCCGCCAAATGGACCCGACTGGGCAATCCAAACTCACTTACTGCAAGGTACTTACTCCGCGGAAAATCGAACCCAAATCTTGAGGAACACTTCCAAAGCCTGAGGGAATACTTTGCTTTTCTATCCATCGCTATTCTTTTTCTGATTGTTTTTTTAGTTTTGATCTTTGTTCGACAAAAATCCTGTTTATTGACGTAAGAGTTGGAGTTTGTTTCGAAAGTGTGACTTTTGAACTTACAATTCTGGAAAGAATAATTTACAATCTTTTTCTAAGCGTACAACATTTGGTGTACACCAAATATATACCAGATTTTGTAAAATTCATTTCGAAGTTTCACGCAAATGATCGGAACCATTTAATTTATTAAAATATTTTTCTAAGAGTCCCTTCAAGAAAATCATCTATCAGTAAAAGCTTGATAAATCGAGAGACCAAAAATTGAATCAATTTATCAAATTTGATTTTTTTACAGAAATTCTTGAATAAATTAAACGACTTCAATTATTTATTTGGAACGTTGGATTGAGTCCCTCTACATTCGGTATCCGTACACCCCTAATGCTGTACCCCTAGTTTTTTTTTTCCTTTTTTTGTCGAGAAAAATAACCAAACAGTGTATTAAAGTCGGGGGGGCATTAGGTAATTATGCAATTTTGAGAGTCGAGGGGTGCTTGTGAACAGTAAAACGTGTGCCTGTGAACAGTAGAAAAAGTAATCGACTGCTTTCCGCCGTTCGATGCTGTTGTTGGATTTGTTTAATGGCTTCGATCGTACGACTCTTTTTGTTTTTCTCCTCCTTTTTATATTTCGAGGTTTGTTTTGCTTTTCACGCTTTGTAATTATTATGTTCCAAACGCCTCTGAGTCATAGCATTACCTCCGTTCCTTTTTAAATGTTCATTGTAATTTTGCGTGTCATTTTTCTTATTTATATTTTTTATATATAGGACTATACAATGCAGATTTTATTTGATACTCTGTATATAGATCTCAATTATGCTTATAAGACAATGATTTTAAGAATGTAAAACATAATGTACGTCAAGAAATATAAAACATTAAAAATAGCACATAGAATTGTAGTAGTAGTAGATATTTAAAAAAGAACAGATGGAGTAATGGTTTTGATTCCGGCTAAAGCTGTTTATGGCTTCGGTTGCTCTTGTTTTTTTCAACAAGAAGGGTGAAAGGGGCAACCTGTATAACAATCCTCTGGGCAGGATCATATAGGTTCTCTATACACTAGTAAAAAGTCCGATTTAAGCCATAATTTTACTGTGCATGAGGACGGATCGGGAGATACTGCCAAGCACCCAGCAGTGGTGAGGGGCCGATCCAGCCATTTATCTTGGCAATCAACTGTTCAGATCTTGACCGAGTAATGAATGATTCAGATCTGTATGCGCTTAGATTCAATTTGAGCCACCCGTACCGATAGAACGACCTGATGCCGCTTGGCATCAAAGTACTTAGCTGGCTGTTACCACAACACCACCTAATTTCTAAATGGCAAAGGACCCTCTCACACAAAACGAGCTGATTCCCACAAACCAGCCTTAAACTGGTTGGAGTGTGAGACTCAAACTGCAAACGTGGAGGGAGGAGACTTATCCCGCAAAGGTCTCCTCCCACTCACCTTTTTCAATCTAGACTACCACCATCAGTGGTGGATTCGGTTTCTGTTGCCGTTGCTGGTGTTGTCGTACAGAACTGGGTTAGAACAAGCTAACCCGGAAAACAGCAACCAGGAACGGAGGAACAGCGGTAGGGAACCGATCCCATAACCAAACAGGCCGGAGAAAATTTTGGATCTTGTGCCTCAGCTCAATAAATGACCCTCTCAGAAACGTGCGCTCCGTATATTACATCAGTAGACTTATCGTACGCGCCAAAAGCAGTCCACCAACTTTATTAAAGTAGGCCCCCAAAACCAATGGTCGGCCGACACGTGGAAGCGGAATTATTATCTGCAGCTACAAAATTACTACCAGCCCAAGACTGAGGAGAAAGATAGGCTAGGGTTTAGCTCCAAGATTAGTCTCCCCAATCGATTGGTTAGGATTTGATTACGATGGTCCGGTGAGATGATATGTCTTTGATCGGATCGAAGTGGAGATTGATTCAGGTGATCGTAAGCTAGACCGAATATCCCAGAGGAAAATAGCATATTTAATATGAGAAGGTCCAATCTAATTAATTTTTTTACATGTCAAGTTCGGTCCAGTTTTGGATTCGACGGGTCCACAATAATGATCGAAATCATTCGTTTTGTAAATCTTGTCAAGTATGTCATTCACGCAAAAAAAAATAGCTTGATTGAACGAGCTAATCTTTTTGTGTGAATGATATACTCGACAAGTTCTAGAAAACGAACGATTTCAGTGATTGTTGTAGACCAAAAGAGGCCTACAACGACCCAAAACTGGATTGAATTGGACATTATACAAAAACTGGACTGGACCTTCCCCCATATAAAACTTCCTCCGTCTCTAATATAAATGTTAGGCCACAAACCTAGTCTTTTAAAAAGATGAACATTTTTAATAATTTAAAACTTCAATTTTTTTCACAACTTAAAAAACTCATTTATATCTATTAATTTGTTTAAAAAATTAATTTTTTATGAAAAATTTAATTTTTTTTTTTTAAAAATACATCCTTTCAAAAGCTTACGTTTTCTTATAAGTACCCCCGCCGTCCCTTTTTTAGAGTCCGGTATTTCATTTTGGGCTGTCCCTTAATAAGTGTCCATTTTGTAAAGTTAATGGGTAAAAGTTGGTATATTGTCTATTTTGTCCCTAAAAGTAGATTCTATTTTGAAAAGTTAGTGAGTAAAAGTGTAATGATGATGGGTAAGCAGGAAAAGTAGAGGAAAAAATTGTTGTGAAAGGTATAATGATGATGTCTTTTTAATAAGTTGGAATTACGAAACAGGACATTTAAAAAAGAACGAAGGAGTAACATTTTGAGGACAGAGAGTAGTGTATTTAAAACTGAGAAGAGTACAATGGGGCCTACATTACATCTATCACACTACTCCCTGTGATTAGACAGATGGATGATATACGTCTGATTGGGCCCCGTCTGGTTATACGAATACGTACATACAGATATACTGGATCATGATTCATGATCATCATTTTGACAAATGGTCTCTCTCTCTTGGTTTTTTTGATCGATCGGAATAGACTCTCTCTCTCTCTCTCTCTCTCTCTCTCTTGTGATGCTCTTTTCTTTGATTTGACTAGACTGTTGTTTTTGGTACCAGAACTCGTGTCAAGTGTCAACGCCGTTAGATTTTTCAAACCATGAAAAAGTAGTTAGCCTGTCCATGTCAACATGTTCCCCTCTCCTCTCCTCTCCTCTCCCCTCCCCTCCCCCATCTCACCTGTACCGAAAATGTGTGGGGTACCGAAACCGAAAATGCATACGTCATGCTGCTTGCAGCGTGGGATCCACTTACGGATGGCAATTTCGACCGATCCGTTTTCCGCCCCAAATAGGTAGGAGATTTAGGCTCCGTTCTAGAATTTTTTTTTAAAAATAAGTACTTATTTTGCTACTTCTCAAAGAAAAATAAGAAGGTTTGTTCCACAAAATTCAAATAAGCAGCTTATTTCACATTTTCAAACTCAAAAATAAAGTAAATGAGAAATAATTTTTCAATTTTTTTTGCACCGTATTAAAGATCTCAATGAGATCTATCAAACAAAATTCATATTGATAGGAAAATTATTTGCGTAAGCACATGATTTTTGAGCTTAAAATTGTCTTCTCAAAAACTAAGTAATTGTTCAATCTTTTGTGGAACAACCCTTCTTATTGGACAAAAAATAAGAACTTAAACTCGTTCTAGAACGGGGCCTTAGGGATTATTTGGGGATCGGATAGAATATGTGGATAATTTTTTAAAAAAAGTGGGAAATGGGTAGGCGATGGATATAAGTTAGTACCCGCTCCATCCCCGTCCTGATTCCCGCCCCACTAGCCTACTGTATATAATTACATATACATAAGTGAGAGTTTACCCACTTGTTATTCTGCTTTATGTAAAATGCTCAGTTTGTTTTCCCTTTGTAGTTTGAATTTTGATGGTAATTGGAAGTTATGGAAAAAACAGAAATTTATCTTCTTTCATACTATTAATTACAACCAACAAGGCACAGTAACTTCTTAAATTTACTCTTTGTGGATAGTAGATAGTGAGTGAGATGGTTGTGGAGAATTGTGAGAAGTTATGACATGGTGTTAGGTATAATTTTTGAACTGATGTGAGATGGATTAGAGAACGAATATTGGGCGTGAATCTGAATGTAATGTATGTCGTCTTGTTGTATGATGTTATTACTGACGAATGTGGTTGATATTGAATGAAGGTTCGAGGTTTTTTTTTTCGAATTTGAGTATCATCTGTGTATTTTTGTTTCATTTTTTTTTCTTTTTTTATGTATTTTTGTTTCTCCTTTTCTAAATGTGTTTTTTGATTTTGAACACAGTCTACCATTTCGGAAAACTCACTTGTTGTCAACTCAAGTGGAGTCGAATGAAATGCGACCACCAACTGTGGCTGTTTTCCTTGGCATTTGGTTTGTAATGGCAACCTAGATTATTTATTTATTTATTTAGTTTCATGATTTGTATTTTCTAATGGTAGGTGACTCTTTTTTTTAAAGTTTTAGAATCTTTGGATCCCCGATTCCCCGCGAGGATCCCCGTTCCCCGCTTGGAGAGGGGATGGAGAGTAAAAATAAATCCCCGGTGGGGATCAGGGCAGGAATCAGGTGAGATTTGGGTTCAGAAATCGGGGACGGGGATAGTGGTATCCACCCCCAACCCTCCCCATTGCCATCCCTAGTCATCTACTAGGGGATCCCCGTTACCTTCTTTTTGAAAAAGAAAATTTTGAGAGAAAGCAGAACAGGGTCTAAGTCTCCTAAACGAACAAGATCTAAAGATTCAAATCTATAACCACACCTAATTATAGGTCAAACTTCACACAACCACGTGTGGATGTGTAAATGGGTGTTTGATTGTACGAGTGTTGATAATCCAAACCATTCATTTTTAAAATAATTTTTGGAGTGGCTCTGCAAAAGATTAGCGCATTTGGATATGTGTAAAATGATTGATCCAATCATCTAAGTTTGATTATGAATCCTGAATGAAAAATTCAAAAATTAAATCAAGCATTTACACATATCCAATTGGGCTTGATATATTGCAAGGCCACTTGAAAATTTGTTTTAAAAATTAATGAACAATCCAAATTATTAGTGTAGGACCCAAACGTGAGCCCGCATGGCATATGTACATTTTCGGTACCATTAGTCGAACTACTCTAGTATAATATAGTTGTATGTTTTTACAAAAATGCCAAGGACACATACATTTATACACTTATCTTGCACATACATTTTTATGAGGCCCACCTCTGGTCTCACAAATATGATCCGAACCGTTCATTGTTTTTAAAATAATATTTTAAGAGTTTTTGTAAAAAATCAACTCGATAGGATATCGGTAAGAGTTTTTTCAGAAATCGTAGTGCCAATCAAACTGTTTCACCTTATGATTTCTGAAAAAGCCCTTACCGATATCCTATCGAGTTGATTTTTTATAGGAACTTTTAAAAATTATTTTAAAAATAATGAATGGTTCGGATTATATTGGTGGAACCCGAAGTGGATCCCATAAAAATGTATGTGCAAGATATGTATAAAAGTGTATGTGCAAGTAGCATGACTGATGTTTTTACGATGAGATATCCGAGCCTATTATAACCTGTATAATTATTGCGTCGCATGGAGACATCGTAACGTGTTGCCGCACACCACCTTCTGTCACACATCCATGTAGGGATTATACATGTAGTCCTAAAACGGAGAAATTTTTCAGTGTCGGGTGGGCACCACGTGTCCCGTGCCCGGCACCAATCTCGGCCGTCCAATGAAATTTTGGACGGCCCAGATCTGTTCGGCTGTCGATGGATATTTTAGTCATTTCACACTTTAAAACAGCCGAACAGATCTGGGCCGTCCAAAACTTCATTGGACGGCCGAGATGGTGCCGGGCACAGGACACGTGGTGCCCACCCGGCACTAAAAAATTTCTCCCTAAAACGCCACTTGATTTTATGATGGTGAGGAATGTTGTGCATTACGTGACAATGTACAAGAGCACCTAACTTACTAGTAGCGAGCATCTCCCTATGTTTTCTCCGGTTCCTAAAGGACACTAGATGGTCCAATTTAAGAGCACGTCAAGACCATATAAAAACTTGCTTGGTTTTTTTTTTGGAACGGCAAAGCAAAATTATTAAGGGGGGAGGGGGAGAGTTTCTAACCAAAAGTTGAAAATAGAGCAAAGAGCGGAGCCCAATGCAACACCTAAGGGTCTAAAACGCCCAGATAAACAATAAGCACAAAACCCAGAAGACCAAAAGCTCAGATACAACAAATAAACCCAATCCAAAAGAAACCTAACCCTAGAAGCCGCCGCCGCTCGCCTTAGACAGAGCCACCACCACTGCCAGAAAACACCACCGACAACCACCATGCCTCCACAGGCCACCCATGGTAGAGAAGCCCAAACCCAAAGCAAGCCAAATCTGTCACGAAAGCTACACCAAGCCATTAAGTGAGAACCAGGCTGCCCAACGACGGCCACAACGGGAGCCAACGCCGACCGCTCCATCGAACCTGAGAGAACCCATGCCATTAAGCGAAATCAAAGGACCCAATAGTACCTCCAATCGGGAACGACAGGTCGGCTAACTAACCAGAGAAACAAGCGCGAACAACACAAAAAGGGGGTCGGGAAAAAAAAAAAGAGATCTGAGCCAGAGAAGACGAGGGAAACAGATCCTTACCATACGAAACGAATCTTACCAAAATCGCTCTCCGGCTACCGAGAAACCCCAACGATGATCCACTAGCCTAAATCAGCATTCAAAAGACACGTCTGGAGAAACCCACCCGTAAACAATCACAAGCTCTGGCAAAACCCACAGACGACCAGCACCATCACCGAAAACCGCCGTCACCACCAACTCGTTGCCACGCCGATCAATTTTGTGAAATAAAAGAAAATGAGGGTTAAAATGAAGCGGAAAAGGAGGAGAAGGAGAAGGCGGAGAGGTAGAGAGAGATGGAGGAGAAGAGCCCGGGGGAGGAGGAGCGGCGCCTCCCCCCAGGCAGCTGCCGAAGATGAAGCATTTTAGAGTGAAGGGGAAAAAGGTCTAGAGAGAGAGAGGAACCAAAATTTCCTGTGTGCCTTTTTATTTTGGAAAATTTTCTTTTTTATTCCTTCGACTTTGTTCAAAAATTCATTTTGGTCCTTAATCTTTCAATTACAGCATAAAAACACTTCAACTTTTCAATTTTTTTCAATGTCATCCTTTAAAGGAATCCATTTTTTTTGACTCCTATTATAGGGACCAACAACCACGCCAGGCCATCTCCGGCCACCGAACGCCGAAGACGGAGGATTCGAGCCATCCAAAAATTCTTTAAAAAAAATGAGGGGACTAACGTGAGAATCAACGGCATCCGATATGAGTAGAATGCTTGATCCAAACACCCTATTTTTAGTGTATATATGTATATATCTCTAAAGGATGACATTGAAAAAAATTAGAAAGTCAAAGTATTTTTATGCCGAAATTGAAAGGTGAAGGATCAAAATGAATTTTTGATCAAAGTCAAAGGGATATAAGATAAATTTTCTCTTTTATTTTTGTTGGTAGCATACCATTCAACACCTAGTCAAGAAAAATTTAGCTTGATGTACAAGAGATTTGATCTAGTATGAAAGTTTTTTTTCCAAACAGATACGTTCTGTAGTCATGTAATCGGTAACCGATCAACATTATCTTACCATAGTTGATGGTCTCGACGCAATCTAAAACTAGACATCCCGCCTTCTTAAAGATTATAGAATCGGTTTTTAAGAGAGTACTCTCTAGTCTCTACCACCCATATTTGTTTTGTCTACTATCTCCTTTTGAAATGTTCCCAAATGATTGTCCTCTTTGAAAAATTAAAATCATGTTACAAATAAACACTCAAAAGAGTTTAAACTAAACACTTGTTTCTGCTAATTCTTTTCACTACAACTTTGTAGCTTTAGTTAAGATGTTCATATTAAAATAAATTTTTTTTGTCAGAATTAAGTTGTTTCCACTAAAATAAAACATCCCACATTTTCTTCTACTAACCCAACACTTTTCAACTAGTAAAAACAAATTTTCTACAAATAACTACAAGTAGCCCACAACTTCTAGCTTAGCGAAAACGCCCCTTTCAGATGATTGTCAAACTTTCTATAGAACCCATGCCTTTAATAATACTAGCATGCAACTATTTCCCTTGAAGAATTTGAGTTCAACGTAAAGCACAAGCGAATTATTATGTCCATATACATCCATCTCCTTGATGTATGCACAAACACTCACTTCTGACCAAAATGGCGGGTAACTTTTGACAAGCTTCCAAATGATTTGCTTAATTTATGGGCTGAGACGGCCCTACCACATTAGGCCCCCCCTCCCCCTTCCAATCACAATGCTTGCAGTTTCAAAATGCAAAAAGTACCACACATGGGTGTTGTGTTTTGAGTTCAATTGAGACACTTTTTACATCCACCAAAAGAAAAAGAAATTGGAGACACTTGAGTTAGAAGATAACAATGTTGGAGAGAGAGAGAGAGAGAGAGAGAGAGAGAGAGAGAGAGAGAGGCTTTTGACCAAGCCCATTCTCTTGCATTGTCTTATTTTTGTTTCCATCATATATAAACCCATATAAACATTTCATGCAAAGGCCACAACCATACCCAACTTACATCTCATTTTCCCCCTAATACATGTTATGTATAAGATACTCACTACCATAATTAGAGACCCATTAAGGCTTGGAATTAAAAGAAAAAGAAAATTTCAGAAGGAAATAAAAAAAAAAGAGGTGGAAAGTAAAATCTAAAATGGAACCCGTTTCAATGTATTATAAGAGCCATCAAGACTTGTTGGGACCTGTAACTGAAGCAACAGTACCACAAAGTAACCATAACTTTATAGCAAATTCACATCACACTGCAACTTGAGGTGTTCTCATCACTGAAGGCGTGGGTGTACGGGTCACCGCCGCCTGCCTGAGGCGGGTATGGGTACGGGGGGTACGGGTAAGGCGGCATATAATTCACAGCAGGCGGCGGGCGGGCGTACATCATGGGCTGAAACCGTTCGTTTCCGTTTGCGCGCTGTTGGGCCATCATCATGGCCGCCAGTTGTTGCTGTTGCTGCTGCTGCTGCTGTTGTTGCTGCTGCTGCTGGAAGAAAGGGTTACCAGCCGCGATATCCGGCCCGGCTCCACCAAAGTATCCGCCGGCACCGGCGGGAAGGCCTTGGACAGCCGGCATTTGGCCCATGTTCTGGCCCATTATTGGGATGTTTCCCATTTGACCCATCTGGCCCATGGGCACGTTTCCTCCTATCTGACCCACATTCCCACCACCCATGGCCTTGAACCCAATGGGGATGTTGGGAAAACCTTGAACACCATCATTCATTCCACCCCCTCCTTTCTTTCCGCCATTACCACTAGTATTCCCATTTCCACCACCACCAGCAGCGGCACCGCCACCATTTTTGTTTTGAGCCCCAAGACCATTGTTTCCATTTTTACCCTCCACCGGACCACCACCTTTTCCGCCATTTTTCCCACCACCAGCTTGATTTTGATTGTTGTTCCCATTACCACCACCACCCCCACCGCCGCCTTTCTTTCCACCACTATTCATCTGAACAGGAATATTTCCACCGCCACCGCCTTTGTTACCGTTACCGACATTAGCGCCACCATTCCCACCCTTGGCCTGAGCATTCATAAGCTGTTGCTGTTGTTGCCCCATCATCATCACATTAGGCATCTGACCCTTCATGGGTTTCATCTTATTCATGGCATGGTGATGGGCATCATCCAACTCATCATCATCCTCATAATCATCATCATAATCGAATTCGTCATCATCCTCGTCATATTCATCGTATTCGTCGTCGCTCAGATCATCTTCCTCAGGCAAGTTGAACTTCACAGCCTTTTGGTTGGGCAATTTCATGTCCTTCAATTGGGGGGGAAGTTTCATATCTTGGAAAGCCTTAATCTGCTGCAGCTGTTGCTGGAGCTGCTGTTGCTGAAGCTGCTGTTGGTTCGGGGCCTGGCCCTGTTGTTGGCCACTTTTGGGCTGCTGCTGATTATTTGCATTTCCATTTCCACCCTTCTGATTCTTGTTATTTCCACCTTTGCCATTGTTGTCAATTTGTATGTTCTTCAACTGGTTATTGAGGTTGTTTTGGTTAGATGATTTGGAAGCACCCCAAATCTCTGCATGTTTCCCATTTTTTACGAGCTTTTTTATTAGTGTGGCTGAGTCTACATTTCCTGATACTGTCACCTTCCCCTGTTCTGAATCTATACTGGTTTTATAAACCCCTAAAAAAAACACACATGAAAACAACGAAATTTCAGAATAATTGACAAATAACAACACAGAGAGAGAGAGAGAGAGAGAGAGAGAGAGGGGCAAGTGATCAAAATTGGGTTTACATCAATTTCTTTCAGAATATGTCTTTGGGCACTAAAGTGAACATAAAACGAGGGATCTAGAAATGAAAAGGTTAAGGTGCCTTTTTTTTTTTTAAAAGAAATTTTAGGTTTCTCTAGTTGAGAGAAACATATAATCCAAAAAAATTTAATGCCAAACCAACAAAGACTTCAACAAAAACAAAGAAAAGTAATACTCCTTAAAAATAATCCAATAGCAAAGTTAGGCCAAACCCATCCTATGCCTTATTCAACCTAGAGGGATAGTACTACAATATCCACCCCTTGTTTGTTTATCATATGCATTCCTCAAAATATAATGAATTACAGAAAAAATGTTACGAATCGTATTGCTAAAAAGTTACGAATCGTATAAAGGTTATGAGATACACGAAAATGTTCTGAATTATAATGAAAATGTTACGAATCGTACTACTAGAAAAGTTATGAATTCTATAACAAAAGTTACGAAACACGCTAAAATGTTACGAATAAACTATAAAATATGTGCACATGGTACACCCTTTTTAGACTTTCTCTTCGGGCAAGCCAATAGAAACACACACACACAGAAAGAGGGGCTATGAAAATTAGGAAGAAGGAAAATCATTGACAAGTGATTAAAATTGGGTACATTAATCTACTTAAGAATGTGTCTTTGGGCATAAAATAAACATTAAACAGAGGATCTTGAAAGGAAAATTCAAAGGAAAAGCCTAAATCAACCTAATGGAGAGAGAGAGAGAGAGAGAGAGAGAGAGAGAGAGAGGATTAGGCAAAAACCAATCCATATGCAGGTGATGAAATTTGGGTACATGAATCTATTAAAAATTGTGTCTTTGGGGTAACATAACAAAATGAAACAGAGGATCTTGAAGTGGGATGGTTACCATCAATTTTCTGCAAGATTTTCTTGACTTTGCTCTTACACCCATCACAGTGAATGTTCACTTTCAGCACACAAGTCTGCAATGCAAAAATGAAACACAACCATAGAACCCAACAAAAATGAAATACATTATTCAATTGAGAAAACAGAAAAGGGAATAATAAAATACCAATCTTGTCAACAGAGGATCTGCATATAAATAACAACAATTGCAAATGCATGATAAAAGAAAGAAAAAAAAAAGGTAAAAGAAAGAAACCAGGGGAAACAAATGGAATCCCAAGCTGTTCAGAACAAGAAAAGCATTTCTTTAAGAGCCTATACGTACAGATGGGTATCTATATATGTGTAAGTAAATTTAAATGAGTACCTGGATCTTCAAAAACTCTTCTTTACTCATTTCTTCCACTCACAACAGGGCAACAAGAATGGTACAACAGAGAGAGAGAGAGAGAGAGAGAGAGAGAGAGAGAGGGTAGGTGATAGATCTGAGAGAAACAGAAGAAGGTTAAACAAAATAAAAATGAAAAAGATGCAATTTGAGATATAGATATAGAAATGGACTCCTCTGTTTTTCTTTGTTCTTGGCGGTTTTTCCAAACAGAAAAAAACAGGGGAAATGAGAGAGAAATTAAATGTGGGTCTGAGGCACTGAACAATGAGAGTTACAACAAAGAAAGTTCAGGCTCTAGAGAGAGAGAGAAGAGGGGAGAGAGAGGGGTTCAGAGGCGGTGGGTGGTGGACATTACTCCTCTGATGTCTTTGCTTCATCTATTTCAGAGTTGGAGAGAGAGAGAGAGAGAGTGTGTGTGTGTGTGTGTGTGTGTGTTTAGAGGGAGAGAGAGAGAGCGGTGGGAGGAGAGAGAGAGAGAGAGAGGGCAGACTGGCAGAGAGAGAACCCCAAAGCACCCTATGGTTGGGCCTTTATTTATTGGGGTTTTTTTTTTTCCTCAACAGAAGAGATGTAACTACAGTTGATAGTTCATTAATTAAGCTGTAAGCCACCTGGGCCGTGGCTTGGCCTAGGGTGGTTTGGCTTGGCTTCAAATTAGGGGTTTTTTTTTTTTTTTCAAGAACATGTAAAAGAGAAAAGGGATGTAAATAAGAAAGAAATTCTAGAGGAAAAAAAAAAAGACATAGTTATTAAAACATTGTTTTTCGTATAATCTTTTTTGAAAATAACTTGTTTTTCCAGCATTAGTTTTTACATAATTCTCTTGAGAATTTCTTTTCTATACTACTTTAAAAACCAACCAAAAAAGAAAAGAATCTTCTTTATTTTTTCCCCTTTTCCTCTCCATTTCTGTCTTCTGATGAATTCTCTTTGAATTGTGATTTTTCTTTAAATAAAGTTTGGATTGTGATTGTAAAAAAAAAATGAAGAACCCTCTTTGGATTGTGAATGGTTAAAGCGTAAGACCGAAAATTCTACTTCTTTTTGGAAATGTAAATTAGCAGCAGATGTAAATAACACCTTTTTTCAGATTTTTTTTTTCCCCTCTCCAAAATCGGATTGTTCCAATAAATTAACTCACAGATTTTCTTTACAAAATTTTCAATGCTTTGTGCAGATTACCAAAATTGGTTGCCGAAGTCAAGTAGTATTGCACTAACTAAAATAAGTATTTACTTTTCAAATAAGGTCCTGTTCCATTAAAGTTCTTATTTTTTAAGTACTTATTTTTCATTTTACCAGACAGATTTATTTTAGTTAATGGAACACACCCTAAGTACTTATTTTTTGAATTAAAAGTTATGCATTGTGAGAGAATGATATGTCTCGTAAAACGGAAAATAATTACTTAAAAAATAAAAACTTTAAGAGAAGGGGGGCCTCAAATTACCAAGCTGCCCTCAGCACCCACATGGCCAAATACAAACGGATCCTCTTGGTTTTAATGGGTCCAGATCCGGTCTTGGGATTTCCTGATCCATAACTAATTGATGGTTAATTTGACAAATATTTGTGATTAGGTTATAGCATATTTGCAGGCACATACCTGAGAGAGATTTTTAGTACCAAAGTTGGATTCACAATATCTTGTGTAATACTATTGGATATAGTTTTGATTTTGAGTTATTTATCGACCCACAAAAAACTTCAGATTTTGCACCTTAATTGAATCCGAATTCAATGGGCTTGAATATTATTGACTGACAAAACACCTTCCGTTTAACTTTCGTATATAGTTTTAATTGCGAGTATTTTTTATACAAAGTAGAATACATAACGGTCATATGTATTTTTTGTCGCAACGTCTAATATTTAGGACCTTTAGATGTACTATTGATTGCGTTTAGTAGGCATATATCCTCTTTTTGATTAAAAAAAAAAAAAGGATTCACAATAGCTCATCAATCTATTCAAGACTACCATGGTATTATGGTAATTCAAACTGTACATAGTTCATTGCTACGTAGTATTTGTGTACTTGTAACTATTAGTTGTTGAAGGCTCAGCTTGAATCTAGGTTCTTTATTGAAGATAATCGCACAAATTCTACGAGATTTGTTTGATATTTCTAGATGTTTTGATCTAATCGCAAGGTTATGAAAACATACCTCTAAAGTCGTTAAATAATGATTTCGTTGACAACTCAAGGCTGAGAGGCTCGATGGTCTCTGGTGATTGGACTATCAAAATTTCTAGCATGGGTGTGATGAACATAAACCCGACAAGATTATCCTAGATTGCCTTGGATTCATGGATTGCGTTTGTAAGATCTCTTTGTACCTACGCATAAAATAGTCCTTGATTCTTTCTCTTATAATTTATCCTTTTGTAGGTTTTCCATTTTTTACAGCTTGGTGTTCTTTATTTTGATTATCTATCGCTTTACTTGATTATTGCTTAATCTAGCTTTTGATTGAGGCCCGGTAGATGGTTTGAAGATGCTTATATATATTGGACTTGTTGAGCCATAGGCTACTTGTGTTGATTTTATTAAGGGCAAAAATGTTGCCTTATGGCAAAGGCCATTGAGTGATACCGATTCTTCTGTTTCGAAAAAAAATAAGTAAATAATCAGTGAAAAGTGGGCCGATGCGACCATCACAGTTAACCCCCTTTGAATGTGATCAAAGGGGAATCCAACCGCTCTGATATGTCCAGATTTTGAGCCATATCTGATCCGATCGGGAAGGAAATATTTGTCCATCACAACATCTCGAGACCTGTCACCAGAAACCTTACCAAAATGCAAGTGGACATGAGAACCCCACAACCTAGCAACCTGGTACTAAATCGACTCGAACTCATTATCGGTGGGAGGTGGAGGGTTTTAACCCAGCTCCCAGTGTTAGCAGTTTGTATATTAAGGTATCTATTTTTCTATTTATCCATTGTGGGATTTAACATTTACACATGTTTGAACAAGTCTCTCCCTCATGTGTGAACCGTCCATTGGACCTTGATCTCTCTCTTTAGTCTTTGCATCCAAAATCTCCATTGGTTTTGATTTATTACTCTCAACCCTATCTCCCAAACTGGACTTATTTCACACACACTCCATCAATACATACCCATCACATCACATCACGGCACTCCAACATCGAGCTATCTTGCTTCATCAGGAGTCACCTGGGATACGCACACCATCGATAATGACTCATCCAATACAGCACTCCAACATCAAGCCTTATGGTTTTTTACCCAATTGGCTATCTCAGATAGAATTTCCGTTTGGCTAAATAAGCCAACTGATTTATTTTTTTGTTCTTATTCAATTTTTTTTTAATTTGTTAGTTTTTCGTTAATTTTTTTGGAAATTATTACATCATCATGACAAAAGGAATCTAAAAAGTAAAAATTACGATCAAAATCTAATTTTTTGAATAAAGACAAAAATAAACTAATTTTTTCGTCTTTATTCAAAAAATTATTGGATTTCGATCATAATTTTTTATTTTTAAATTCTTCTTATCGTGACGATGCAATAATCCCAAAAAAATTGTTGAAAAACTAACAAATACAAAAAAAAATTAAATAAAAACAAAAAAATAAACCAATTAACTTATTCAGACAAACGTTTTTAGACTAGAAGTCCCATTCGAGAGAAGCCATAGGCTTGAATTGCCTACTCTACTCTAAACCCAATAATCAAGTGAGAAAGTCCACACCCAACTGCGGTGGGAATTTATGTCTCGGCGCCATGACACTGGAGTCGAAACATACGCGAAGTTAGCGAAATACTGTAGTAATTAGATTGGCATTTTTGTCATGACTCAACGTACCTTTTATTGAACGGGTTTTGGTTAGAGCTGAACTTGCAAAACTCGAAGTAGACACAACTACACAAGTACTCCACTTCGTTATTTCTTACGCCCATCAACGCAAATCCGTTCCGAAGCCAATAAGAGTGAAAACCGTTTCATGAACATATTTGAAATCTAACCAACGTGTAGTTGTCATTCGATGTACGTAACCACGTGCATCCGTAGACGTGTCACATGTTTTATACGCCATCGATCATTTAAGTTATACTCGTGTTGGTTCTCATGATTCCCAACACTCGTGTTAGGATCAAGATATTCGACTGACACAAACTTAATCTTTGACAAAATTCGAACACGACACGACACGTAGCAACTTATATAAATAAACAAAAGAAACAAAAAAAAAAAAAAAACAGAGCCCCGGGAATTATTACTAGCAACTGAACTGGAGCCATGTTATAGTATAGTGGAGTTATTTTCTCTTTGTCCGTACCCTCCTATTCAAACCTAATAATCGTTGTCATTCTCAAAAGGCAAAAACTCCATCATGAGACCCTTGTGACTCTGTACTCCTCTGTTTCTTACTTACTTTTCTTTCATGTTTTGTGCAGTATATTACACTGGTATAGTACTACTTGTTTAGGTTGGGTTTCTGTCAAGGACAATGATACGCCCACCGCGGGCTCTCTCACCGCACCGCCCATCGCACGCATGCTGGGTCCACTCCAGCAATCGGACGGCCGATCCGAGCCGACCAAAATTTCTATAAAAAAAAATCGAGTGGACTTACGCGAGAATAAATGTCATTTGACGTGTGTAAGTACTCGATCCGAACTTCCAAAAATCAGATGATCTGAGACGTTAAAAATGGAAGTTCGGATCAAGCATCTACACATATCGTATGCCATTTATTCTCGCGTAGGCCCACTCGGTTTTTTTTTAGAAACTTTGGTCGGCTCGAAACGGCCGTCTGGTGGCCAGAGTGGGCCCGACGTGCGTGCGGTGAGCGGTGCAGTAGGGGAGCCGCGGTGGGTGTATCATTTTCCTTCTGTCAAACCCTCCCTTTAGATGTGAGAGAAAAATGTGAGTGTAAGATTTTTGGAGAGAGAAACAAAAGGCCCCCCCAACAATATGGCTTTCCGCCCGAATTTGAGAAAGTTACATCACTAATTGTCCATAAATACACGAGGTTTAAATGCATGGTCAACAAATTTTGTTAGGCTCTTTCCTTTTCTTTTTTTATAATTGGGTGTCTGGATCAGCTAACGCGCACTTCAACAAATTTTGAGGTCCTGAGGGCAACAATCAAACAAATTGTTGAACAAATATTTAGGAGCGGAGGTAGGATTGGCCAAGGGACAACGGAGCTAAAAATTTTAGTTAGTAGGGTCAAAAATTACAAACATATCCGACTTACTTTTCTTATTTGCTAATATAATAGAAGGAAATGAATGAACTATACAGTACTTGACTAATCAAAGAGTAGATACGTGATAAATTGTGTGATTTTGCTCTTATAACCGGCCACGAAAACATTTAATTGGAAAACGATCCATCATAATCTCATTTGTACTAGGAAAAAAAACTTAAATGGTCCCTCTAGTTAAGTATTTGTGTCAACTTGGTCCATACTGTTTTAATGGGCTCGATTTACACTATGTACTTTCCCTTGTGTTCTAACTTGGTCCAATTATTAACTGTCGTTGGCCTTTTTAACGTCAAACGCGAATGGGCCCCTTTTTCTGGAGTTAAAACAGTAATTTTTTCATTCCCTTATGTGGGACTACTCAAACTTCAACATCCCTAATTAGGAATCAGTGCATGAGCCAAGTGTAGGAAAATGAATGGAATGACAAGGCACATTTTTTGTAACCACTTGGGCTGTTAAGTTAAATTTAATGTTACCTAGTTGAGTGGTTGTTTGTTATGTCTATGTATTAGGTTATGACTTGCTAAATTTGGAACTAAGTTTATGTAATATTCTGACTTTTAAATCTATATCATGTTGTAACTTTTGGATTCTATATGCATTTTCAGGTTGCGTTGTTTTGAACTTAACTTAAATCTAGAAATTGTCCATATTTGAATTTTTTTCGCATTTATTAGTTTTGTGCCAAACTTTTTATGGGTTATTGATTCATCTCGACGAGAGGAATCAGAAAAGTAATTTTTTTTTTTTTACTTTTTACCCAAGTATTTTGACAAATAGCCACTTTTAGCATCAAAATGTTTTTTTTTTTTGCTAAAAAGTGGTTATTTAATATTTGGGTAAAAGTAAAAAAAAATTATTTTTCCGATTCCTCTCGTCAAAACGAATTAAAATTTATTTTTTCGATTCCTCTCGTCGAAACGAATTAATAACCCACAAAACTAACAAATGCGAAAAAAATTCAAATAGTTTATCAAAAAAAAAAAAAAATTCAAATAAGGACAATTTTCAGATTTAAGTTAAGCTCAAAGTACTATGCAGAAAAATAAGGCATTTTAATATTTATACTAGTAGTTATGTTGCCTTATAGCTGATCATGAAAATGCTAAATTGGAGGACAACTTTTTTTTTTTTTTTAGAAAACTATAACCAAATTTTGCTCATTACCAAAATCCAAATTTAATACCAGTGATTAACATTAGGAATGGAAGAATGAGCTGTATTTTGGTTTAGAGGTATATTAAGGCAAGAGGGGAATGGAAGAATTAGTGTTTTAATCCCAAAAAAGGGACCCATTCGTGTTTGGCATTAAAAAAGCTAACGGCAATTAGTAATTGGACCAAGTTGGAACAAAATGGAAAGTACAGAGTGTAAATCGAGCCAATTAAAACTACATGGATCAAGTTAACACAAACACTTAATTATAGAGACCATTTCAATTTTTTTCCTTTTGTAATATTATCAACTTAGAGAATGCTTTAGATTGATACTGTATTTGATGTTTGAAGAGAATTGGGACAATTTTAGAGTTTTCTGTATTGGTTTGTGAAACTTGCTTCCAACGAATTTGTGCTTCGTTGAGTTGTTGGAGTTTCGACCTAACAAGGACTTTATGGTAATTGATGATGTAAATCATAGCTTATCCATACTTGCAAATACAGATCCGATGTAACTTGTACTCTACGTATACTTCGGTCGATATGCAGTGAAAAATTATTTGAGTTGCAGATATACTCAACTATACAATTGGGGAACCATGCAAAAAACTCTACGTCTTGCGTTTTTTTTTTCTTCTTTTCTTGATTGTTCTTTGCACGTTATGTGTTTTTAATTTGGTTAGGCTGATTTCTCAATATTTTGTGGGATCAAAATTTTTTTTTAAAAAAAAAGTTGATTTCAAAACATAAATATGTCCTCGTAAGAAATCAAAATGAGTGGAGTCAAGTGACCCCACTTTACCACAATGGTTCCGGGCCCTTGGCACCAGGCACTGAAATTATAAAACTCCTAATTTTACCTCAAAGTTACTGTAATTTAAGATGGTATTCATTAAATTGATCTTCAAAAGGTTGGTTCAGTTCCTTCACAATTCAAGTGATCATTTTAATTCCCTGGGTTTTTATTCTCTTCTCTTAGATCGGAGATCTTGGCTTCACCATGGCGACTATCACTGCATGAAACTAAGATGAGGTGGCGAGCCAAGGGATTTCAACAAATAAAAATAAAAAAAGAAAAAGGAAAAAAGCCCAAAGCATTACGATAAATCATTACTCCACTACTTTAGAAGGCGTGAAATACCCAAAGTTGTTATTTTTTGGAAAAGGGACTCAAAGTTAGGGGTCCGATCTTCTCTGTCTCGAAAATTTCTGTGCCTTTGTGTCGAGAGATTTTCCGGCCATTAGATTATGTGATTTTTCTTTTATGTTTTAAAATTTAACAGCCAAAATATCCATCGACACAAGAGTTTTCGGCATAAAAAATCATGCCTCCGCAAAGTCAGTACTCCGTATTATTTAAAATTAGTTTAATACTAGTACTAGTAAAAGTTTGGAGAAATTGTGGGCCCCGCCCGCTACCCCTTGTATCCGGTCGTGACTACAAGAAAGCATTTTATGCAACGAAACAAATCATTACCAAACTTGCAGATTAAGCGTACGTGATCACGGCCCGGGGTTTGCTTTTCAGTTTTCACGTTGGTTGCGATTATATATAATTGCATATTTATGAAGAAAAAAATAATACTCCAAATCTCAGGTACGAGTTCTCGTAGCTCCCTATCGAGGCTAATCATACTCTTATAGTCACAAGGACGAAAACAGAATTTTCATATATGAGAAGGGCCACGGAATGTACAACTCTCGCCGATTGAAAAAAAAATGAACAATTCTTTATTAAAATCATATTTGCCATACAAATAAGTAGGAGACCAACACGTAAAGGCTTAAAAAAAAGTACTTCTTCCATCTAGATTTAATAGTCCCTAGTTTAATACTAACGGAATAAAAAATGAGTTATATCTTTAAATTAATAATGAATTTTATATCAAATATGAATCTTATTTGATAGATCTCAACTAATTCTATAAGGACTATATTTTTAAAATTACATAAAATATAATAAATTACAAGATATAATCGATTGAAAAGTGGTATGAACTCCCAAAAATAACTATTAAATTCGGACAGATCATGGAGTACTAGTATGGAGCTTCCCAAATAGGGGTAGCCCTAGCCCCCTTAAGCCTATCCTTAGTTCCCGTCTTTGCGGCTATAGAAGTTTTATATTCAACAGAAAAGATTAGCTATGAGGTAGAGAGGTCCTAACATTGTATTAAGCAATCACTAATTTCATGCACAAGTAATGTGAGAGATTGTATTTCCTTAACAACTCCAAACACCAACCCACATGGCACAACCTTAGCTTTTATCCCGACGTAATTGCTGTAAGATCTTCTACAGACAACGGTACGGTATAACGAGACAATACTCCCCGACAAAAGTAATGGATACCATACTTGCACTTCTATTTGTTAAAAAAAAATAAATAAATAAACAATTTCAAGTATCGAGAATTAGTTCCTTTCACATACAAAAATCAACCTAACCCTGTTCTAAGCAGGATATCTTGTGCAGTAGGCAATGGCAGAATTATAGTAGGGCCGGGCGCTCCCATTTTTAAATTACTGTTAACATTAAATCAAAATTTATTCATACTAATATCGAATTTTGAGTATTGAGGATTTAACTAGAATGATAGTCATGAAGAATTTAAGTAATTTCGGTTTGATCGAATAAAACTTCAAGTAATTTACATTGTCAGTTGAACACTTTCAATTTGTTTCATAGATTTTTTATATAGGTGTTACATAACCAAAAAGCAAAAATTATGTCAATTAAATAACTTTCAATTTGTTTCATAGATGAAAAAGTTAAGAAAATGGGTGTTACCTAATTAAACAAAAGCACAAAATAATTTCATGTACTTCACACTACAAGAAATTTGGGATCTCTCAATGGTTTTTTTAGTAATGCTTGGAAAAACCGCTGGTATAGATGGTGTATAGAGACGGTTTTCACGCAACCATTACTAAATTACAAGACTATAGAGACAGTTTTTAATAACTGTTACTAAAAACTGGACTATAGCGATGGTTTCCAATAACTGTTACTATAAACCAGACTATAGCGACCGTTTTTAATAACCTTTACTAAAAAATTGGATTAAAAAAAAATTGGTTAATATAGTATAAATATTTTTAGGTGCTTCATTTTATACAAGTGTTGTGCTAGCCTACTTGGTTTGCGCGCAAAAACGTGAGGACTTGGGTTCGATTCCCAGGAGGAGCAAAATTTGTTGCACGCGGGCGCCACGTACATGCCATGCGGGCGACACGTGAGTGCCACATCAGCGCCACGTGGGTGACAAGTGGGTGCTGCGTCAGCACCACGTGGAAGACACGTGGCCATTACATCCCACAATGGTGATTTTTCAAACAAAAAAAAAATGGTCTTTAGCAACAGTTATAAGCGTCTTTAAAGAAACCATTACAAAGAAAAAATCTGTACCAATCAAATACCAATCAAAACTGTCGTTATACTGCTTTTTGTGTTCTTTAGTGACGCTTTTAATCGTTTCTAGATCCCGATTTTCTTGTAGTGTCATTGCATTCCAGCTTAATTTGATTTAGGGGCATAGTTGTATGGCATAATATCTCCCGAGTTTTTTTATGGTGAAAGTACATAAACACCCCCTCAACTATCACTGTTTCTCGTAAACACCCCCTCACATTTAAAAGCGGTCATAGAGACCCCCTCACCTATTCCCGTTACCCAAGTAACACCCTTCCGTCTCAAAACTGTTTGCTGGGAGGTCACATGTCAGCAAATTGAGCATTTTTTGGACAAAAATGCCCTTTGACAATCCACAGTCCACCATTGTCACCACCACAATCTATAATCCACCACCACTTACTTCACCACCTCCTCCATTGTCGCCACCACCATTGTCGCCACCACAATCCCAAATCACCGCCAGGCACCAATCACCACCACCAAAACCCCCCTCCCACACTCGGTCTCCAACAGTCACAACTATCCCAAATCACAAATCACCAATTTCAGAAATTCCCAAAATCAAACCATAACCCCAATTTCAGAAATCCCCGAAATCACCAAGTCGAATCTGTGCGAAAATCAGTATTCCATCGGCTATGATGCAAGATGCCCGCTTTTGACCCAAGCCCGAATCCTTTCCTCCATCGGATCCCAGCAGTTCTCTGAGAAGTGGTTTTGCCGTAACTCTGAACGAACGGAACAGCTCCATGACTCTATCACCCGAACGCAGGTCGTCTTCGAGCAACCCGTTCAGAATGGCTTCGAATCGGAACCCGAGTAACGGGTTAACCGTAAGATCAGTGCGGTGCTGTTGTAGAGGAGACAAACTGGTAGAGATCCGATGTTGAGGTCCGATAAGAAACACAGATAAACGAGGGATTTGAAAACCCCGCATAGCTCTCCGCCACCATTCCGGCCTTGGGTCCCGCTATAGATGAGTAAGCAGAAAAAGGAAGATGAGCACGCAGGGAGGAGGGAGCTCTGTTTCTTGATCATCCATGGCTTCCAAGTACTTTTCGGATCCCAAAATTGGATCTTTTGATGCACTGGAGATTGAAATGGTTTAGTTTTGCCGGTGGCGGTGGCGGTGGTGGTGGTCGCCGATCACCCACCTCATCCTCCTCCTCCTCTCTCTCTCTCTCCTCTCTCTCTCTCTCTCTCTCTCTCTCTCCCAGAGCAGTGGGGTAAATGAATGATTTCAGGATTTTTGTAAAAACTTTTCCTTTAAGTGTATAATAGAAAAGGGTATATTGGTCATTTTCTCCATTCCGTTAACGGAGTTAGCATTTTTTTCATTTCTAATAGTTGAGGGGGTCTCTATGGGCGCTTTTAAATGTGAGGGGGTGTTTACGAGAAACAGTGATAATTGAGGGGGTGTTTATGTACTTTCACCTTTTTTTAACTTCAAAGGTATAAAGGATCTCTATTCACTGGAGAAAGTCTGGCAAATTTTAACATCAAAATCTATTCCCGATCTAATTGTGGATTTGAAAAAGCCGCCGATATTCAACGAAGAGAGAGTCTTGCCGATTTTAACACCCGTGATTCTAACAATATTAACATCAAAATCTATTCCAGATTCTAACAGTTGATTTCTCCCAAGATAAGTATAAGTTTTCTTGCTGCAAGAGGATTGAAGTACTACAGATCAAAAGCAACAGTAGAAGCCAAATTATCCTATTTGATAAGCCCCAAGTGCACAAGAACATGAAAAGAGCATCCTTTTTTGGCAACATTAGAAATCAAGATATTTTCTGGGAACCTTGTCAAGACTTTGCAAGCAAGAGCCCGTGGCTATCGATTCCGGAGCATGATGGATTTAATTTTCTGATGGAAATTGATCTATTATTTTTAGAGGATTGTTTACAATTTCGATTTGGAAAAATTAATTTGAAGAATAAGATTGATGCAGACAAATGCAGGCATTTCAAACTATTTCAAGCTATGAAAACTCGAGGACGAGTTTTCTCAAGCGAGGGAGGATGATGCAGGCCACCATTTTAATTAATCTAAAAATATTAGAATTTTAGTCTACTATTTTTAAAATAATATTTAATTAGGAAACTGGTTTATTTAATTTCAGTATCTTGTTAGGAATCTACGAATTAGGAAAATAAGTTGCCTAGAGTAGTTAGTTTCCCTATTCTAGTTGATTTAGTTTACTTCCAATTTTTGCTTGATCAGGAAAGGCAAGGTGGTTGTTATTTGATTAATGAAATATCGAGAGTTTTTTCATAATTGTGTGTTCGAAGAAAGAGAACTTGAGGATGCAAACGAACCGAGCCGCTCACGAGCGGCTCGCAGCTCGGCTCGTTAGTGGCTCATTCAAGCTTGGCTCGGAAGTGGCTCGTTCTATAAACAAGCCGAGCTCGAGCTAGGATAAGCTCGGCTCGAGTCGGCTCGCGAGCCGGGGTATATACACTTAAGTTTAGGATTTTTATTGTTATTTCATAATTTGTTCTTTTCATTTTCAATTTCCAATCAATCAAGGGAGGCGAGAGCACACGCACACCAGTACACCCCCGCTCCATAGGAAAATGAAAGATATATACCTTCACAATCAAAATATTTTTGGTTGTATTAGGCCTATGCGAAGATATATATACATTTTTCGTTTGTCCATTGAGACTAATGAACAAGCTCGAGCTCGAGTCAAACCAAGGCCCGCTCGGCTCGAGCTCGACTCATTAAGTTTCACTCAGCTCGAGCTCGTGTTCGTTAAAAACTTAATAAACAAGCTTGAACACAATAAAACTCGACTCGGCTCGGCTCGTTTACAGCCCTAAGTACTTCTAGTTTATACTTATTCATGATTATCTTTATTGCGCGTTTTTCTTTTTCAACACGCTTTCCTGCATCACAAAGGCTTGAACAGTCATAATCAAGTCGTCTATTTCTCATGTGACAAATCTTTTTTGTTCAAACGAATATTGATATTCGATCGATCCACTACAACCAATACACATAACCCCACCTCGGATCATCAGTTAAGACCATGTCATCACCAGATGATCAGAGGGCATTGAATAATATTGATCCTTCCATACACAAATTGTAGCTCTGATGCTGGCGTTAGGTAGGTTGCTAGGGTTGAACAAAATGACAGCAGAGGCTTTAATTGTTTCTTGTTTGTGTTTGAGAAATGAACAAACACATATGGCAGGGGTGCAGCATCCTTGTTGCCTAAATGGCTTGGAAAGGAAACGGAATGGGCAATTGAGCATTTATTTTGCCCAGAATCACTCACATGAGCACCACATGGACTTTGGATGTTGATTGATGATAATGAGAGATCAAAGTTGGGTGGGACTAAATGATGGGAGGTACCTCAAGGGCAGTTCAGATGGCAACATGGATGAGCTGTAAATCGAAAGACAAAATTAGAAATTTGGTAACTTTTGGGAATCAAGCTGCAAAAGAGAGATTTCGAAGACAAAATTAGAAATTTGGTAACTTTTGGGAATCAAGCTGCAAAAGAGAGATTTCTTGTGAATTCTATAGTTCCGGTGTGAATGACATGCTTTTTACGAGAAAGAAGGCCAAGGAGGGGAGTAGTTTAGGTGTAGGTAATTAAGCTGGCTCGAATACTCTAACGGTTGAATAAATAAAAAGTAGATGATGGGAGGCTCCGTTATAGTATTGTGCTACGACATCTATTCTGATCCCATACAGGCTACAGCAATAATGTATTACCATATGCTCTGCAAGCTATCCTCACATGGCATTTGCAGGAAATCTACTACTCCTGTCTTACTACCTACATCAGCAGGAAAATATGCAGTTAACTTTGACTCTCTCTCTCTCTCTCTCTCTCTCTCTCTCTCTCTCTCTCTCTCTC
>BPLS01000694.1:778524-799210 GCA_019656275.1 Rhododendron kiyosumense | reverse complement strand
ATATATATAATAATAATAATAATAATAATAATAATAATAAAAAATTAAAATAAAAAAATGAAAAGATTCAATTAAATTTAAGGGACATATCACACAGTGTGTCCCACACATATTTAGGCGTGTTCCCCACGTGTCCGTCACAGGTACGACGACCTATTTATAGTTTGTTGCACAAAGGGGAGGAGGATTTGGTCTCCTATCCTGGCAGAAGTTAGAACGGGTTGTTGGGTATGGGCTATGGGATGGGATCATGGAAATTCTTTATCCACTAGAGAAGGCTTCAAAGAGGAGGTGGTCATCTATTTGAAGCAGTTGAGGCTAGACGAAGAGGCTGTGGGCAAAGGAGAAGTGTCCAAAAAAGCAGCAGACCCTGGAATAATTCAGACAGAGAGTTGATAAATCACATGTTTCATTAGCTATTTAGGGAGTTCAAGTTTCTAGGCAGGTGTCCTCAAAAGGAGGGGATAGGGATTCCGTGATTTTCAATGACAATAAACGTGTAATCTTGAAAAAAATGAAAACAGTACAATAAGAAACGAAAGCATTGACAGAGTCTCGGAAAGTGCACAATACTCTCCTACTACTACACCTCGCAAATTCTTAACCTACCTCCCACCTTTCAAAGATTTTTTGATAAAAATACCAAACCACAACAACAAATGCAGTTAGCAAATAGTTAACTACACAAAATAAAAATGCTTGACAACCCAAAAATATGACCCCAAGTCAAAACAACAATTCCCAGTCCCCACCCATATTGAATATTGAACCAGTGCTTAAAGTATCAGCTTCAATTTTCAATGCTCTCATAAAGTAAAACATGCCAACTGCAAGTCCCAGTGCAAAAACCAGAACCCGAAGAGACACATGGAGTTTGCACGTGCCTCCATCCCTGCTATTTCCAGTGAGGCCCAGACTTCAATCCTTCCACCGGCGATGCCTCTCAAAGACAGTTCATCACTCCTTTGCTCCGGCAACATCTTTGTAAGGACTGAACTTCAGTCCATCTCTTCTCCCTGTTCGCCTTCCCCAAATAATCATCAGTAGCAACACCTCGAAATCCACCTAACGCCTCTCCTATTCACCTGAAACGGGTGGTTGTGGCAGCAGATCGGTGCAAACCCAAATGAACCACTGGTAGTACCCCCAAATGGCCAAATCATCCCCAAAACAAACCAATATCAAAACCCTAAAGTGAAAAACTCCAAATACTGAAAAGCGACGGCAATGGCTGCGGATTGGTGCAAACCCTAATGAACCACTGGTAGTATCCCCAAAATCATCCCCAAAGCAAAACATATCACAACCAAGTGAAAACCCCCAACACCCAAATGAAGCAAATCTGATTCAACTCTGAAAATAACCCTACCGCAGTAAGGTTCCATTCTTGTAAACTTAATTATTTTTTTTGTTTTGTGTGTTTTGTTCGTCTTTTATGAATTTTTGTTAGATTTGAGTGATATTTTTTGGATTAATCATTCGTCTTGACGAGAGAAGTCTAAAAAGTACAAAATTGTGACCGCAAGCAAAAAAAAGTTCACTAAAGAGGAAAAAAAAAAGTATCAAACAGCTATCACATTTGTCTAAAATGCCGTCTTATTTGAATTTTTTCAACATTGGTCCATATACTTTTCCGATTTGTCTCAACAAGACGAACGATTAACCCCAAAAATTACGATGAAAAACTAAACAAAAAGTTATGAAAAGTAAAAAAATACCAAAATAAGTTTTAGACTTGTGAGTTTACAAGAACGCAACCTAAATCACCTCCTCGAGGCCCCAACCATATTTTCCTTTTACTCAGACTCCTTGAACCATTTAAAATGTGATTTTGTGGGTATCGAGCTTATTAAAAAACTGACAGAGATGAGCCAGTTGGCCGCCATACCAAGGGAGGGCTGGCAGGGGAGGGGTCTTTAATGTATTTTCCACAAGGACGAAAGTATTACCTTGGAATATGCAAGGTTCGAATCCAGATAATTAGAAGGCGGCTCATAAAAGGGGTGTTGAGACTGTTGTTTGGAAGGATAGGAAAAGTGTATAGGGTGTACATAACCCTAATACATAACAATCTTATTTATAGAGATGACTCACATATTAAATAAGTAAACTAAGCAATGTGGGACTACTACTAATACCATATTCTAACACTTCCCCGCAAGCTGGAGAGTCTCCAGCTTGTTACATATCAACCAATGAAAAAATTACCTCAACTACTAACAGCAATAACTAAAAATAACCAACTCGTTAAAAACAATGGAACAACTTTCAATAGCAACGACCAATGAACGACTTCAACGAACGAAACGACTTCAACAACTTCAACAATCAACCAACTTCTACGACTTCAACTTCAACGATTTCAATGACTTCAACGACGAATGAATCAACGAACGAATTCAACGACCAACGACCGTTTTTAACGACCAACAAATTAACGAACGAATTCAACAAAATAATTTCAACAACCAACAAAACCAAATTCAACGACTAAGAACAACCAACTTCAATTACCAACTAACAACCACCAACTTCAATGAAATAGACAAAACAAGATATGTTACCACACTCACCAAAAACATGGCCAAAAACCCGACTAGGAAATCCAGAATTATGACCATGTCCACAACTGAATGAAGAACCAACAGCAACATAGACAGCAGAAGCAGAATCAGATTTCATTGCAAATATATCACAATGTAATAAGAGGCAACCAACTAATACATGCAGACTATTTCGAACATAACCCAATGGTGGTGTGATGATTTTGAACGCTCCTTAGGGAATTTCAGAGGTTGTCGGCACCTTAAGGATAGAGATCAAGGACTTTCGAAGTGAAGGAGAGCTGTTTTGGAGATTTGGGAGACTTGGCTACTGCTGGCGAGGGTCGCCATGACTAGGTTATGGCCGACGAGTACAGTTTAGGGACTGGGTAATCAATTTTATTTCAGCCACGATTTCGAAGGTCAAAAACTTCGATTTGGGCTTTATGGAGTTCGAACATCAAAGGTTTCGAATATGGCTTCGATTTAGGGTTTCAAAGGTTGGGATTTCTGGATTTATGGGATTTGTGGCTTCGACTTAGGGTTTCGATGGCTGTTTGTGGCTAATAGTGGCTAACAAAGAGGTGGGTGATGCAGAAAAGAGATCGCGTGAGGGTTTAGGGTTTCAGTGGCTGTTTGTATATCTAAGGTGGATGGTGAACCCGCTCTGATACCATATTGTTTGGAAAGATAGGAAAAGTGTATAAGGTGTACATAACCCTAACACATAACAATCTTATTTATATAGACGACTCACATATTAAATAAGTAAACTAAGCAATATGGGACTACTACTAATACTATATTCTAACAGAGACATCCCATGGCGTGCCTTCAAGAAACCAAGATTCAAGCTATCACAAAACTACACTGTTAGGTGTCGCAATGGATCTTCTCTCTGTATGACAATAAAGTTGTCCAAAAAGAAGACTCCGGAGTGGGACTCTTTTTCATATCCAGCTTGTTTAGCTGTTCGGAATATGGTTTTTTAAGTGGGCTTTCTAGTAGTACATGGCGTAGTAGATTGCAGTGGTAGAGGGGAAGCCTAGGAATAGTTATTTGCCGCATCGTTCAAATGGGATATCTCGTGGTGGTGGTGGTGGTGAGTTGGGGTGCAGGGTGCATTCAATGGGTTAAAAACTAGGATGATCCTTCCATGACGTGTATAGATGGCCTCCTGGTTTCTGTTTAATTGGAGGAGAACTTCTGAGGTTGTGCAAATTCTCTTCCTAGGCCAATGTCTAATCGCGACCCTTGACTTCATTTCCAATAAATATGATTGATGGTTTAGAGGCTTCCAGGATATAGTCTCATATTGTCTGAGTAATTATGTCATGAAGGTGCTCAAAAGCTCATAATGCTGAATAAGGAGTTGGAACGAAAAGTGCACAAGGCGAAAGTGATAGATGACATTCCAGCCCTTGATTTGGGGAGGCCAATACTTAGAGATTAGTTGATGGCAAATATCCTGCACTTCGTAGATAAAAGAAGAGGATATGAACACTCGCTCTTTCCATATGGTGGCCAATACTTAGAGATGTGAATCTGGTTAAGAGATGGAACTGCTAACATCGACAAGGAACTATACTTTGAAGGGTGGAAAATTTTGGAAAGACCGTTCCGAAGAGGGAGGTTCTTTGACCTTTGAGGTCCCTCAATAGGGGATAAAACTCCAGGGCTTGATGAGAGACCATGGGTTTCTTTCATCAACATTGGGAATCCATTTGAGAAGACCCATGGAGGGATGAGTCGGATGACAACCTTAAACATGATAATGGAGTCCTAAAGGGGACTTAGGCCATGTTTGACGGCCGGTCTAAAGGGTGGGCTTGGATTGCTATGGCTGTAGGGCCCATAGCAGCCATTTGGTTTCTTTATTGAGGGCCAGAGTATTAGTCCGGGTAGGCAGTGAATCCCTAAAATGAGGGGATTGGCAAACTAATGTAGTCCATTTTCAAGTGTGCTTCATTTTCTATCCTCTAGTGCTAGCGGTCCATAAATAGGTGTGTGAGTCTTTCATTTGGTAGTTTTTGGTATATTGATAATAGACTAAGAAGCATGAATACGGATACAATACGGATACGCGGAAAAGGGATTTTTCCAAAAAGTAGGATACGATACGTTAGGGATACGTTGAATATAAAATTAATTTTTCCAAAAATTATTTGTATCCCCTTCATTAGGTTGTGAGGATGAGGAAACAGAACTACCAGTACCAGCAGAATCATACTGTTAAAGAAAAAAAATCCCCTAAAATCATATTATACTATAAAAAAAAAAAACCCCTAAATCAGACAAGAGAGAGAGAGATGAGAGAGAGACGAGAGAGATATACATTTCCGTATAGGTATATATATGCCTATATATATGTATATATATATATATAGATAGAGAGAGAGAGGGAGAGAGAGATAGACATATATATATATATATATATTGTTACACAATGAGAGAGAGATGAGAGACAAAAGAGAAGAAGAAGACGAGAGAGAGACAAAAGAGAATAGTTTCAAGAGAGAGAGACGAGAGAGAAACACTTACAGTCGTCATCGTTGTCGACAGACGAGTGAGAGATATCGTCGTCTTTTTTCTGCCTTTCGTTCTTCTCTGTTTTCCACTTGTCCAGGTACGAGAAATAAATATAAAGTCCTAAATGCAATTTTGACCCATATATTTTAAGTAATAACATTTTTACCTCTGCGCGTATCCAAAACGTATCCATAACGTATCCGAGCGTATCCATAACATATCCAAGCGTATCCAAAATGTATCGGGGTACCAAAAATTAAATCTAAAAACAGGATACTCTAAAAAACATATCGGATACGTATCCAAAATGTATCCAAGTCTACGGGATGTGATATGGAGGCTAAAAAAGAGTATCCGTGCTTCATAGATAATAGATATTTGAGAGCTTAGACTCTTTTGTATCCTATTTTGGGACTTCTCTCTTAATCAATCTATCACCTTGACTTTGGTTTTCATTGGTATCAGAACATCTAGACTCATAGCCTAGCCATTCATTTGACTTGAAACCTACAAACCTCATTGGAACCTTAAACCTCGCCAGTAAATCTCGCCACAAAACTATGTCAAGGCTCTATCCCACCTCATTTTGCAAGGAAAGTAGAAATAGTATCATTTGCAATGTTGGATAGCGTCTTGGATATTGTAGTTTGTTAAAATATGAGTTCACAACTATCAAAACAACTGAAGATATTAGAGACTTAAGCATTTAGAAACTAGGCCTATTAGCCTTCGAAAAAGGGCCTACAAGTCATTCATAAGAATGACAATGCGGCAGGGCAGGTTGCACACGCCCCATTGGACAACGGGTGGTTTGCTCTACCTAGGGGTGCAGCCTTTGAAGAGGCATTCGGAATGGGTACTTAGAGTTACTAAGAGGGGTCCGCTTCCCGCTAGAAAGAAAGAAAGCTCATTCTCATGCTTGATTCTCGGAAAACTTCTCTCTTGACCCTGACCTGACCTTAGTGGAATATCTGTAGGTGCTACCATCCATGTCTTCAATAGGGAGTCATTTCCCCAACCCCAACATGTAAGTTCCCAAAATTAGATCAATAAAAAAATTGATGTCCTACCAATCTATTTTGATCATACCTCAAGAGATTTAGTTTGAACAATTACACCACCACTATTGCTCAATTTCTAACTTAAGAAAAATTATCGTCGTTTATCTATCTCCCAAGTTCATCATCGTTCAAACTTCCAATCAACTACAAGAGATCAAGTAATTTTTCAAGAAATTGATTTTAGGAGAAGTGGATAAAATTGGTAGATTGAGCAATTAGTTAACCTCCTCCACTACCCGTACTCGCATCGAGAGGCTAAGTGTTACTCTTTCATTAGACCCTTTTAGTCTAATGAAAGAGACGAAGTTCAAGGACTTGGTAAGTTCCAGACAGACATAAGACCATATGAGTCTAATTGATTTCCAAAAAATCCTCGCTGGGCAGGTCGAAGAAATGGAACATCCGAGTTTAAGCTCTTCCATTCGGCTACAATTAGCTCTAAAAGGAATAACTTCTCTTTGAAAGATATTGGGGTTTTTAGAGCCCGTTGTAAGGATGGTTTTGCACAAGTGAGGAGAATCCTTTCACAGCTGAGGCGTAAATTAGGGTTAATTGGTGTTCCAAGAGAGACAATAAATGAGTTCAT
The DNA here is from genome assembly GCA_019656275.1 of Rhododendron kiyosumense. Classification (NCBI taxonomy): domain Eukaryota; kingdom Viridiplantae; phylum Streptophyta; class Magnoliopsida; order Ericales; family Ericaceae; genus Rhododendron; species Rhododendron kiyosumense. The sequence continues at coordinate 792,491 of BPLS01000694.1, read as the reverse complement.
CACCTGCTCTTTCATTGTAGGGTGGCCTTAGATCTGCAAAGTTTGGTAATTAATAATTTGAGACACGTTGAGTTTTTTTTTTTTTTTTGGGATAACGGGTTATCTAGGCCAGTTTGCGAACACCTCGACTAATTCTGGAGCCTGAAGTTAATGACCAGGCAAACCTTGCAATGGCCCCAAGGTTAGGAATGTTTGGCCTCCGTGAGATTTGAACATCTCTTATGGAGGACAAACACTTATTTGTTTTCACACGCCCCCACTTGGCCAAATCCCTTGAGCCAGCGGCGGATTTAAGAAGGGACGAGTGGGGGCACGTGCCCCCACTGTTGCAAAATTCCGAAACTTATTATTATTTTTTTTAATTTTGACTTTAAAAAAATATTTGCTCCTTACTGTTACCTTTTTGTCCTCTTTACAATCCCACCAACCCACGTTTCTTTCTCTCTCTTTCCAAAAACCGATTGAAATCGCCAGCGAGAGCGGAGAACCAACGAGGCAGAGAGCCGATCGTCGATGTCGAAGCTTGTCGGACCAGCTCCAACGCCAATTGCCGGAGATCATCAGACAGTTGGGTATTTTACTTTTCTCGTTTTGTTTCTCCTCCCTTTACAAGAAAAACTAGGGTTGTTTCTCCTTCCTTTTCTGTGTATCTGTGTTCGTATGAATTGTATTTTGATGATGATTCATCAATTTATTTCATCTGTTTGACTGATTTGTGGTTGGAGACTCGGTGGTCTTGTGGCGAAGAAAACAAGGTTACAAGGGGAATCAGGGGACCTAGGGAGAGGTGAACTACTGAACCATGAATCTTGACAAATGATAACAGATAATATACATATACCTATAGTCTATAGAATAATATAAAACAAGCCAACAAGGGGAATAAAATAAGTCTACACTACTTAGCAAAAAAAATAATCAATAATGCCCACTAGCATCAAAATAACTCGTCGTGGTCTATTGTAAAACCTTAGTTTAGTAACTTTTGTTTATGACTATGGTAGTTTTTGTTAGTATTTGTAGACAGGTTATTAACTCTTATGTGGGTTGATGAATATCTTGGTTTTCGGTAGTATTGTTGTATCAATTTGTTATAGTTTTTTTTTTTTTTTTTTAAAGGTGGTGTTTTTGCTACGCCCCCAGAGGTCTTCATTCCTGGCTACACCACTGCCTTGAGCCGGTTGATGTGGATAGAGCACGAGAGGAGTCCTACCAAGGAGTAAAAGAGCATGTTCAAAGGCTTACAAGTAGATTTTTGTCTATGTTTTACATTTAGGATACTAGATTGGTGTAGCATGTGCAAATGCAATGAGAAAAACAGTTGTCACTGTTGGATTGGGAGGTGGCCAATGAATCATGGAACTCATGCGTTTCGAAGTTTTAGAATGTCCTATTCTTTCCATAGAGATGTCCCGGAGTTTAAACACTCTTGGAAGGGTGGCAAAACTATGCATATTCTCATGAGTACTTTGGTTGCTTTTTTGAACAATTGGAACTGCCGGATGCGAGTTAGACTGAGCCTAGAGCAATTTATTCAGACTTTGTGAACGGTCAAATACCGTGAATAGAAATGTTTTGGGGCTACAAAGCATGGATACAAGCACGTGGATACATAGTTCTCTAAGAATTAAGACACAAACAAGTTGGGAGTATGTTGAAATACACATTCGGTTAACCTATATACATGATTTATCACCCTGATTTTACGGCCCAACAGGAATAATTGATAAAATTCAAGTTACAAAGAATCTAGACGGACACGGTCACACGGGACTGCAGAAATCATTTAAAAATAGAGCATGGACACGGCAATATAATGCTACTCACCATTGTATTCTATTTATTAACTACGATCATTTTTATATAGATAGACATACATTGTAAAACTTTCAACCATGTGAGATGGTAATGAAATCTTGAAACTCGACTCCAAGAACAGTGTGTAACAGACCAGAGTAATTTATCATCCCTGTAGATTGTTATAAACGAAGTTGCAACCATATTTCATCCTTGTAAACCCCCTTCTTAGTAAGTTACTAGCACACCTATTGCATTTCTCTCCAAATTTAAAACGAAATCTAAATATGATTAGCCTTAACCCTTATATTTTCCAAACTTGCAGAAGATCGTATGTCCAATCCCAAAATTTTGAAAATCACACGTTAGCAAGTGTCTAAGAAGTGTTGATCACATATTAATTTCTCAATTGTAAGAAACCTAGGCAGGGTTTGTTGCATAAAGAGTGTAGAACATGTGGTCGGATCAGGATTATTCTTTCCTAAGTACGGACAAAAAAAAGAAACCAAGAATCCAACCCTGTCGGACACTTATTGATTGCTCTCAGATGTGAATGTATCACCTTCTTTGAAATGTCAGTGCTTCTTTTTGGGGGTCTCTTGACCTAGAGAGATTTTTCAGATGTAATCGGTTCTGTCTCCTTGAGGCTCTATCAAAACCATCATCAAATCCATAACCTCCATTATCCCTACTCTAGTAGTGGGTTTATCTTTCATGGCATAACAAAGATGACAATTCCACTGGTTTTAATTAGCATGTGATATCAGTGGCAACGCGAGAAAAATATGGCAGCGGGCTCAACCTGGAACCTTCTCTCTCCTCATCACACACTCTCTATAAACAATCCATCTTCAACGAAAACATGCATCTGTCTCTGTATATGGTTTGCTTAGAAAAACACTTTCTGCCTCGAGGATAAAGATGACAATACAAAGACATAAAGGAGCAAAGATACGCGGAGAGACAGATAACATTAGGGATAGGTATAAAGGATGATAGAGAAAGAATGGAAGAGAAATGTCAGTCACTACGGCAAATTTATCTGGCAGAGCTTGAGACCGGATATTAGGTGAGAGTACATATATTATCAATAGAGGAGAAATATGACCGATTGGATGTGATAATAATGAGTGTGTTCATAAGCAAAATCCAGAGGGTTCAATTAGCAGATCCACAAAACTAGAAAGCCAAACCACAGATGTAATAAATTTTCTTGATTTTTCAGTGGGTCCAATTGCACCCACTTACATGTATTTAGCATCGCCTCTGTGGCATTAGTGCAATATTTTCACACAAAATAAAGGGACCAGGTAGAAACCAAGGCCTCCTCTTTGATGAATGAATTACAATCCTAATAATACTGCAGCTGTATAAGATAGATACAATCCACAGCTTTTTGGTGCAACACAACATTAAGTTCTTGTAATCAGAAAGTAGTGCATTATGCAAGGCTTAGGGCTGCAGGTTTCACTTTGTAACCGAAGTAAAATCATAGGGCTTATGTGGGAAAATTGAAACCATGGGTTTAAAGTGACAGGGTCACTTGGCCAAACCACAAGGACTGCAATTGTAATTCAACCTAATCATATGCCTGGTGTTCGAGATGTAAAATCTAACAATTAGTCCAACAAACCTAAAACCCGTTACCACTTACAATCAACCCATTGAAACATATAAGTCACACTGGTCAGAAACTGATATTAATCACATTATTCTTCCTCCTCCAAAGCTTACGTTCCTAGAAAAGGTTTCTCGGAGAACATTGTATCTTTCTTATTCCTGCTGCATAATGTTTAGGTCCAAGAGTCCCCTCACAGTGTATTTGGCAATCTTGTTTGACAAACTTACGATATACTAATTAAGTACTTTTTTCATAACTAAGGGTATTCGGACCCGCTTACATGGTCCACTAACAGGAGTCTAATTAAAGCCAGGCTTTAGCCTCAGATGGACCGGCCCCATAAGAGTTGATAGCACGTAGAGGTACCTAAGACCTTGATATCTTAGGATACAAAGTAAATCCCTTAATCACAACCTCTGACCAGTAGACAATCCAAGTAGTTAATTGATACAAACGATGCAAAAATGCACACACTATATAGACATGTGTATATAACCACATTGAGAAGAAAACAAAACAAAGAAAACATACCTCCCATCAATCAAGGCGTCGAAAACGAACGACACCAAATGATGGTCAGGGTTGAACTCATCGACCTCGAGCCGCAACGTACCCTTGTGCACATTCACGTCATTCCTGACCTTCTTGGCCTGCTGGTGTTCCACATACGGTGGCGGCGGCGGCAGGACCGACACGGGAGGAGGAGGCCGAATTCCGGCCCACCCGCCGTGGTTGTGATAGGGTGCGTAATAGGGGACCAAATTGGGGCGGCCCGGATTGTAGGAGTTATAAATCGGAGGGGGTGGGTGCGTAGAATAGGCGAAGGGAGTGGGCACAGGGCAAGGATCAGGATATGAAGCAAGTTGTTGAGAAGGGAGAAGTTGGTGGTGGCGAGGGTTTTGGTAGTAGCTTGGGTTTTGGTTTCTTCTGTTGGTGCTGGATGAAGTGCCCATGTTAGATGAGAGAGAGAGAGAGAGAGAGAGAGAGAGAGAGAGAGAGCGTTAGAAATTGTGTACAGGAAAAGAGAGAGAGAGAGAGAGAGAGAGAGAGAGAAAGTTGAAGCAAAACCGGAGAGAGAGAGAGCGCGCACGTTAGAAATTGTGTAGAGGTGAAGAAAGTCTACGGGAGTGGGCACATTCGTTTGATCCAAACGCGTTTCCTGGTGGTCTTTCTCTCTGGGGGCGTGTTTTTTTTGGATCATTTAAGAAGACCCGCACATCTGGGGGGCGTTGAAGGGAGATGATGACGAATTTGCCGCGAAACGGTGGCAACATTAAACTAGTCTACAACCGCTCCACCACCACACTCATTTTTTAAACACGCACACACTAACGTCAGTGTTGTTGACTTGCTACATCTTGCTAGTATTTTGTGATCCGAAAGCAGAATGTTTCGTAAACGTTTTTACGAATATATCACTGAGTTGAGTTTTTATACGGACTTTAAACATAATATTTTGAACAGAATAAACAGTTCCGATCATCATTGTGAGACATGATACGAATCCCAAAGTAATCTGTAGGCCGGGTATGTACCCCTTTGTTGTCTGTACTCAAAATTCTTTTCGTAACCGAAAAAAAAGAAATTGCTATAGGTAGAAGGAAAAGAAAAAAAGACACGCTCCAATTTTCGCTGTGAATGTTTTCGGTAGGCAATAATTTAAGAATTACTTCTTATTTCTGAAAAAATGACAAATTGTTTGCACTAACAAATAAAAGGTTGAAAATTTTCACAAGGGAGGGTTTACTTTATTGTCTGTACGTTTCTCTCACAATGGAGGTTTTTCTTTCCCTTTCTGAAATTTTCTCACCCCTCTGTGAGTTGGTAGTTGATTTTATCTGAGCTTTTTCCTACTGTTTGGGACGGGTCTTTGTTTCAAACATGGGAAAGGAAGGGAAGAGATTGGCTCTCTTTGGGTCTTTTCTTCCCACACTTTGCACAAGTTCTAAACATCTGTGATTGGCCGTATAACCGAACTTGTTTTCAGTCTACTTTGCTCATATCTAGATGATTGATAGATGTGGTTCATTCATGTTTTATTTGATATCACAAGAGCTCAAATTACGTTTTATTTCTCTCAACCCTATTTTAAGATGCCAAATAAAGCCAATTGATATTTGCTCTTATTGACCGTTTTGATGTTTTATTTGATATCACAAGTTTGATGTTTTATTTGATATCACAAGAGCTCAATACCGTACAATCTTGTAGTTCATCTTCTGACATTAGAGTTCTTACTTACGAAGACTGGAACAATATGTAGCATGTAGTAAAGCTATAGGAACAAGAAATATGAAGCATTAACCCACCGCAAGCAAAACCTCTCAGGCCACTGGAGATTTACATGCTCGTTAACTTCAGAGATTAGTCGACGTGTATTATGAAATAAAATGCAGCATTAGGTCATTAGCATCTCCTTACGAAACAAATGTACAGACGCTAACGTTGTTAAGATGTTGGACACCAAACTGCCCTTTTTAATCACCTTATGGGATCGATGTGTCTAATGGATTCACAAGTCACAACAATGCTATGTGCACAGACAAAAATACAGTTTAATTTGCACCATATACTCCTCAAATTCATCAAGTACCGTCCAACATAATTGTAGCACATCAAATCCTCAAAATACCCACAACAAGAAAAAGAAAACCCCCAGAAGAAACTCCAAAAAAAAAAAAAATTTGAAGAAGAAAGAAACTGAATACACATTCTCAAAGATACACTGCAAGCCATTATCATACTTACCATGAGAACTTGCCCATCAGTTTCGACAAAAATCCGGCCTGGTTTTCTTTCAAACCGACGTGCAATCTTCGTATATAACCAGTCTTGATCAGAAAAATGAAACCTCTAGGAGGAACAAACAGAGATTCAACAGTTGCATTCGCACACCATATGTTCCTCGGATTCATCCGAGGTACATATCAGTAACAACTATAGCAGTGGAAAATCTCAAAATAGCCACAAGAAGAAAAGAGAAAAACCCAGGAAAAAAAGGTACAAAAAACAGAACAAAGAAAATGAAAACAAGTTCCCAATTAAGACTATAAAAAAAACAAGTACATAATTTCAACAAAATTCAGGCCTCGGTTTCTTCCGAACCGATATGCAACCTCTCTGATGGTCTCTGAAAACTCTGATTTCCGAACAATCTCTCAAATCACCCAGGCTAATGTATTGTTGCTTCACCATCCTCGAAAATGTACCCCCAGTGTCATGTATCCAAATGTAAGGTTGACACGTCTCATCATAGTAATACAACAAGTTCCTCATTCCTCCACCACCACCACCACCAGCGGCAGCAGCCGCCGGCATGTAAGACTTATAAACGCTCTTGCATTTCAATCTCTTTGAGGAATTAGGCTTCAAAGTGTGAACTCTCTTCAATGTTGATCCCACCCTTATCTGAAGCTCGACTGGCTTGTCGCTAAGGTTCCAAATCCTTGTGCCATGGCCCGATACCTGCGTATGATCGCGAAATCCATTGAAGCATTTCAATATGGAAAAAAGGCTTATCATCCCTTTCATTTCTTCAATGGGGAATGGACAATGTCTAGTCGCATTGCTCGGTTTTGGAAAAGTTATCATACCATGTTATAAAAGGAGAGCCTCAATCTACTTTTGTTTGCCAGTGTAAATTATACACCTTACTTTTGCTTGTATTTGGCAATTGTGATCATTGGGTTGTCGGGCATCCACAAAGACGTCCGTCGTTCATCGGTACTTGTCATACAAAAAAATTACGTTACTGATACAAGGTATGTTACATGGATCCTTCAAAATGTATAAAACACTCGTGTTAGACAATTGACACTCAAATACGATTATGAGATCCACGTGATATGTTTAGTTGGACACTAACTTAGGAATCATGTTTCTTGTCCTCATTTTCTTTTTGAGGCTCATTTATGGTTTCTATAACCCTCGGTGTACCCTGTCGAGTTTTTTTTTTTTTAAATTTATTGCCGATCAAAAAAAAACTAAAGAATCATGTTATATAGTTCAAATTTCCTACAAGCAACGCATGGACTATAATATGCATGAAAAAGGTCTAATACAACCAGTAAGAACTATATTGAGGATTTTAAATATTCCGGCATGTCCCCGTATTCTCAAAATGAAAATTACACAAATCTAACATTACTTACCCGCACCCAATACCCGTTCCCGAGTCCATGGAGTATTGTATAGGAGGTTTGTACCCTATAAATTTGGGTGAGTTTTCAGGTAGTGGTAGGGTCCTTAACCCAATAACCCTGCAAATTTCAAACATGGCGACAGTGGGTAAGGAAAGGTATGTAGGGTAAAAGAAATTGATGACGTAACAGAACCACTGGTGTATCGGTTGGTTCTGTATGAAAGTCTCGTCAATAGTGGGATTACTGCGATAGCTGCTCAATATCATCCTCTATACAGCTCTCTGACATCTGACAACTGGATCAATTTATCGCCGGATATATCATTCATTTGACTTAGTTGTTTATTTGTCTTTATGTGTGCAATATGTCTTTGCTCAGTTGTATTAGTTGCACACGTAGTAGGTTGTAATATTCTCTTATCAATGCATTTCTAACGTGTCTCCAAAAAAAAAAAAACAGAACCAATGGTTGCCCTTTTGCTGTATCTTCTTTCGGCATGTTAGTAAAAAAAGGAAATCAAAAGCAACAGTAGTGGAATCAAAGCTTCATGATGAGGTTGGGTATAATGTTGCTTCACCTTTCATCATTGGAATTTTATGCCTTTTGATTCACTACTCCTAACTATTCTTCTTCCCAGTCTCAGGCAAACTAAAAGGAATTTGTACAACCCTTAGGGGCCATTTTGTTGGGCCAGACTTGAAGATTTGATCGTACTACATATTCGAGAGGATCGCATTTCGTACTTGTAAAAAGGATTAATTATTCGGATTATAAATCCATCGCATGTATAATCCCATGAAGTGCGGGATTAAACAATACCATTGGGGATCTGGTAATATTAATCACATCATTATGGACTTGTTTGATAACCTAAATTCAGCACTTAAAACTGAATCGTGATTCAATATGTTTGATAACGACATTTTACATTGCTCAACAAATTAAGACTCCGTTTGTTTGGACGTAAAATATTTTCCGGTAAAATGTTTTACCTATTTTCCGGTGTTTGGTTGTGTAAAAAATAAGGAAAATATTTTACATGTAAAACATTTTCCATCAATTGAATGAAAATTACTTACCCTTAAATTTTCCATAAGTTATTTTCCGAAATGAACCTGCTACCTTTTCTTGCAATTCTCACTGCTCAGTTTCCTCGACCGCCAATCCTGACCCACGTTCAATTCCAATAATCTCATATCTATCCACCGTTTAAACTCTCCATCTCCCTCTCTACACTAATTTGTTGATTTCCGAAAATATTTTCAAATGCCAACCAAACACCGGAAAATAAAAGTTTGAAATTTATTTTCTGAAAAAACATTTTACATCGAAACAAACGGAGCCTAAGTGCTACTTAAAATGTAGGCTAAAAGTTGAAAAAAATTAAGTAGCTTTGAACTACTTAATTCTTACTAAATTCTTGTGTTCTTGCATTTAATCACCATACCACCACCACCACCACTCCTACAACCACTGCGCCGCCACCACCACTTCGCCACCATCACCACCACTCCCCTATCACTCCATCACCACCACCACCGCTACCACACCATCGCCGCTGCCACCACCACAATGTTACTATTGCATAACTATCACTCTACCGACACAACTCACTGTCACCATTACACTATCACTCCACCACCACCACCACCACCACCATTACACCACCACCACCACCACTACCAATCACTGCTACTGTTACATCATCATCACTCCACCACCACTATTACACCACTATCGCCAGCACTCCAACACCACCGCCTCCGCCACCACTCCATCACCACCACCACCATAATCGTCATTCCACCATTATTATAAGTACATTGTGACCATTAGTAAATTAAGAGAGAATCAGAACTAAAATTCATTTATCATTTTTTTAATTCAGTACTTAATATGTTTGCCGAACAGCTTTTCAGCTTAAAAAATTCAGCATTCCGTACTTAATTTTTCATCATTTAGTTTCAATTTTTAGTTTTATCAAACAAGCCCTATAACTCAGACAAATGTTATTTTTCCTCACTGTTAGTCGTCAAACAAACGGACCTGCCTGGCCAGGTCGCAGGGATGCAAGGGCAACCAACATCCTATAACTTGTACTCCATTGTTCATTCGATACATACTACAGTCTAGATCGTGAAAACTTGTATGCCTAGTAAAAACTCTCTAAATTGCGTTTTTATTTTTTATTTTTTTATTGTTTTTTGTGCTTTGTATGTTTGTTAGTTTGTCTGATTTCTCCACACTACCCTCGCTGCAACCGAATTGCATGAGAATAGTAGTATCTGAGTAGTACTTGACCTAAGTACAGCGTTAAATAAGTGCATGGGTTCGTGTACACTTCATAAAACAAAAGATGGATCCTTCTCCGCTGCACAAAACAATTTGACAACATGGCTCTAGTCCTGACTTCAATCCACTTGGACCACAATTTAGTAACATCAGGCTCTTGTTAGGACCATTTCGGCTAGCCATTGAAAAGGGCCGGCGTGGTGGTGGTGGTTAAACAAGACCAGACGACTCAACATTTGGAGCGCACGCGCGCACGTACACACACACGAGAGAGAGAGAGAGAGAGAGAGAGAGAGAGAGAGAGCTACTGGCAACAACTTTGCAGAAACTTCCACTGCACTGCAGAAAAAACCAAGCAAAGATGCGATTGAAAGCAATTCTATCACTGAATTTTTATTTCGTGAAAAAATCGAAGTGACTGATGTTCATCAATCCATGAACAAAGCTATGGAAAACAGTCTCCTCAGTTAACTAAGCCATGGATGCCCAAACTTGATGTGATGGGCAACGTGACTGTACAACTAAAAACAGCAAGCATCTCCAGGCATGCGTGTATGATGTAAGAAGACGTATAGACTTCCAGAAGGCAGATATAGAATTTACAAAATTAGAAACGTTTTCATGTTTCGTGATTGTCTTGAGACGAGTCAATCTTGATCACAAGCGGCTGGCGGAGATCTGTAGGTGGATCAGCCAAAATGGGTAGCTCCGGTGAGGCTGCGATGATATCTATATCTTCATTTTCAGCTAGTGCTTTATCTAAAGCAGCCTTTGCAACTTTTGTAACACAAACTAGTAGAACAACTGCGCACAGAAAAAAGCCGCGAAAAATGAAGAAATATCAAGTGAATTTCCAGATAATATAAGTTAAAAGGAAGCTAATCACATGAGGATTAAATTATGCTTAGTCCATTTACCATTTCTTTGGTTGACGAATAAAATGTACAATATGCAATTAGGGTCGGTGGTGGATACAATATTATAGTTGAAGGAACAAAGGAAAGCTTGCTTAACATATCCTACTTACACTTCCTCGACAAAGTCAAGTTTTACGCATAGAATTTCATCTTCTTGGAATTAGTTATTTGCTCCTATTTTTCAACTTAGAATACTAGTCTTCTACTTCTATCACAATTTCTACTTCAAATCATATATAACTGGGCAAACAAATTATAAGACAGAAAGAAACAAATTCATCACAAAAGTGACATTTCTTACAAATCTTAACTTCATAGCTTGTACATGATGGTTTACCCACAAATAACAGGAAAGATCAAAACTTAATTGCCAATTGTTATTCTCGGAAAGGCTTATTTCCTGCAATAGCAACCAGATTATGCAAACTCCTCCACTATTCAGCAATTCTCTAAGTTCATGTCAGATTATTAATAACTAATAAGCCTCCGGACAGTTCTGACTTCATTCAATATTCTATACTTTGTGGGTGTCGATAAGAAGTTCACTAACCATCTCTCATTTTATTTAAGCATCACTGTCTCATCGCACCAAATTGAAACTGAACTATGTGGCATATGATCCAAAAAGAAAAAGAAAAGAACTTAGTGATCACTACTGTATCTCATCGGTACTGTTCGATGAAAAGAGTAACTTAAATGGTTTATTATACAGAAATAAGACAAATTACGTGGATGTTAATTTAGATAGGTATGTTTATAAGCAACCTGCTTTAGTGTGATTGGTATGGTTATGTGATTTGCTTATGTGCTACTAGCTCTCGCCAGTTACAATGTGAAAGAAGTGTTGCAATATCAGAGAAAGAAGGAATTAACTGAATCGTGCAAATTGAAATACATAAAGGTGAGGAAATACAAGTGTAGCAGGCAATTCTAGTAGATATATATTCATACTGCTGTAATTTAATCATTCTAAACAAAACAAAAGTGTAACTCACCAGACATCAGAAGGCCTGTTATAACTAATGCCTGCATTTATACAAATGAGAAAATGTCAATTCCATGGAGAGATTTTGATATAACCAATTAGCCCCCAAAAATACAAATTGTTTCCTTGGAGCTCTTCACTGGTCCAAACTACTCAAAATTTAACTGCAACAAACACCATTCACTAAGGTGCTAATAGGCCAGTTGTGCCTCAGGCTCAGGATTGAATTTTGAGGCCATCCAATCCAGAATAAGCAAATTTCAGGTCTAAGTCCTAACCCAGGCAATGACTTGCCTCTGAGAATAACCAAAGTAATGCTGAGAAACCAACATTAAGACTTGAAAATTCAATCCGTATTTCAGGGACAATTCTAAGTGTGTGATCAGACACTCAGCACAAGAGTCAGCATTCGCGATATATGTCACCCATGTCGTTTGACACTCACTCAGAGAATTAACTTGAGTTTAATATATGACTATGCATAAAACATCAATATTATAAATGAAATACTTTACAGAACCTTCATCCCATGGTAGAAAAAAAAATTGCTTGGAAGAAATATAAGTATTTTCCATGTCCGAGACATTGGCATGGGAATCAGATCAGCTTGACAGTCATAACTGAATCCATGAAACAATAAAAATATGTACCGTTAAAGACAAATGAAGAAAAAGAAACAAAATGCTGAGTTTTAAGGTTGCATTCAACTCTAAAAGTACTGTACTGCTGAGCCATGAACGAGTATATCTTGTATACATGTATGGAGAAAAATAACATATCCTTAAAATTAGACCACACTATTGCAGAAACAATATGACATATCACATAAAGCTACTTCATTACAGTTCAGTTCCTACCAATAATTGATCCTCTCAATACAGGCAAGAACTGTCACGAATTCAAGTCCAAAAAAAAGAAGAAAGATTGGAAGGAGAAAAACTCACAAGAAGGTTGTGTTACTTGTTCTACACACAAGAATAATATGGTTACCAAATGATTCAGTGAAAGAGGAAAAGAGAACAGCTTCACAAATTTCATGAAACATCAACCATATGGGATATTTGACTAACAATAGTCTCATTCTGTCATTCAGATCACCGAAAAAAGAAACGAATGGTACAATGAACTTTAGCCTTCCTAAACATAATATAAATAAGAAAATAAGTGTTTAGCGCATACCCAACGAGCTTTTGAAAACTCATGCCATCCATGTGTTACATCAGAAAGATCCTTTAAAGTTGTTCCAACATATACCAGCGCAAGAGTGATTGGCTGTACCAAGAACCGTAAATGTTAAATCACCAAAAAGAAAAGCAGATAAACAGAGTAATTAAGTGGGGAAGAATAAACGACGACTTTCTAAGAACTTGACCTGGTTGACCACCATAAAACTATAAAGAAATACAAGATATCAGTTCAAGGGAATGTTCATACCATCATGCCCAACCATGAAGCCAGCATGTACTGTCCAAGTGGAACTGGAGTCACGGACAAAAGGTAATTCAACATGTTAAATGGAAGTAAAGGAACGAGCCGAAGCAGCACAACAATCTGTCATTGAGATGAGAAAGATTAGAACATCAACACATAGGGGATCAGAAAAATGCACAAAGTAATAATAACTAGGGAAATGATTCCCATGAATCCCACTGTCATGAATACAGGAAAAATTTAAACTCTAGTGTGCACCACTGATACTGAACCAGATACTGATAATAAATACCACAAAACAGATAAGACGAGACTGCGGGAATTCCACATATCAAAGACAATAACGGAGAGCCAGAAGATCTCATATGAAATACACTCATACCTTAAAGCCCGATCTCTGAATCGCAATTGCAACAGCCCGAAACTGCGGATAATCCTTTAACTTGGAAGTAACAAATGACCTTCCAATCTTCTCAAAATGGTTGACAAATAAATGCATTAGACAAACAACCAAGCTTTCTTTTTGCTTCTCTTTCTTATTTAGGTTTCCAAATTTATTGGAAAATGAAACACTAAAAGTCTACAACATAACCACAGGGAAAATCAAGCTATAAAGGCCTCCTAGAGGATAGACTTTAAGAACAAAAAATTTACCATCCGACAAAAGGGATTGTGGCCATGGGGCCCAAGAACTTATAAAACCAGTTTTTCAGAAAGTACGCCATTTGTGAAAAGTAAAATATGCAACACCACCCCCCACCCACCCACCCAAATAATCTGTT
>BPLS01000694.1:749336-778250 GCA_019656275.1 Rhododendron kiyosumense | reverse complement strand
TGTGACAGATAAGAGTGATGTGAATTTTAATAAGTGCAAGTGAAAAGAGCTTCTACTTCCACACATGTACCTATTACCACAAGCGGGAAAGACATCAATATGAACCGATAGGTTTTGGAAGCTTACTGTTTTGCCAATAAGGAATGCAGCAACTGCACCAAGAGTAGCACCAATGGAATCAGCAACAAAACCAACAGGCAAGCCAAATAGATAGCCACCACCGAGCTGGATGACATCAGGTATCACGTAAGATTTCATTTAATTAGGAGGCAGATAATGAGAGATTTTAAGAGACCATAACAGCAACAAGTGAGGATATTAAACAAATTAATTCCAGCAAAAGGAAAGTCATCTTCAATAGAAAAGTTGAAGCCATTTACATTCTTTTACTTTGAAGTCACTTAAATTGTCAAGCCAACTACCAATCAAGATTAAACCACTTTACAACCATCTCCAAACTCAAAAGTAGGAACAAGATTCTGCAAACTAACCCACAACAAATCGAATCAATAAAAAATTGGTAAAATTTCCTACAGGAACTATTCATCAATAATCCAAGTCCTGCTACTGCAACACATTGTGGGGATTATGTCAGAAATGGTAAAATACACCCAGTAAGTTGTTTGCTTCAGCTACTCCTAGCTCTTCCATAACCTTTAAAGAAAGCAACACATTAGTTCTACAGTGTACCTGAGGGTGGAAGTTATTATCGCAGATTTCATGGTGCTGCAGGGGAAGTTTGTGTGGTGTGCATTTGCTTCTACAAGGAGGAAACACAACACAGTTGGGCACATGTGCCCAGCTTTTAGTGTTTCTGGGGTGGATAGCTACACTTGGGTTGCTATCCCTTCTTTTTGGTTGTTTAGCCCTTTAAGGGCTGGTGACTGCATTTATTGAATTTCTTTGCTATTTTGTTCAAATCTCTATCCCCCGAACCAAATGCTTGGCAAACCTCAACCCAGGAACCCAATCCAGGGAACTACCCAGAGCCCCAAAGTACACCCCTGCAGGTATAGTTACAACGCCCTCAACTACTGGAGGTCTGAATCTAGATAGGATATGCTTGAGCCCCAAACGTACAAGCATTCCACAACTCATCTAGATTAAATAACACAGGATAAATCAAATCCAACACCTTGAGAACACTATCTACAAATATACGATACAACTGCAAAGTTTCGAAGAGAGCTGGGTGGATGAAATAACAATGTAAATACCGCATAACATATATTATTTTACAAGATGCATACAATTCTGACACACACACACACACACACACACACGTATAGAGGAATTTTCAAGTGAGGGATCCCTCATTTTTTTAAAATGAGGGACTTTCATTTCCAAATCAAATTTTGAAAATCCGAGCCGCTCAATGTGTGCAGAACGTGATTTTAAGGGTACCCGCGTGAAATCAGCAAAAAAAATAACTGGGAAGGGCTTCATCCGAGCAGTTTTTTTTGAACCGTTCAATGAAAACTGCTCAGATGAAGCCCTTCCCGGTCAGTTTTTTTGCTGATTTCTCGCGGGGACCCTTAAAATCACATTCTGATCACTTTGAGCGGCTCGGATCATCGAAATTCAATCGGGAATGGGAGTCCCTCATTTTAAAAAAATGAGGGATCCCTCACCGGAACCTAACTCTATATATATATATATCACGAAAGCTTAATAACGTAAACCTGTATAAGAGCAGGTATTTTTAGTTGTTACACTACAAAACAGGATCAATACATACAGTAAGTATTGAGGCTGGAACTGCCAGAATAGTTAGAGGAATATACGCAACAGCCCTGCAAAGTTTCCCAAGGATACATGAGTCAGAAGTGCAGAAGTTCAATATTGCAAAATTTATGCTCGTTTCAAACTGAGAAATTTATGCTAATAGACGGATGATAAAGCCTAATATCATATTCATAACCTTTAGGCAAATCAAAAGGCAATCTAAAGTAGGAGTATTTGTAACCAATTGTTAGATCACCACTGTCCAAAAGCTTAAACAATTAGGAAAAGGGTGCAACAATATGTATCAAAAGTTCACGCTACCTCACAACCCACTCATCACTTGGACGTCATACCACATGTGGAGAGACAAACCAACAAGAAACATGCTTGAATGAAAACAGAGCACAAAATCAAACATAATAGGGAACATCTATACTATAAGATTTGCAACCATGATACGTTGGGACCAAAACTTTGATGCAACAGTAGATTAACAACTGCCCCTAAACCACAATTTGTTAGGAAATAGGGCCAACAATATAAATCAAGATGCATCCATAATGCTCAGACTTCCCTTCGGCTTGTCAAGCTAGGCTAATGGAGGTGCATTAGATTCTTATTACCATGCTAATCTCCATGCAACAATGTCAATGACGATCATGGTATAACAATTCCACGGAGATATCATAAACTTTGGCAACTCTCTGTAACATACTCCATTCCTGAAACTAATCATGATTCATTCCTAACATAATTCCTACCAATTTAACTACCACCAACCATAAGAAGCCTCAACCACATTCAATAGTCAGGAATACAGTGACTATATGGTCAGTAGATTAAATAATTGCAAAGCATGAGAAAATTGCAGCACACTTACAGCATGAAAGGACCCCAAGGGCCAAGATCTTGCTTAACCCATAGTAAGAAGTCTTTCAATATCTGCATGAACAAGTTAAAAAATAATATAGACCAACATAAATTGACTAACATAAAAAACAAAACATCATCTCGAAAGAGTAAAGATAGCAACTCCAAGGAGGTAAGTAAATAGGGCCTGTTAGCTAAATTGACAGTCATTTATCTCTTCCCAAGATCACTTATTCTTTTGTGCCTGTGTTCTAGACAAGTTGGGGGGGCATCTTCTGGGTATGAATGACCTTGGTAGACCTCCTCTGGGATTGTCTAGGACTCCAGGGAAGTGGAGTGGACTTGTGGGTATTGGAGTGGGAAACCAAATACTAATACTGTCAACAAGTTATCCAGTGGCTCTGAAGAGAAGAATTGCAGGCAGTTTCAGAATAATAGCAGGACTGCTGAACCGATCCAAAAAAAAAAAAAGCAGGACTGCTGAAGTTTTGTCAAGCTTGATGGAAGATGAGATCAAAGCTTGCAAAAGCTCTAAGAGAAATTGAAGAACAATGATTGTAATCAGCTTCTTGCTACAGATGGAGAGTGCCTTTAAGAATCTTTGTTCAGTTGCTTCTTGTTGCATTCTGGTTTGACTTGGTAGTAGTTAAATCCAGGAGTGGTTCCTGGCTTGGATTGGTTGTAACTTGTAAGGGCTATGACCAGATTGTTTGTAGTTTGTTTGGTTTCAACCATAATTAATTTACTAGAACAACATCCCCAAACTATCATCTCCCATCTACAACATAAAGCATAACATCTTAGATTATTGCTCACTTAAATTGTGCATGCCGATGCTTTGGACTATCAATGAAGGAAGAATGATGATGTGCACATAAATTGAATTGGGTCTCTAGGCCTGCCCTCTCTCATGCCATTTAGCTTTGATTTGGGGTCATGGTTCTGCAGCAAAACAGGTATAGGGAGCCACTGTTTCAGTGATATTCTGAGAGCAGCCACTTTGTGCATATTGTCAAAGGTCAGGTCTGTCTCCAATCCTCCCCCGCCCATACCCCCAATGATTGGGGACTACATGGGTTTTGTTATTGTCGTTGTTATTATTGCTCACTTAAATCGCTAAAGCTTCGATAATATAACGTAGCAGGTAATCTTGGGTGATCTCACGATTCTCACCTCAAGTGTCAAGTCTTTGTCGAGTCAATTCCCTCACCTCCTCAATCTATCTCTACCTCCACATGCTACCATACTGCATGCGAGGTGAGTGTCAAACTTTATCCAACATCATTTTTATAAGCGAATGTCAGGGTTAGCATGCATGCACCTCGACTAATTCTACACCTCGACTAATTCTAGGGTCCTACAATTAATGATCGGAAAACACTCCGGTAGCTCCAAGGTTTGGAATGTTTGACCTCCACAAGATTCGAACATGCAACCTCATGGACAATATTCACTTATTTGCTTTCTCATGCCCACTCGGCCAAATCCTTGGGGTTAACTTTAACCAACATTACTAACTTAAAAGCCACCCAAAATTAGTTAATGTATTCTAGATGCTACTCCACCCATTGCCAATTACTGTTATACTGGACCCTCTAAAAAATCCCACATAACCAACCTTTCAGTAAACAAACAACAAAACCAAAGATGAAAACTTTGCCTATTCTGCCAAAATTACTAACAAACTCCACAAAATCAAGGAAAAACCTAACCTTATCGACGGGGAGAGTGAGGAAAGCGGTTGTTATAGCGGCGACGAGTAATATGAGGAGAGTGATTTTGAAAAAAGAGGTCCAATTGAAGGCCATTGATAATCTTCGACGCCAAGGCCTGCTGCACTCCTCCTCGTCTTGATCCTCTGCTACGGCTTGCTTCAAGGAGAAGCAGCGAGGCCGCAACCCCACTAAATTTGCCAGATTTTGGGTT
Source organism: Rhododendron kiyosumense (assembly GCA_019656275.1). NCBI lineage: Eukaryota > Viridiplantae > Streptophyta > Magnoliopsida > Ericales > Ericaceae > Rhododendron > Rhododendron kiyosumense. The sequence continues at coordinate 773,729 of BPLS01000694.1, read as the reverse complement.
CGATTTTTTACCCTAGTTTCACGCCATTCAAATGAATGTATCTCAACTTTTTTGATTCGTGCTATTCAAGGAGTACTAGGTTTTTTGTGATTTGGGTCTTGCCCAAAATGGATAAAGATCGCTGATTTGGGAAATGGGTATTACGCTCTGTGATTTTCTCTCTCTCTCTCTCTCTCTCTCTCTCTCTCTACGAAACGTTTTCTGTGGGAAGAAGGTAACGCAAACAAGCGCAATCGAATTCCTCACGTGCCAACAAACATTCAACCGCTTCCCTCACGTGAGGTGAACTTTCGCGGTTAATTAAGGAAGAGGAAAAGAAAATAAACAAATTTTTTTCTCTCAATAATTTTGACACTCCATTTTTTTTAATATTCACACTTTAATATTTACTCCTATCTAGTGTTTGTTCAGGGACAAATATCAAACTGTGATTATCAATTGATAAAAGTGGAGTGTCAAAATTAATTACAGAGTACCTTTTTTCCATCTTGTTTGATTTGTAATTTGCAAAAAGAGAATTGGTGAATACGGTAAATTAAGCATTTGTTTGGAACCTACGGAAAGAAAAAGAAAGGAAGGAAATTTTCCTTTTATGGATTGAGAGGAAACAAGAAGAAAAATAGCAGAAAAAAAAAAACTTCCTTCCACACTTTTCTTTCTTTTTCCCAATTTCCAAACAAGTTCTAAGGATTCTTATTTCAATTTTCTTTTCTATTAATAGTTTTACTATTCCAAATGTCAAACCTTCTCTATTTTTAACGGTGCACTGTTCACACAGGTTCTACAAGGCCAAGTATCACAACGAATTCCCATAGTGCGTCAATGCATAATGGAGTGTAGGGCGTTTCAGTGTGATCAATCGAAATTTTTTCATCATGATCTGAATTGTTCAATTTGTAGAAATTGCAGAAGATTACTTGTGTACAAAAAAATTAAGTTAATTGGACATTAGTATCCCTTGACTCACAGTATAGTTTGGAGATTATACTAACCATCAATTTTTGTGTATCTAAAGTTGTATGATCAAAAAACTAATGGTACCCAATCAACTTGATTTTTTCCCTAAATGGTCTACCCAACCTACTTTACAGATTGAACGGCACGTTGAGCCACCCTGCACCCTCCTAGTGCATTGGCACGCTGCCGCAACTAGGATTACATTTAGGGCTGGCCAAAGGGTAAGCCCTGCAAGTCGGCCGCCTCGGGCAACCCCCTGCAAGGGGGAACTTAAAAAAAAATTTTGTATGTATACAAAAAAAATTAGAAATCCAACAAAAAAATATATTTAGGGACAACCAAGCGGAAAGTTAGGTTTGGGCAATCCAAATGTCAGGGCCGGCACTGATTACATTGGGATACAAGGTATATACAACTTTTGGGGTTATTTAACATTTCTGTCCTTACCTCGTAAAGTCTCGAAAAAAACCTATTTCCTCTCCTTTCTATTCTGATTTGTGTTGCTCTAACTTACCTGTTAAGGTTGTGTATTATGATTGTAATCCAATGACTACGGACTATAGACTGCTACCAAAACTAGGGAAAGAACCGATACTCGATTCTACCCGGATGGTGAAGCCACTCTTGGTGGGTTGGCACGCGACTTATCAATGCGGAAGTTGATTGTTAGCGTTAGCGGATTATCACCGAACGCATGGACATAGACCGGATAGGACCTTGATATATGCTTGGTGTTTTCGGAGTTGAGCAAATAGAGGAAGTTTGTATCGTTGCAAGATTGATTATTCCACACATACGAATGGGAACCAAGTCGCTTGTGTTGACGGATTGCTACATCGGTTGACTGGATGTTGTAATTTGTTCGGAAACTTGAAGTAGGATTCGTTTTAGGTATTCATTTAAAAAATCGTGTGAGCAAAAAATACTAGATTTTTTAAGTCAACGAGTTCCTTTCTTTGTTCGGTATGCAATTCGGGTTTTGGCCTTGGACAACAAGATTTTAAAAATACATGACCATATCCATTTTTCATGGAGAGATGCATCAAAATAAAAGTCCCCTTTCTACTACCAGGCAGGGAAAGAAACACATTTTAAAAAGGTTAGCATACACTATAATAATATACTAGTAAGAATCTACAACGTTCCAAATCATAATATATACTTAGCAAGACATCTCCATGGAGAATTTGGAGCTTTCTAACTACTAATTGATAAACAAATTGATAGTGATAGAGATTAATGAATTACCAATACAAGAGTAACCAGAAACCACATGTGGTTGGAGTTAAAGACTACTGGCAAGATATGGCCCCATATTGGATTATGGAGCCAAGAACTAGCAATAATTCAACCCAAAAATGAAAATTTCAATAACTACCACATTATGCATGTCGGCTTGGACCCTGGGTACCCCTAGGGGTCCACTACAGATATGTAGTGCGTAATCCAAATCATCCATCTCCATAATCAATGCAAGGCCAGCTTAGAGGATCGACAGAAGCATGCGCTTCAGGTTCCAAAAAAGGCTAAAATGAGGGCCTAAAAAATTCTAGGACCCATATATATATGTATGGCCCCCAAAAAAAATTGCTCTAAGTCTCCTTCACACAAAATAAGCCCAATTGAAATTTAGGAGCTGCAAAATAGGCGTAACAGTGGAATACACTGATTATCAACTCCCATAGGCCATAACTCATCTAGATACATTTGGTTCGATAGAATGGAATAGTCATTGTAATGGAATTGACAATGCACAGAATGGAATTGAGAAAATTAATTTTCAAATGATGGATTTTGAAATATTGTAATGGTTGCATTTTTTTGGAATAACTATATGCTTATATTTTGTAATGATTTTTTTATGAAACTCTTTGTAGATCAACTTTTGTATGAAAAATATAGGGAGACCTCATTTAAAAGGTTCGCTTCCGGCCTCCAAAACTTATTGTTGTAACGAACGCTATGAATGCAAGCTAAGAACGAGAAATTGAAAACTAAACAAGAAATCACAAAGACACAAGATATACGTGGTTCCCCAAGATGGGTACGTCCACGGGCGAGGAGAGAGAGGATTCACTAACCAACGTGAAGAAGAAATACAAGAGCCGGCTGTAATCCGTAACTCTAGAAAGGCCACAAATATGAAAGCCCAAAAGATACTTTAGAAGTTCCCCAAAAGCCCTATTTATAATAGGCTACAAAAACGGGAACAACATAATTAACCAATGTGGGACTAAGGAATACAAGGCATTCCTAACAATTCTCCACCTTGACTTGAATTCCACTGAACCAAATCACCAAATATAGCTCTCCCCTTCTAACCTCTCACTCGCCAAATGCCCCCGAGGGGCGATCAACTGCAAATACCAAGCAAGCCCAAGCAATACTTGAACTTGGCAACCGGAACTGGTTTAGTCAACATATCTGCTGGGTTATCTGCCATACCCACTTTCTTCACCTCAACTTGCTTCTGTGAGATGATATCCCGAACGAAGTGATACCTGACATCGATATGTTTGGTCCTCTCATGATACATAAGATTTTTAGTCAAATGTATAGCACTCTGCGAATCACAAAATACTGAACTCACGCCCTGTGCAAGACCAAGCTCACAAAGCAAACCTCTCATCCACAATGTCTCCTTCACAGCTTCAGCAATGGCCATATACTCCGCTTCTGTTGTAGACAGCGCGACTGTAGCCTGTAAAGTAGCTTTCCAACTAATGGCACTTCCGGACAGAGTAAAAACATAACCTGTCAGAGACCTCCTCTTATCGTGGTCACCGGCAAAATCCGAATCAACATAACCAACAGCATGATCACCAGAATTGGCAACCCCAAATAATAAACCAACACCTGCAGTTCTGCACAAATACCGTAGTATCCATTTCACAGCCTCCCAATGTGCCTTTCCTGGACGCCCCATATAACGACTAACGACACTAACTGCATGTGAAATATCAGGACGAGTACATACCATAGCATACATAAGGCTCCCAACTGCGCATGAATATGGAACCTGAGACATATACTTCTCCTCATCCTTCGACTGTGGTGACAACTCAGCTGAAAGTCGAAAGTGTGCTGCCAAAGGGGTACTGACTGGCTTCGAGTTCTGCATGGCAAAGCGCTCAAGCACTTTTAGAACATAAGACTTCTGATTCAAAAATAATTTGCCAGCTACTCGATCTCTACAAATCTCCATACCCAAAATACGTTTTGCCACACCCAAATCTTTCATCTCAAATTCACCACCTAACTGTTGTTTCAACTTGTTGATTTCTGATACACTCTTGGCAGCAATAAGCATATCATCAACATACAACAGTAGATAAACAAATGAACCATCTGGAAGTTTTCGAAAATACACACAACTGTCATACTCACTCCTAGAATATGACTGGCTTATCATAAAAGTATCAAACCGCTTATACCACTGCCTAGGGGATTGTTTGAGGCCATACAAAGACTTACGAAGTAAACAAACGTGATCCTTCTTACCAGAAACAACAAATCCCTCAGGCTGACGCATATAAATCTGTTCTTCAAGCTCGCCATGCAAAAATGCAGTTTTGACATCAAGTTGCTCTAACTCAAGATCATAACATGCAACAATAGCAAGTAAAGTGCGAATGGAACTATGTTTTACAACTGGTGAAAATACCTCATTGTAATCAACACCCTCCTTCTGGCTGTATCCTTTCGCTACTAGCCGAGCTTTGAACCGAGCATCTTCTACCCCTGGAATACCTGGTTTGCGCTTGAAGACCCACTTGCACCCAACAATCCTCTTCCCTTTCAGCGGTTCTACTAACTCCCATGTCTGATTCTTCTGAAGAGACTCAATCTCCTCATTCATAGCAACAAACCACTGTGCAGACTCAGTGCTCGAAACAGCTTCTGTATAGCTGGAAGGCTCCTCATACTCAACTGTCTCAGCAACTGATAAAGCATAGGCCACCATCTCAGAATAAGCCGAATACCTTTCAGGAGGCCGAATCTCCCTCATTGGCCGATCTTTAGCAATAGTGCGTGGTTGCTCAACTAACGCATCAACCTCTGTGTCTGAACTCTTGAACTCCTCTTCAATTGGCTTCTCAATGTGCTTCTTCCCTGAGTCGGAAGATTCACTCAAAAACTCCACCTGCTTTGGAACACTCTGTTCCTGAACTGTATTGTCAACCTGCTTAGACCCCTTAATCATAGAGTTTTCATCAAAAGTAACATCTCTACTGATCAAAAACTTTGAATCTTCAGGACACCACAATCTGTACCCTTTCACACCTGCCTGATAACCCAAGAAAATACACTTCTTGGCCCGTGGCTCTAACTTACCCTCATTCACATGAGCATAAGCTGGACACCCGAACACACGCAGCATAGAGTAATCAGCTTGATGACCTGACCATACCTCAAAAGGAGTCTTACACTCAATAGCAGTCGACGGAGACCTGTTCACCAAATAGCATGTCGTGGAAACGGCTTCAGCCCAAAATTCTTTGCCCAATCCGGAATTGGACAACATATAACGTGTCTTCTCCAAAAGAGTCCTGTTCATTCGTTCAGCCACACCATTCTGCTGAGGGGTTTTTCTCACTGTGTAATGCCTCACAATGCCCTCATCACTGCAGAACCTATCAAACTCGCCAAGACAAAACTCCATACCATTGTCAGTTCTCAAACGTTTTATTTTCTTACCAGTTTGATTCTCAATCAAAGTTTTAAACTGTTTGAATGTATTAAAGGCGTCACTCTTATGTTTCAACATATACACCCAAACCTTACGAGAGAAATCATCGATAATACTCATAAAATAACGAAAACCACCTTTAGAAGTTACCTCTGCGGGACCCCAAAGATCCGAGTGAAAATAATCCACCGTGCCTTTGGTGCGATAAACAGCTATACTGAATTTTACCCTGCACTGCTTGCCGTAGACACAATGCTCACAGAAATCCAGCTTCTCAGTTTTCTGACCACATAGCAAACCCTGTTTGCTCAAAACTGTCATCCCCCTCTCGCTCATATGCCCAAGGCGCATATACCACAAACGAGTCAAGTCTGAATCTGAAACCTTTGATGAAGCAACCGTTGCTGCAGCACCTAAAACTGTACTGCCCTGGAGTGTATAGAGGTTACCACGCTTCTGACCCTTCATCAGTACTAATGCACCCTTAGAGACTTTCAAAACTCCACCTTCACCGAGGAATTTGCAACCATGAGAATCAAGAGCACCCAGGGATATAAGATTTTTCTTCAAATCTGGAACATGTCGAACCTCAGATAAAGTCCTAACAATACCGTCATGCATCCTAAGCTGAATCGTTCCTGAACCAACAGTCTTACAGGCCATGTTGTTGCCCATCAAAACTGTACCACCATTGACCGCCTCATAAGTAGAAAACCACTCTCTATGCGGACACATGTGGTATGAACATCCAGAATCTAGAACCCACTCGGTATTAGAGCGAGAATCGCCCTCTGTAACTGATAACACATTATCTGACTCATCTGAACTTTCAGCAATTCCAGCAATTACTTTACCCTCTTTCTGGTCTTCTTTTTCCTTCTCCTTGAGCTTTAAACAGTCACTTTTCCAGTGCCCGGGTTTCTTGCAATAATTGCACTTTCCCTTCTTCTTACCTGATGACTTGGATCTTCCCCTATTACTCGACTCCACCCTTTCTGTTGTTCTTCCCCTAGCAAACAAACCCTCCGCATGTGCATCACCCTCACCTGACACTTTTTTCCTCAATTCTTTCGAATATAGGCTGGCTTTAACATCCTCCATGGATATCGTGTCTTTGCCATACAATAGGGTTGTAACAAAGTGCTCATACGAAAGTGGTAAAGAACATAGCAAAATTAGGGCTTGGTCCTCATCCTCAATTTTACTATCAATATTTTTCAGATCCATAATAATACGATTGAACTCGTCTAAATGATCTTTAACAGGTATACCTTCTCGCATACGAAACGTATAAAGACGTTGTTTAAGATATAACCTGTTGGTGAGCGACTTCGTCATATATATGCCTTCTAACTTCAGCCAAATTCCTGCTGCTGAAGTTTCTTCTTCCACCTCGCGAAGAACGTCATCTGCCAGACTCAACTGAATAGAACTCAAAGCTTTGGCATCCGTATCATCCCAATCTTCCTCTTTGATTCCAGAACTAGTCTTGCCTAACAAAGCTTTGTGCAATCCTTGTTGGGTTAACAGAGCCTTCATCTTTACTCTCCAAAGACTGAAACTGCTGCTCTGCCCATCAAACTTCGCAATCTCGAATTTAGCCGCCATAGCCACAATCGGAAACGAAACCCTAGATTTTTCAACCTGGCTCTGATACCAGTTTGTTGTAACGAACGCTATGAATGCAAGCTAAGAACGAGAAATTGAAAACTAAACAAGAAATCACAAAGACACAAGATATACGTGGTTCCCCAAGATGGGTACGTCCACGGGCGAGGAGAGAGAGGATTCACTAACCAACGTGAAGAAGAAATACAAGAGCCGGCTGTAATCCGTAACTCTAGAAAGGCCACAAATATGAAAGCCCAAAAGATACTTTAGAAGTTCCCCAAAAGCCCTATTTATAATAGGCTACAAAAACGGGAACAACATAATTAACCAATGTGGGACTAAGGAATACAAGGCATTCCTAACACTTATGAGCTGACCTTAAATCAATGGTTTAGATTTTGGACGACTCGGGATAGGGAGATGAAGAACTTAAGAGGAGTGGGTCCTCTCTCTGCCTATTAAATAATATGTTCAATTTTTTCCTATCAATGTAAGCAATGAACACTAAACATATTGTACAGAGGGGAAAGTGAGAGAAACCTTTCTTCTTCCAAGAGCTTGCTTTGCTCTTGTATTACGGATTGGATCTACCGATCTACTATTTCCTCTATATTAGGTTGGATCTTATAGCTTATCTTTTATATAGTATCTGCATGGATCCAGATTAGTAAAACTTTCTTGCGAATCTAATTATGTATTTTCGCAGTATGTATATTGAGAGTGAAAATTCATAATATTCTAAATTCTGGAATTTAAGTTTACGTGTGGTACTCTAGTGTAGGGGTGCACTATATGGTCCTCGGTTCTGTTTGTATTTGCATGCAGCTAGATAGGGAATGTGAGAGGCTGTAGTGCACACACTGAAAATCTGATGAAAATCTGAACCGTCCATTACCAAGATGGACAGTCGAATTGGCCACATTACACGTATAGTGCGGGAGGTGCACTCTAGCACCTCCGGATCCGCTAGATAGATATGTTTAGATGTGGGACTACCCATAATTATCATGCCTCCAAAAGCAACCACCTCACTTTTTTGTCAAAGCAAAATTCTACTGGTGTCATTCCAGCTGCATTTGCCAAAGCTACCGCAACACAAACAGTAACTGGTCCTGTTGTACTAGCTAGGAATAGGTTCGCCGCTCACCTCAGTGCCTAATCCTCGTTACTTCTATTTCTTACGAAAATGATATGAGTACCGACCAAAGGGGAGAGAAAATGTACCGACGGCCGGCGGTACTTTTTCTCTCCCCCTTGGTCGGTACATAGAGCACTACTCTATTTCTTATCTTACCAATATATGTTTCAATTTTGAACACTTGTGAATTCTGCAAAACGATGATTCAAATCGTTCATTTTGAATGTCTGGCAAGGAAGGTCATTCATCCAAAAGATCGTCTTTCATCGAATATTATAGTAATATCGACATAACACAATTAGGGAAAAATACCATTTTTTTTTCATGTAACTTTAAAATTCTTATTAATCATCTCGTCAATGCCCTAATATTGCACTATTGATACAATGGCGGAGCTAGAATTTTAGGCCTAGGGAGGCCGATTTAAGAGAAATATCTCCATTCCAAAATGTACTCAACATGTCGTGTAGCTTTTGTGGTACATTACTACATGGTATATGACATTGGTTTGGTTTGGTTTTTTTTTGGACAATTGCAACGCTTGTGTGATAATTTTTGTCTAAGAAAGAAAAGATATTGAGAAAAATTTACCTCCGGGTACGTATTGATGTCCGGCTCTACATTTGACAGTGATAGAGTTACTACTCCGCAGGTCTTACAAAATGAACCAAATCATCATTTTAAACTTGCCATGTCCAATGCATATACAGAAAGATTAACCCAAATTGGTTCAGTTCTCATCGTGATTTCTGAGTATAAAACCAATAACAACAAATATTGCCGATTTTGGTTATACAGAACCATCAAAAACCGCAGATTGAAACCGAGCAAGACGGATCAATCAGGTTCAAATCCGTTTACCGGTTATCTCGATCTTCTTGAGCAACCCTATCTCCTGCTGTAACATCTACCTTTTGGCCAAAAAAACCTTCTAACGACCAACTGAGCGCGGTACTGACCGACGGTGCACTGACGATCGCAACCAATCCTATCTTGCGCACAGTGCATTGAGCAGCACATGACCCAACATAAGGTCCACAAAATACTGGTGGCCAATCTGGCCGTCCCTCCACAGCATTTTAGCCGGAGCACGGCCGTAGTGAACCCCATCGTTGCACCGGTTATCAAAATGCCACGGCCACGTCATGTCGAAATCATCCACCACCCAATTCACCACCCCAAACTTCCTCAACTTCTCCAGAAACACCCCATTGAACGCCTCCATTTTACTCGGATTAAACGCCAAACTCCTTGCATAGCCACCGGTCGCCACCGTAGTCCTGTAAATAACCTCGGGCGGCACCACCCCCCTTTCTCTCACCGCCCCCACCACATCCGCCCAGAATGCCGCCGCCCTCTCCGCCCCCTCGGTAAATCTCCTAACATTTCTCCAGAACACCCCATCATGTAACCCGGAATTCATTATAATTGTATCAGGAACAATTACCCCGGAAAAATACATCTTTAAAAACTCTCTGTACTCATCGTCTTGAAGCGAATTCAACCCATTATAATTCGCCGATTCATTCTGGTGACCATTGAAAATGCTCGAAATCCGAACCACTTGAGACGAATTCCTCGGGTTCGTTACATTCATATCAAACCGTCTCGGAACGACTTTGATTTCCTTCACGTCGAGGATAAAATGGAGCATATTCCTAATCGTGTCGCAGTGATTCGAATCACCCCAAAAGAACAACCATTTCCCACTCAAACAACTCCAGGCCCTCTCGCTGGAAAACAGCGAAAAAGAGCAATGGGTGGAATACGTCCACCCATTGCTCTCTAACAACCCCAATGCACCGTGACACCACGGTACTTGGCATGGAAAACCTTGCCCCAAGCAACGGAACCTCCCTTCGTTATCAACGGAACAACTCTCGTTTTCCCCGTGTCGGGTCCACCGACCCGACCACACATTTCTCGAGAAATCAAACTTGCTACAAGTAGTCAATTGTGGCAATTGCATTGGAGATTTGTAAAACTTGATTGGCTTCCTGCGAAGTTCTTTGTCAACAGCGAATCTGTGAGGGGAAAACCTTAAACCCTCGTAATGTCTAAAAAGAAGTACTACGGTGAGATTGTAATAACCGGCGAAATCCGGGTGGATTTGGAGAGAGAAAGAGTAAGTGCCATTGTTATAGTCCTTAACCGATGGCCGGGACTTCCACCGGTCACCGGATACATCGAATTCGAAGTAATCACCGCCTACACAGTTAGGCTTCCCTGCCTCATCCAAGGCTTGGAAAACAAACTCATGGATATCCCCAGTGGATAACTCAATCTGGGATTCACTATCCAAACCTGGAATTGAAATATCCGCTGTTTTTGAATAATTGCATGCCACCCCACCTGGGGATAGCCATCCGGATAGGAGATTTGAGGTGTAGTTTGTTTCTAATTCAGCTGAAATCCAATCACACAAGGTAGGAACTTTTCTGGGGTCATTTTGTGTGAGGTTAGTAGGGATAGTGGAATTTTTCTGGGTTTGGTTCAGATTACTAATATTAGGGTGAATAGAACCAATATAGGGACTAAAAGAATCCTGGGTTTGATTCAGATTTGGGATATTAGGATGAACAGAAGCAGCATTAGGAGCAAAATAATCCTGGGTTTGGGATTTGTTACCAATCTCGAAAACAATCTGGGAATTACTAGCACTCCACCCATCAATCCCCCAAACAATCAATATTACAAGAAATACAGAGGAAGTTAGCACCTTGAAAGACCAATGGATCATGGGATTTAACCAGAGGACATTCCATGAGAATGATGGAACGGAATTTGCTGATTTTTCTGGCATCTGGAGGGGTAAAAAGTAAAGCTGGAAAATACCCACCACAAGATTAATTATGTAAGTAAGTTTAGTCTAAACGGAAAATCTGCCGACAAACGGGGAAATTTTTAATATTGTAGCAGAAATAGTAAATAAAAAAAGAGGAAGCTTGAACTTACTTTTAAATGCTTTTGAATGTTGAGAAGCAAAAAAGCGTGGAGGAGAAGAGCCAAAGGTGGTTTTCCTTTTCAATGCAGCTGGAAATCTGTATTTAGCAGATGGATGTGTGAATGCAAGAAAGAAGAGGAGGAGAGAGAGAGAGAGAGAGAGAGTGAGGATTCAGAGAGAGAGAGAGAGAGTCACAGGTGCGATAGAGAGCTACTGGAGGAAGAAAGTGTTGAAGAAACATATTGACGATAACGCCCTCGGGTTTTAACTGAATTACGGTGTACTCGGCGACAAGCACGGGGATTTGTGGGAGATTCTTGTCTTTTGGGATATCGAGGCAAGGTGCTTAATTAATGCTTGCACTATGAGATGCCACGTGCTGTCTTTTTTAGCAATTCCCATAATTAGGCTGGAAATAGGAAAAAAAGGGGAAATCCGCTGTCTTTTTTTTTAACGTTACTCTCCTGCAAGTATATTTTTAACGTAAAAATTAAGAGTGTTCAAGAAATTTGTCTGAACCGTAAAACCGGTCTGATCTAGACCGAACCGTCCTATTTGGTCCAGTTCTGCAGTTCTACGATCAAGTTATGGTTCAAAAAAATAAGAACCGTTAATTTTGGTTCGATTACTGGTTCTCCATTAAAGAATACTGGTTAGAACTAAAACTAACCGGACCGTTTAAAACTAAGACAAATATAAAATACATATGTGTGTATAATTAAATATGTATTTGAATTTGGTAGGTTAATCTTTTCCTTACTAAACTTAATTTATTTAGAAATAAAATCTCATTTGTTAGGAAAGTTTTTATTTTCTTCCTTCATTTCCTATTTCAAGAGATTATCTTCCTATTTTTTTAATTTTATGAGTTCATATTTTGTAAATAAGTGTTTGGATTTTTATTGGATAGAACCGGAACCGAACCAAAACCGGACCGGTCTTGCGGTTGGTTCTGGTTAGGTTCCATGCATATATTGGTTAGATTCTAATTCCAAATTTTCTAGAACCGTTTGAAATGGCCCGGTTACTAGTTTTCTAGAAAACCGGACCAATCTGAACCGTATACACCCCTAGTAAAAATACACTTGTAGAGAAGTGGCGTTAACAAAAAAGGAAGTAGCAAAATAAGCAGCTAAAAAATCACCAAATATAGGAATCAGAAAATAATACTTAAGTTAATATTCTAGTGTTATTGCTATTCTAGAGATAAAAATATCCACAAGAATGGAGTAGTAGTTTTGTATAGTATGCATTAGGTAATACTAACATTAATTTGATTATCAGAAGAATCATCAATTCTACTTTCAGAAATATATAAATATTAGGTAAAAGGACAAATGTTTTCCCACTAACAGAGACTAGTTCATCTCGTTCCCCCGAACGGCTTACTTCATAGAACTTGATGAGTAGAATATTTATGTAGATATTAATAACAACATAATCAGATGAATTTTACCTTAAAGTGTCACTTCAAAATCATATTTGTTATTCATATTCCAAAAATAATGTACTTTGATCACTAAGTTATTGATATCTAATAAATTTGTTTTCAGTACAAATATTTCACTCGCCGAGCTTTACAATGTAAACCCGTGCGAATTAATTTTCAGGTTGGGTTGAAATCCATTTTCGGGTCACAACAGCTTGCGGTGCCCCGTGACCTAATTAGAACCGTCCAATTTTAGTGTTAGTATAGTCAAAACAAATTTTCAAACTTTGAAAATGGGCAAGTGTTTTGGAGCCAACCGATCCACTAAAAGATGTCTCAAAAGTGGTTTAGGAGAAGGTGAATTAACTACTACAAACAAAACAAAAAGGTGGACATATCTTCCCCCATGTTTACTTTAATTTAATGAAGAAATAATTAGCACCGTGCTTTTTAACCAAATCAATGAGAACGTGTTCCAATTATAGATGCTGAACTCAAACTTTAATCCTTGATTTGACATCAATTACTAGAAATACCTTTTCCATTTGGGTTTTTTAAATTTAGCATTCATTTAAAATGGTGCTAGGGACACATCAGGTGTAGCACACCTCAGCCACACCTCTCTCACATACAGATGAGATTCGTTTCAATAGGCCCCACCTGTACGTGAAAGGGGTGTGGCTGAGATGTGCCACACCGATGTACCTCTAGCATTTTTTATTTAAAATGGGTTTTGGAGCTCATGAAACATATAGTAGTAATTAACTATGGTTTCGTGAATTTTCATATAGCTAAGAATCCATGAGAAGGATGGTTATGGTTTTGGAGAAATTCGAATCGGTAATTTCAATTCAATTATTGAACTAATTGAGGTAAGCATAAACTGATTCAGACATGCGATTATAATAAAAAAATGTGAGAATTTTAGAGTGAAAGGGTTGCTTTTAAAAAGAGAAACAAGTGAATTGACACTCTTTTGGCGGGAATATATGTCTAAAAGATTGGTGAAGCATTAAATCATTTTAATAAGACGAATAATAAAGACATATAATTCCTCAGATATATAATTGTATCGCGCTAATAGGGATGCGATGAATATTTCCACACTCCTATAGTATTTTAGTACAACCTCTACCTTTTTCTTTTGACTTGCAAACCAATAATAGAAACTTTTAAATGTTTATACTTTATAGTAGTAATCAACTTTTACCACAATTATTCTGTTGGTTTGGAGTTGCTTCCTGGGCATGGCATGTTTGTCGCGAATCTTCATGTGGTCATGCCTCATATGTAAGGGCAAGGGAGTACATTTTCTTGGGCATGTGAAAACAGTACATGTCACTGCGGTGCATTTACTCTCTTCTTTATGGCTGTAGGTTTGCTGACTAGAATTGAGTGCGGATAGAACACTGCCATACTACTGCTGATACCTTGACTAATGTGACACACCTATTAAACGAACTACGTACTATTTTGCTTAGCATTTATTATTATATGTACACATAGTCTTTACTGGAAGTTTGGAACACTGCTGATACATCAAACAATTCTGAATGCATTTATCTTCGAATCTGTGCGTATCTATGTAGAAACTTTATATTCATCTCAAAGTCAATTGGCAATGAGTGGAAAAATCCCAAATGTTATTAAGTGATCACTCATTCCACTCCCAAGCAATGTGGGATTCTATTTCTTTCACATCTCCACTCACATGCAACCGCATTTGAGATCTGTCACGTGTGGTCACTTTTGGGTCCTATTAACATACAACCTTTTTGTTGGTCTATCATCGTGGAGTGTGAATTGGGAATTAGAATCCCACATTACTTGGGAGTGGAATGAGTGATCACTTAATAATATTTGGGACCTCTCCACTCATTGCCAATTGGATTTGAGATGGACATAAAGTTCTACATGGTATCAGAGCGAGGCCCATTCCAATCCACATTTAAAAAATTTACAATCCACACCCCACGATAACAAAACAGCAAAAAAGCTGCACGGTGATAGGATCCAAAAGTGGCCACACGTGACAGACCTCAAATGCAGCTTCCCGTGAGGGGGATGTTAAGAAAATGGAATCCCATATTGCTTAGGAGTGAAATGAATAATCACTTAATAACATTTGGAACTTCTCCACTTATTGCCAATTAATTTTGAGATGGACATAAAATTTTTGCAATCTATCTATGTCCGTCGTATATTTTGCCTCTCTAGTAAGGCAGTGGCATTCCCCTTTGGAAAATTGTTAAGTGCTCATTGAACATTTGATTCTCCATGGTGTTGAAGTTGGATCTACTGTCATGGATCTCGAGTTAGATTTAGATTGAACTCTTTCTACCCAACCTAGCTCTACAAAACTAGAAATCACGTTTGTGCAAAGTTGGCCAAGTCGACCTGTAGGCACTCTAATGGCTAAAAGTAAGTTCCAATTGAAGGGAAGTACAGAGCTAGAGTGAGTATTGAGTAAGGACAACCAACCTCTCTAATTCTCTATAGAAAATTACCTGCCATGGCCTCCAAGATAGCTTGTGTTTCTTATGCTGTCACGAATAACTGTTTCTTGGATTGACATCATTCGTGACGATTGCCGTGTGCTGTGCTGCGTTGCTAGGTGACACGTGACTGAACCTCATGGCCGAACCACAAGTGGTGTCATGTGGCTGGACCGAACAGCTCCAAGCTGATGTGCTGCCAACCAAGCCATACGCGATCCTCCAAGATCAAACCCGACACCATAGCCTGCCCGTGAAGCTCTGAGACAGGTCGACCCATTTGGTCACCTAAGGGCGCCCTTAGCCTTTTGGGTGGGCTTTCCCCAGGTTGGGGCTTTCGGACGGCCCAGTGACCAACCCGCTGTCCGGCCCACTACGAGGCCTTAGGCCTATCCCACCACAACAGAGGTATAGATCTTATGACAAATTGTGAATACCACCCCTCTAGTGAGCCTGTCCAAGTGCTTGCATCTGGTTTATAAATAATTTTGGATACCCAAAACAGGATTTGAAACTGTTTCGCCAACTACACGTTTTCTGACAAATACAAATAGACAAAAAGAAAAGAAAGATGTAAAAAAAAATTGCTAAACTCGGATGAAAACCGACGCAAGCCATGGGACGTGTTTTTTATTTTAATCGGCAAAATTGAATTTTATTAAAAAGGGGGAAAAGAAAAAGGGAATCCAATAAAGAGTTGAACACTTAAAGATCTACAATGGTCCAGAAAGATAAGCAAGAAAATCCAACCCTAAACCCAAATATAAGAACAATAAAAGCCCAAAACATCCAAATCCGGTCCAAACCATGGACCGGCCTACCCAAACCAACCCTCAAACGCTAATCAACTTCAACGTCCACTGCCGCACAAACCACTGGAATCTAACCTCGCCGTTAAGCCGAGCCAGCCTCTCCCATTGGACGTGTTAGTTGACAATCAACCTCGATATAAAATGGCCAAGGACAAGCCAAGAGCAAGAAATATAGGAAGTGAAAACCTTTACTTTTTCTCTCTACTAAATTAAATCTTATAACACAACTCCAAATTCATGTTTTCATCTCTTCCGCAAGAAGAAGCACTGCAAATGAATCTCTCTCCTCAAATACATTTATGTAACTTCAGATTCACAACCTTTCAATCTCTCCAACCACTAATGTAGGAAAAAGGGTAATAAACCAATGTGGGAAAAAGATGCTAAACTGAGAATAGGATAAACAAACAAGAACAGAAAATGTAGGGGAAAAAAAATAAATCAAAAGCATAAAATGGTACAAGGGAGTGAACGAATTAGCTCCACGGATCATCCCATCCTTTGGGTCCGTCTCTTTTAACGAAGTCTATTATTGCATGGACAGCTTCTTCGACTCTGTTAGACAGCGAATGGTTTCCATGTTGAATTTCGACTTTGTCTGCACCCCCCATTGCTCTGCACAATCTGCAAAGGATGGAACTGGATATAAGACATCATTATCGGTCCAATTAGAACTTCATCCAAAGACACCAGAAAACTTGCAAGATTTTTTTGCTATGAATTGCAAATATTGGTTGAGAAAGATTCTTGCACTTGCCTGTCGACTAAAGCTTTCTTGTCAACGTAATCTGGCACATATTCATCAGCCATTGAAAAGATAACCTTCAAAAAGAACAAGGACCATATAACCCAAGAAGACACGACAGCATTCTTATGCAAATCAATCAAGAAATCATGCACATTGCTAAACTGGAGATGGTCCTTTACATGTGACGTGGCTCATTTTGAATGAAAGAAATTGGCAACTCCTTTGCACCTAATTTAGTTTAAGTTGGACACGGGAGACTGAGGGAAATCCCTTTGTTGACCATTTTTTGGATTTTACAGAGCTTATTACTACACATAGTGGCGTGAATCAAATCGAGAATCGAAATGGTCAATTTTCCCACAAAAAAAAAAAAAAAAACGAAATGGTCCTTTTCCGAATCGTGAATCGCTCCGGGTAACAAAAAAATATACTATAATTACATATATTTATTGATCAGGGTAACAAAAAAAATACTATAATTACAGTTTTAGACCTAAATCAATAAAAAGCTTCTTCTAAATGATGATTTCATAATTTGGAGTAATAGGTAAGTTGCTTCTATTGCAACTTCCATGAGATGAGGATTTGTGACTCCTACTTATGGTCTTTTTTATGGGAAAAAAGAGTTAAAAGTATAAAACAAACCCTCATAAGGTCTATGGGTGGCTATATTTGATTTATCTTTGTCATTTTCCATCAACTCTTGTAATAAATCTCCCTTTCTTATTACCTACAATACTACATAAGGAGAAACATAGACAAAAGATGACTATAACAATACTAAAGATTAGTTTGATCCCTTTTCCAACAACAAAAAAGCCACACACAAAAAAGGTGTCAAAAATGAGTTCAGGAATTTCAAGTGAATCAAACAATTCACCAATTTGATTTACCGATTCGCATAACCTTCCTTCCGGCCTTTTCCCTTACTTGATTTAACACAATGCAAATGTAGTACAAGTACCGTTATCAGATTGAAAAAAGAGTGGTGTGTTCTCTTGTGCCCCTAGGTTGCATTTCTAACACCAGCATCTGTCTACAGCAAAGAAAGCATGAAAAGATGTGCCTACCTGGCAAGGTGTGTTTGTCATGTGCCCAAGTCTCATTTTCAGCTGATCATCACTAAGATCAGAACTAAACATGTCATCGTCCCCATTGTACGCACAAAGGGAGTGATATCTGCAATACATTGTTGTTTCAGCTAAGGAGCCAAGGCAAAAAGACAAAACACAATCTTAACTGCCAACAGTATAAATAGAAACAGGGAAGAAAACGGAAAGTTTTCTATTCTTTTTCAATTTCTGGGTGGAGAAAACTCATGATACTGGAAAAGAAAGAACAATTCCCAAGTCAGAAAACTGAAATACGGACAACGTATTCAGATTGCAAGTAAAGAACAAAATAAATCCTATAAACATAAGTGTTCGTGGAAGGCAGATATATGGAACCACTGGTCCACTACAAGGGCTTCTCTCTCCAGGAGGTGGTCATCTCATTAAGTAGTCAACACCATAAGCCACTAGTCTTTTTCTCTTTCTTGTAAAACAGGATGTCACGACTTCTATTTATGATGTCAAAAAGTGACCCTAAATCATCAATAATCACGTCTTTAACCAGTTACAACTTTTTGTAACAAAGATTCCATGCGCTGAAACAAATACCTTCTCTAACTCTACAGGTTGTCCTTAAGTTTTTCATGTTCAGCTCCCCTGGTCGAGAAGGACTTAACTCTCCAAGTAATCAACAGGTATAGATCAGTAAGATGGTTCTGATCTCCTTTGAACTATTGGAATTACATTGCTTCGGAGTTCTGATTATTTATACTTTGCCAAACCCAAACCCAAAACCATAACTAGGACTGACAGAAGACAATACAAGGACAGTGCAAAGGGAGTTCAGCAAAAGTTCCTGATGCATGATACCTGGCTTGTGTTTTGTATTTATCTTTTGAGTGCGTTCAAATATATTGTGTTACCAGCACAACATAATAACGGAGGCCAGGGTAAAACGTATTGGTCGGTAGCAGGTTTTTACAAAATAGAACAAATCTAAGCTATCACTAGTCAAATTGCCAATGTACCATAAGATAGGATGGTAAAAAGAAAAAAATAAAAGCAAGCAAAATTGTATCACCCTCACCTAGAGGCAGTGATTGGGGCATCAGGATTTGCTTCCCGTGGCATTAACTCTGACACCCGACCGTCACCTATCATTTCTGAAGCCAAGTCAATCATAGCAGCTGTTTCAGGAAGTGTTGCTCTATATTCCCGGTCACTAACAGGAGCCTAGACAATCCAAATACAATTAGGAAAAAACCTGTAAGTTACAGCATAACATCCAGGCATAAAAACAGGAAAAAAAAACTCCGTCAGCTAAATAAGACAGCTCACGCAGAAACTTTGTATTAGATTGAAAAAGAAGAGCCTCATCTAGCTTTCAAGACTACCTATTATCTCTCTATCTAATCATGGTATTCATGTGTCTGTATATTTCCTAGAAACTTGTTGAGTTTTGTGGGATTCTATTGAAAGATGTTTGTGTGTGTCCTATTTCTAGTGCACGAATTCGGGTTTACATGAGAGCCATGATTGTTCAAAGACACACTGGCTCCTCATTTAGTTGGTAACCACAATATCTCCCTTTCCCTCTTTAATTTGAAAATTCAATGGTGCAAAGTTATCCATTTTTATACAGTATCAACTATCAACTTTGACTCTTCTTTCAATCAAGAGACTGAAAATGCATAGGCATCCAATGGTAACAGTCAGATAAACATATATACACCCACGCCTAGAAAATATCTTATATATGACTCCATACCCAACCATAAAATTCAAAGACAGAAATTCGGTTTACGTACAGCAACCACAACGTGATGAACTTTTGAAAGAGAATAAAAATTCAAGGGCACATAGTGAAAGTGATGAAGCTGCAACCACCAACTTTTCAGCTTAAAAGAAGTATGCATATTATGTCAGAAGTTTTCGCATAACAAAAGCACAATTAGACACTGAATTCAGATAGCAAATTACCTGCAAGATAGCAGCACGCACTGCTCTGGAGCATGGAGCATTTGTCCGCATGTAATATACAATATCCTGCATATTTATATTCAAACAAGACTCAGCTAAATTTATTTCTCATGAAGTTTTGGTTATAAATCTCATACTGAACTTTTGACTGTTAGAAACCCG
This sequence comes from Rhododendron kiyosumense, assembly GCA_019656275.1. Classification (NCBI taxonomy): domain Eukaryota; kingdom Viridiplantae; phylum Streptophyta; class Magnoliopsida; order Ericales; family Ericaceae; genus Rhododendron; species Rhododendron kiyosumense. The sequence goes on along the minus strand of BPLS01000694.1, from coordinate 753,711 downwards.
TAAGTTCTTTGAAAAGAAAAGGAATGAAAACAACAGACGCTCACCTGACAGCCAGTACTATGACCGAGCAGTACTACACCCTCGGATTCTTCCTTGTTGATTAAGTAGCTGATCAATTGGTCAAGCTCCATAGCATCCTGTAATAATGTAAATTTGAGTAGAGAACCTTTTAGTGCAGGAAATCAACAAACAGGTCAAGAATGACACTAAGGATGCACTGATAAACAGAAGTGAACGAAGTTTTTTTTCTTTTGATGACGTAGGAACCACCCCATGGCAGGGCCATGTTGGACCCACCCATGCAATGTAAACCAAGGGGGAACTAGCGCAGCAACCCACCGTCACGGCCCCGCACTTAAACAAAAGTGAACAATGCTTGATCTTTATTATCTATCCTAACAGAAAAAGTAGTGATAATCAAGACAGCATTCCATGAATGAAAGGAATCACAGGGTAACAGAAGTTTAACTACATGAAACAAGTCCCTCCCCAATTCGTTATTTGCCTGGAACAACCTGGTAACTTCAAATATCCAAGCAATTATTAAGTGATATCCAATCAGTAAGTTCTTAAAGAATAAGTAAGATGAGGATTTTCTCTCACCACTAAGCTTTTGTAAGGAATTCGCCAATGTAGTACTTTTGCAAGACAAAACTCAAACTTATTTCAAGTACATGAGACAAGAAATCTGAGATACCGCATAGTCTTAGAAGCAAAGAAGGATAAAAACAGAGCAGTCAGAAAGATGTCATGAAACAAGATATAAAGAATGACACCACCAATTGAGCCAATAATAAAGGAACCCATAATGACACATGGTTTAAGAGATTAAGAAATTGGAAAGGGAAACAAGCAGTTACTTCTTTTAAGCTTGTGATGCCATATCCAGTATACGAAGATGAGAGCAGAAACTGAACTAGAGACCATTTCTCTTTATCCAAAGCAATTGCCAGAGGTTCCAAGTATCTGCAAAGAAAATATATCTCCCTTAGGAAATGCAAAAATTGCATATGAATGGGTTCTTTTCTACTGCTTGAGAAAGGATTATCGCCTAAGAGCAATGTGATGACACAAATTAGCTTTTCTGGAATCAATTTTCTAGTACTTAACAGCAATGAATCCACAGCCATAATCCACGTTTCGTACTATAAATGATGAAATTACATACAAAATAGACCAATTTGATAAGTTCAGCAAAATCCTTTCTTATGGGTTGGCACAAATCCAAGATTGATTTACGCTAACACAATAGCTCAGTCCTTGACTCTAGATGGCCTGAAGGCTAGCCAGCACTACTTCGAAATGCTAAAACCAAACTTGTTGTATAGGTAAAATAGCCCAATATTACAATGTCATTGTAGATGAACACTTAATTTTTAACCCCTATGTCGCGACATTACATAATAATAGTTAGGTTACCAATTGTCCCAAAAGCTTAAGCTGTTAGGAAATGGCCCAACAGCGTATATCAAGCTATCTAAGAATAGTCCTATATGAAGTTCCATATTTTGTACCATAAAGCAGAATTTTCTAAAGACCAATGCTCTTGGTGCTCTCAGAGCATCTCCACTGGTTATTGCCATTTTTCCAAAGCTAAAACCACTTTTAGCCTAGCTACAATATCAAAAAATCAAAAATCGACAAGGTAATAAAAAACCACTAAAGGGAGCTAAGAGACAACATGAAGTTTAAGCATTTTCATAGTTACAGGACGTACTCAGTGGCCAAAAATCCATCGGTTAATCCACCAATGAAAATGACTTGTTGCTTATAATCGCCGGTTTTGAATGCAACCTGCCCAAAGAACAAGAACGCCATAACCACCAGAGAAAAAGATGGTACAACAGACAACCTAAAAGATAAGTAATTGAGGACTAAATAACCAAACAAAACTAAAGTGATTTTCAGTAAAAAAAAAAAAAACATTTTTTTATTGATGTCACACATACACCTAGCAATTAAAAAGTGAATACATGAATTGCTCGAGTAAAAGCAACATCCTAAAGTTCTTCCCTTAGTACCAACCATAGGATTTTCGATAAGTACCTGTTGAGGCCCAGTGGTTTAAAGTTGATACAATTTCATCACTGGAAAATTATGTAACACCAATAACAACAATGGATTGTGTAAAATGCTGACTACAAAGGGCACGGTGCATGCAGAAAATAACATCCCACAACTGCAGAAGATGGAAGCAGTGGCCTTATCGAGAAGTACCAAAAGTTCAACGCTGTATCACTTATTTTCAAAAAAATAAAAATAAAAACTACAAGAGCTTCAATCTTTTTGAGAGGTGATGTGTTTTCTAAACATACCAATTACCAAAGGCTAAGGCTTCATTATGCAGATATGGTTAACTGAATGATTACATTTCCAATTTCCCTAAACCAACTAACAAAGAAAGTGCATGACTTGGAAATTTATCTTTGACGTTTGAACGATCCAAAACATAGCTATCAGAGTGAACAAGCAATTCAACCTCTTAAATGAACAAAGCCAACATTCCTAAGTCCAAAAACAAAACTGAAAAACAATTTTTTTGCAAAAGCACATAAGCTACTCAATCGCTTCTGTTTAGAAATGCATGAAAAAAAAAAAAAAAAGGAGCCAGGATCTAAAGCTGCAATTAACTTAAACATCTAAGTTCATGAACCTTTTATTTGGAGAAGGATGTCACCAAGAAAACGAGAAATGCATGCCAAATGGCAATAGATGAAACTGCATATTATTTCCATTGGAAAACCCAAATAGTAAGAAAAAGGAAAGAGCATGAAGTAGGCTAGTAAGCTATGCTTACAAAGAACCCACAAGGCCCATAAGAAGAACAGAAGATGGGATTTTTCAGTGTCTTCCCACGAACTTCTCCTCAATAGCCAAACGACATAGGCATTTTGAAGACAATCCTTGCACTAAATAAAGATACGGTTAACTTTACATACAGGAAGAACACCATGTTAGTGTTCCCCTTTTCAAAGCTATTAATGTTGCTACAATTTTTCATTAACCACTCTTTTATCCTATATCCCTTTTGATCTCCTCTCAACTGCTTCAGTTTTGATAATGAACAGTCAAAGGATTGGTTATTGAGATTTTCATAGCACATACATCAGGTATGCACGCCTTCTGGTCTTCTCAGAACGGTGATCGAGACAGATCATTGCATTCCCTCAAAGTCAAATAAAATCTCAATAAACTAGCCCTAACTCAGAAAGGAGGGATAACTTGGATTTGTCAACTCAATGCCCAGTTACAACCCAGCTAAACGAAATAGGAACAACAAGTTAAAACTAGAACACCCTCATCACTATTCAGGCACATGCCTAGTTACCTCTATTTCTACATAGTTCATCTCATTCTCTTTCCTTTCAAGTCACTGACTTTACATTACCCTATCGGAGTTCCTTGTTTTCGATGACTCAGGGTGTCTAGGCCAACTTAAGTTCACTGAGACGAACCGCAAGGGCAAATCCCACTGTTGACTAGCAGGTGAGCCCATTAAAGTCGGGGCTATAGACTAGACCTACAAAATTGATCCTAGCACCTAGCGGGCTTCTTACCTAAGACCTAGGAGAGAGTAAACCCTAAAACCTCAGGTCTCGACCACGATGCCAACCTTAGTATGTGGCCCATAGTGTTCCTCATTTTGTAGGCATAAATGTAGAGAATTTTCCTCCAAAATCACCTTTTACACTAAAATGAAGTGCATCCATGTAGTCCTAACACAATTTTCAATAGTCTATTCCAATCCCCCTTCACATTTAACATATAAAGCACCTATATATAACTACGATCATGCCGCAAGCATAACACTAATGAAGTCTCCATTTTTTTTTATAACCAAGTTGTCCGAGTCGACTTACATGCACCTCAACTACTCCCGGAACAGTCGCACCATCCACTAGTGGAGCCCAATTAAAACTGGGACAAAGCCCCATATACAACACATTTCAAAAATCTATTTTTTTCAAATAAGAACAGATCCCCAACCAACTCAATCGAATCCAAATCGACGAGAATTCGACGCCTCTGTAAAACAACACATCGATTCCTTTCGTACCTGAATAGGTTTGGGACCGTACTTGAACATGACTCCTCGGAACTGCTTCTTGCGATTAACCGGGCCACCGACGTCGGCGGCGGCGGAGTTGTTGGACATCTTGGCGGTGCCGGAGCGGTCGCCGCGGCCGAGAACAATGCCGGAAAACCAGGAGTTCGCGGAAGCTGAGGATGAGGTGGATGAGAGATAAGGGGAAGTTGTTGCTGCTGCTGAGAGATCCATATCGGAGAGGTGTTATTCTACATCGTTCATATCGACGATTCGAGCGGATTTGTACTGATACACAAGAGAGAGAGAGAGAGAGAGAGAGAGAGAGAG
>BPLS01000694.1:694347-719779 GCA_019656275.1 Rhododendron kiyosumense | reverse complement strand
ACTTTTAAGACAATGTTATCTAGAAGTACTCATGTGTTGTTCGTGTTAAGAAAATAGAATTGACCTTTTTGTAAAACGAATCAATCAATTAAAAAGTTATGACTATTGTCGCAGGGCTTTTGCATGCAAGATAAATTAACTTAATCTATAGAGCTTATGAATATAGTTGCTTTTGGGAATAAAGCTGAAGCTGATTCTTAACCAAAATGCCTGCAAATACAAAGTGACCATGATGAATCGAGACCTTTGGATTATTAGGACCGAAAGATGAAATGTGGACCCGTATGGTATTTTGTTAATCTAGATGGGAACTTTAAGTGGAACAAATTGGACTTGTCTCTTTTGTTCAAAAAAAAAAAAGAAGAAAAAAGGACTTGTCTCTCAGTTTTAAAAAGAGAGAGAGAGAGAGAGAGAGAGAGAGAGAGAGAGAGAGAGAGAGAGAGAGATGGGCTTGTCTTGCCTACTACTATCCAACATGGCCCAAAGGCATAGGGCTGTAGTTCCCTTCTTTCGGTGGTGGACCATGGCCCGGAAGGCCCGTAACCAAGGGCGGAGGGAGTGTGAGACAAGTGTAGGCAGGTGATTCCACTACCTCCAAAATTTTCCTATAGGAACAGGAATAATTTTCATCCCATTTTTATTCACTTGAGAGACACCATTTTAAAATTCAAATTTGCCCCAGCCCATAAAAGGGTTTTGTATTTTTTAGAGAAAAAAAGGGGGTCAAAATATAATCTTCACCCACAAAATTTCTAAAGGTCAACTGCTTGTTCATTCGTTCTTCAAACAAAACAAGGGTTTCGTTGATCGTTTTGAAACCCTTACAAACAAAGCTATTAACCATCGTTTCCAAAGTATGAAAAGTTGTCGAAGTCAATTGTGAATCGAAGCTACATTTTGTTATTAATATACATCTACATTTTGATTAACTTGTTAATCTAATTGTTTTTTCAATTAGCAACTGGAAAAAGTGAATTACACGTAGTTTAAATCTTCGACTCCACTTATCGAAAATCCTGGCTCGCAACCATGACAAAAAGAATACATGGTGCGTATCACTTGGCTACGACTCCACTTGCTTTGCCCTTGCAAATTGAGAGCTTCTAAATAAATCCCGTTGTTTCTTTCCCCACCCCAATAATGCCATTTCTCACTGCCATGTCTATTGTGGCAATCTACCATAACTGGAACGGAGAGATATTGGTGTGGTGAGAGGGAGGGAAGATGTGATATATGTATGATTTCCAAGGCATAAATCTAAAATTTTTGTGAGCACTTAAAATATGCTTGTTGGTTCAGTAATCGAGCCGAATTTGAACAGAAATTTTGGATTGCTCGATAAACGAATTTATAAACGAATTTAGCTCGAGCTAGCAGTAGCTAAGCTCTCTTGACTTACTCAAACTCGTTTATAGAGCCACTCACCTTCATCTCGAATTCTCAAATATTAATCCAGTTCCAGCTCGAATACTTGAATGGAACTTGTATTCGAACTTATTCGAGCTCGAACTTGAGCTCATTGAATGATTGAATCTAAGCGAGTCGATCTCGAACACCTTAACGGTAGGATCAATCCGACCTGGCTCGTTTACACCCCCTGAATTATTCCCCACTGCAGCATTTTGCAAAAAACACAACAAGAAAATCTCCACTGCACAATCGAAGAAGCTCGGGCTACCAATGGCTCTGCTTTGGTCACCATCTACATGCCCACTTTCCCCTATTCAATTCCACCGAAGTTCTGTATTTCCCAAACCCTTCACATCAAAACCTCTTGTCCCAAAATTTTCAGAAACATCAGGTTCTGTTGCCTCGCCCAATTTCTTGAACCCTAAACCATTTCTTCAGAGACTCCGCTTCAGCTCTTCTGCTGAACCCGACAGTTTTCCTTCCAATATAATCTTCGTAAAGGGTATACAGTATTTAGTTTTGTAAATACTTTCTTTCAAATTTATTGTGTTTCTCATGCACTTGCAATGTTTTTTTTTATAATTCGGGTATCTGAATCAGTTTACGCGCAACTCAATTAATCGAAGGGCCAAATCCCACCAACCACTTATGCAATGTTAACTTATCTCGTTTCAGTTTTTTATTAACTGTCTCGCAGCTTTTGTGGATTGAAACCAATGTGTTTAGTAGAGTGGTGCATATATGTGCAACTACACAGATACGCGCTGTGCTGTTAAAATCTTACAATTCACGATACGTATCATACAATTCAATACCTTTAGAGTAGAAGAGATACATATCTCTTGAATGTAACTAATGCTTGTGATTCTCAGATCATCTTTCTACCTATTTAGGATTGTGGGGGGAACTCAAAGTTGTTGGGGTGATCTGCTTATCGCCCTGGAGTAGTAGAATGATTTTGTTGGCTCCCAAGGTATTATAACATGTAATGCTAACGTGAAAACATTCCATAACTCTCACAGTAGAATCTGAAAGGAAACCGGAATGATTGGACAATAAAACATTCTTTTGAAAATCCAATAACTAAGGCGAACATTGAAAGGTTTCAGTGGCCATATTTTGAGGGCCATGAGGATTGATGCAGGACTTCCACAATCGACATCGGAGGGAACACTGAAGACAATGTTCTCACATTTTGGGGAAGTTAGCCGAGTGAATTCATTTATTTTGTATGATGTCTGGTTCAGTTTTGTTTGAAGAAACGTCAAGAATGGATGACATAGCGTAATAGCGATTCATGCTTACACTTGTTAATTGGTATCATACAGTTAAGATTTTAACCGATAAAAAGAACAAGCAGCCTTTGGGGTTTGCATATATACCTATGGTTTAGTAGCGAGGAGTCTGCTCAAATGGCTGTCAAAGAGATGAATGGAAAGGTATATTGCCTAGATCGTTTAGCATTAATATCAGAAATTTGAGGTTGTGTTTGGATGAAGGGAATTGTGGTGGGAAACCAAAATGCTATCAAAAACAAAGAGAACATGAATTGTTAAATATGTTCTCCTGCCTGTTGATACTTGAGAAGCTAGTTCCTTCTCCACTCTTATAATTTGGACATGGATCATTTTCTGGTTACGGATATATTGTATGCAAACGCAAGTTGTGTAACTATGGAAGAATTGTCGAGTGAGAAGATAAGAATATATAATGAAGAGAAGAAGCTGAATTTATTTCCTTTTGTATTCGGTATCATTTTCCTTTCCCACGACAAACCCGTAATGTAATTCTAGACGCAAACTAAAGGGATCGAAAAGAGAAATTTCTTGATGGTTTGCTGTTCAGCTTTTTGATGGCAGGTTTGTTTCCGTAGCAATTGTGAAGCCTGGATCTTGCAAGACCAATCTAAGGGCAACACCATACGAGTTGTAACCTGAACTATCTTGACCTCCTCTCGAGTTCTTAGATCACTCCAATGTACTTATTCTTGATTTTGCTCATTTTTTCAATTTCCAATACTGTCTCTTCATTTGGCTACCTTCCTAGTTCCTACGGTTGTAACACTTTATGGTTTTTTCTTCTAGGTTTTGGCCTGCTTCTTGAATGACTTCTGCTCTGATCCTTCTCCCGTTGCGACATTGTGGAGCTTTCAGTACTTTATCCGACGTTCATGAATGGCTCAAAATGGTGGCTTCAATAGTACTGAGGCATTCTTGATAGAGAAAAAAACGATTCCACCGACAGAGAGAATTCTTTCTATACGAGTAGGGAGGAACTATAGATGTTGGTTGTGTCCATAGTCACCAATTTGGCGGGCTGCAATGCATCTTTACATGAACTTTACATCTGATACTCTTGAGACAATGAGGATGAAGTAGGATTTAGGCTTGGTGTACAGCTCACCGCAGCACAAGTAGTCTGAAGATTAGCTCGAATTGGATTACCTTGTTCGAGAATTGTTGTGATTCGGTCATCATAAGTTCGATGAGCTTGCTTCAAGTTGGTATCTGTATTTTTACGAAATACATGAATCTACAAAGGTTGAATCTTGAGCTTTCTTGTACATTCTTTTTGGTAAAAAATTACGATTTACCCAGCGAAAGTTTACTTATAAATTGTGTTCCTATAGTAGTTTGTAGGATCTGATCTCTATTGTTAATCCAGCAACATTCTGCTCAGCTCTTTCTTTAGTTGTTATGCTTGGGATTTGTAAGGAACAAATTGATCAAGATATCAAATGGAGGAACTGCAATGCAAAAGATCATTGAAGAGATAGTATTTGTACCTTGATAAAGGCATAAAGCTACGCTACAAGAAGATGCACCAACAATGAGGCCTGAATAACGAAGGACCACAACACGCTACAAGAAGACGCACCAACAATGAGGCCTGAATAACAAAGGACCACAACTCAGGGTTTGGCGAAGTGGGCATGAAAAAGCGAATAAATGTTTGTTCTCCATGATGTTACATGTTCGAATCCTACGGAGGCCGAACATCTCAAACCTTGGGCCACTAGAGAGTTTGTCCGGTCGTTAACTTCGGGACCTCAGAAGTAGTCAAGGAGCCCGCAAAACTGGCCCAGGTATTCGGTTATAAAAAAGAAGAAAAGCAAATGACCACCTTTGTCCTATACACATTATTATTGCTAGTGAGCCAGTCTAGTCTGCATATATATGATCCTGTCTCTTCATGACTCTCTCTCTCTCTCTCTCTCTCTCTCTCTCTCTGTTTGATAATGAGGTCTGAGCTTCCAACTTAATTCTCGAGTACATGTAAGCTCTTGTTTCATATATATAATTAACAGTTTAAAAGAGTAACCTCCGATCCCTGAAGACTAAAAAGAAAAGTTAAATGCTAAAAACAATTCATTGGTGGTTGTTAAGGTTGAAATGTGTAAAAAGTACATAAAAATATATAAAAGTGTATAAACTGTATCGGAATATGTGATTTTTAAATTTTTTTTTGCCATCGAAGGACAAAAAAAAAAAAAAAATGAGGCACCTCCGTGGCCATATGTAGGCCTAGGAGGAGAAAGACAAGAAAATTAAAGTAGGACCATTTACTCTACCTCAGTATGGGATTCTATATGGACAAGGACGGACTCTTTTGTTTTTGCTAAAAAAAATTATCCAGGCCTTTCGGCCAAAGCTATAAACTCGTTGAATATATTAGCATAGCCCGCATGTGATCTAGAACATCTAAGTGCATCACCTATGAAAACTTTGTTAATAAAGTTCAATGGATTTCTTGCAACGTCACCATAGAATACGTGCAATCGGATGACCTCCCAATATGCATGGTCGACAAACGGTGACGACGCATGTCGTTCCTTGCCTTACTTAGCCCGTTGACTGGCACATGTTGGCAAAATCGCTAGGCATCCTCTCATGGTGCAACCGACCAGGGCTCATAATCGGCGTATTTGTCATCAGGCTACGCAAAACATGACATGACCTTATCTTTATTGTTTGACTTCAATGCCTCGTGCTAGCTAGCTCGTCCTAAGCAAAAAATTTAAAGTCCTTCCTTATTCATATAGGATTCCATACTGATTGAGGTAGAATAAGGACGAACTCATCCCCGCGGGCACAACTCTGTCGCTACCAGTTCCAAAGGTATAGGACTATCTTTGCTCACGTGGACGGGATTGTCTAGTAACGCTAGGACCATATTATCAATCAGGATCCTTAAAGTTTAAACTGCAGTTGTTTTTAAAATTGGGTTCCTAGACTTTTTGTTCTCAGTACTATTAACCGTCATATTATCAATCAGGATCCTTAACATTTTTTTAATCGGAAGGATCCTTAAAATTAAGGGATCAACAAGTCTAGAAACACAACTTTTGGGCACAACTGTATTTGGAGTTGGTTGATTTTATGTGTTGCTCGTGTGCATATAATTGTGTTTTAAAATTGTGTTCCTAGCATTGCTCACAAGGGATCTAGTTCTAAGTGGCCTCCACCCCTGCAGATGGAGGAGTTGAGTTTTGTTCACCCTCCTTCTTATTGGTTGAATTGGTGTGGATTTTACCACAAAGTGATGTCATTCTTACCAAAAAGTGTATTGCACGGGTGGAACCTACATCATTTCAACAAATATGATGGAGGGTAATGTTTACTATTTTTTAAAGAGAGTAAACAAAATTGCACTCTTTCAAATGCTATAAAAAAAATAAAAAAATAAAAGGGTTCTGGCATCCTTCACGTCGTTCACGATGTGATGGGTAACTTAGACTTTTACCTTGATTTATTTTTATTCACGTACATTACTAATTGACTTAAGCATCGGAGGGATGCTATGATCCCCAACTCCGATTCAATTTTGTTTACTCTCCTTTTTATTGGTTGAAATGGTGTGAAATTCACCACAAAGTGATATTATACTTACCATGCAATATACTCCCTCCGTCCCAAATTCTTTGTCCGATCCGCAAAATGGAATGTTAAAAATAATGCGATTTTTTCAAAAAAAAATTCAAACTTTTTTCAAAAATTAAAAATACTCATTGATATCTAGTAAGGTGTTGAAAAACTTTTGATTTTTTTTTGCAAAAATTGTATTATTTTAAACACTCTGTTTTACTGATCGGACAAAAAATTTGGGAGAGAGATAGTACTTTTGGTAAGCATGACATCACTTTGTGATAGGACTCACATTATTTCAATCAATAGAAAAAAGGGTAATTAATGTTCACTCTCTTCTTAAGAAAGTAAACAAAACTCAACTCCTTAACTCCATGCCGCGCGGGTATCCTTAATTTCCTCACGGTTCACTAGATATCAGACAGTCGGAGGAGCCCAAAACTGCATCATCACCCATCATTCCTCATGTCACAACTTGATTTCTCACAAAGACAAACGTGCATTTGCCATGACTTTATGAAGTTAAAGAACTAAAAGCCAACACAATAATTAATGTTGTATGGTATCTCTAGAAGTTACACTTGTCTGTTTGGGCCCCATGGTTAAGGTCTTGACCAAACAACAACAGAAGCAAAATCACAAATAACTACGAATACTACTACTAGTTCTCTTTTACATTTTGAGAACATTTTACTTGAGGGGAAATTTTTGCTTACACCCCTGGGCTTTGATCATTTTTAACTTACACCTCCTTGACTTTACTTTTAGACATCTATACACCCTGAACTTTAAACTAAAGTGAGAATGTTAGCTTTTCCGTTAGAATTGCCAAATACACTTACGAAAGTGCTCTTTGGGGGCAAATTTCACTGCAAAATGCTTAGTATATGACCAAATTACCCATCTAGACATCAGATAAGCATTTCCATTCTTTTTCCAAGCAAACCGTCTTGTTCTCTTCCTTAGAATTAGAAATAGTTGATGGCCCAGTCTTAAGTTTGATGATCCGCTTTAGCATTAATAAACCAAAATGCGGGACAAATTATATTATTGTGATGAAAAAACCTTTGGTGGTGACATCTTAGACTCAAGTGACCATGTGCATTCGTATTTGTCCTGCCTATGTCACAAAACAATCCACCCAATCCCAAGAAAATTGAATGTCTTTTATTCGTGTTTGACTTATTATTTTCAGAATTCACAATGGTGCCCACCAAAATGCAAGTTGTAATCCAGGTTTGGATTGGGTTTAAGGCATCGAGGTTTGGGTTGAGTTTAAGGGTTAAAAATGGGAAATCAAAATTGGGATGAGGCATTTGAAATATGGGCTCGAATTGGTTAATTATCAAAGATGAAGGGGTTAGTATGAGAGATTTTTAAGGGGGAGAATCGTCATTTTCATCAATAGAGGTAGTGATTTTTCCATTTCAAATAAATGAGAGAATATGTTGGGGAGATTTTAAACGATAGGGGTTGTCCGTGGAGAGTAAGTATAAATGAAGAAGTCTTCGTGTAAATTCACCTTCTTCCTTCTTCTTTTTTAATTTATTGCAACCCACTAGATTGTCAATAAAAAGAGCCTTTGGCATCTTGATGGATGATGCAGAGCATAAAGAGGATGTTAATAAGGATAAAACAGATGAAGTTTGATGGATGGACTTGTAAGTTTATATGCAAGTTTAGCTTTATCATTCTTGACATATTGGTCATATTGTGAGTAAAAATATATGAGCACTATTCTAAGCTCTTTGCCGATGATCATACAACTAAAGACTAGTAAGAGGCCAAGTTGAAAGCTCGAGTCCTTCGATTAACAATCCAATTTTTACACTTTTTTATGCACTTTTATCCACTTCTATGCATTTTGCACACATTGCAATAAACTATTTCAACCTTAACAACGGCCAAGTATAAAAATTTTAGATTTTACATTTGTAAGAGCATGCTAGTAAGCAAAGTCCTAAAGATACCGATCAAATGGGTGCATAGTGGGCCCCACACCGGGTCGGTACACCAATGTACCCCATTTGGTCGGTACCAATAGTCGGGTTGTGCTAGTTAAAGGGGGCAAGATGTAATTAAACCTCCAATCAATTGGGCAATTACTACTACGGACACATACAAATCCTATTTGGGTTCCTCGAATCAAAACCACCGCAGGTGAGAGCCTCCTCACTCTCACCACTCCGCAAATCCGAAGAGAGAGAGAGAGAGAGAGAGAGAGAGGCGATGATGCAGTGGATAAATGCGGTGGAGGTGGTGAGAATGGGGGCGAGGGGGATGTCGACGACGGTGGGGGCGGAATCGGGAGGGATAGAGTTCGGATCGGTCATGTTTTTCGTGTACGCCGGATTATCGTGCGTGCTCGTCCTCTTCGCCGGAATTATGTCCGGACTAACCCTAGGCCTCATGTCTCTCGGCCTCGTCGAGCTCGAGATCCTCCAGCGCAGTGGCACCGCCACCGAGAAGAAGCAAGCAGGTATCCATGAACACTGATCCTCTGTACCGAGGAGGCGAGGAATCTCGGACCACTCGATCGCATACAAATTTGAAAAAACTAAAAAGATCTCACACAAAACCCAACGGTCCGAGATTCCCCGGTACAATTCTAGTACATAATAACGATCTATCTAATAAAACATAAGAGTGTGGGCCTCCATACAAGATAAGTTGATCCAAGGTTGGGATTGATTTGATCTAAGAGCTAATGTGTGCTCTCCAATTCTCTTGAAAAAACATTCACACTCTTATAAATATATTACAAAATGCTATCAAAGGGTGGATAGTAGAGTAGGCACGGGCAAGCACTAGTACATATATATATATATATTAGAGTAGAGTATATATGTATGTATGGTATCATTAATCTGTCGATAAGGCCGAGTTTTATTAACCACAAGGGACCGCCTTGTTGTCAAGGCCTAAAATTTAGGAATTCGGTGTCAGATTGGAAACTAGTTAGGTAATATTAATACTCCCTCATCCCAATTCGCTTGCCCCTTTTGGGAAAGCAAGTTTTTATGGGTAGAATGATGAAAAATATAATTGGTATTGACTTTCTCAATTCGCCTCTACTTTATGCTTGTCATGACACTGAATGTAGAAAAGAAAGGGTGAAAGAGTAATGTTGCACAACTTTTTTTTTTGGTTAGACTTTACAAAAGGGCATTTTACCTCTAGGTCAAGAAAATAGAAAGTAATTCCCACCAGGTCTCCTCTAATTAACGAAACACTAAAATCCTATGAAAGTGCCTAAATCTCTAAACACTGAAAGTACCTAACCCCCAGGGCATCCTATGAAAGTGCCTAAGCTCAAGGGTACCCTATAAAAATGTCTAAATCCCTAGGGTACCTTATGAAAATGCTAACCGCTAAAATCCTATAATAGGAAAGTGCATCCTAAAACCCCTATGAAAGTGCCTAAACCTAAACTCTAGGGCTCTATATAAGCACCTAAACTTAAACCCTAGGGTTTAGCCCTAGGGTATCGTAAACCCTAAAACCTTAAGATACCCTAAAACCCTAAAATCGTAGGGTACCCTAAGATTTTAGTGTACCCAAGGGTACTAAGGTACCCACTAGGAAACCATAAAACCGTAGCATACCCTAAAATCATAGGGTGACACTTCCATTAATGCTAAATGTATTTTTGTAAAAGTGGACCTAGTGGTAATTAAATATTCCATTTCTCCTTAATGGAAATTAAGTGTCACTTTTTTGTACTTAGAGGTAAAAAACTGTTTTCAAAATGAACATTTATTTTGGGACATCCATAAAAGGAAAGGACCAGCAATTTGGGACGGAGGGAGTCTCCATTGGTACCTGTCCGTACGGGCTTTGCTTCGGCTTTTAAGTGGGCCTTGCTAGCGGACAGTGGAATTGGACTTGGGATTAGTCGAGTTGCGTGTAAGCTGGTCTGGACAGGTTGAGTTATAGAAAATAAAAAAAAGGGTGAGTTTTGTTGTGTGTTAACTTTATCTTCTTTGTAATGAAGCTTATTTTGCCTGTTCAAAAATAAGAAAAATCAAGCTTATTCATCTGAATTTGTTGAATTTTTGGTCATTGTTTTCAAAAACAAAATGTTCATACTCACAACATGGATGTGAAAGTGAAAGAAAATGAGAGCCAATTCTGAAAAACATTTGGGAAAAAAAAAAATAAAGCCAAAATGTCTCTACGTTTTAGTTATTGTCATTGGCAGTGAACTCTTTTTATAGCTTTTGTTTGTTAGTTTACATTTTTCAAAATCGAGAAAATTAGAAAAGCAAAGAATTTAGACTCAACGAAAATAAAATATGATAAAAAACAAACATAACTTACATAAGTCAAACTTGGTGTATGAGATCCATAATGATCTTCGGTATCCCATTAGATATTTTGTGGTGTTGATCAGAATCATTTATTAGAATGAGCGAAAGCTTTGGAATTTTGAGATTAAATTCATGTTTTGGGTAGGTTTGTTGAGGCGGCGAAGATATACATGATGAAATCAATGGACTGTGTTTTGATTAATACGAAAGTTGATTTGGGTGTATTAGCTTGATGAGTTGATTATCCAAATGATGAAGCATTGATAATTAAAAGGAGAAGCCAAGAAAATCAAAATAGAGCTTTTAAAAAGTTAATCTTTTTGCAGCTTTTTAATTAGTTTTCTGCCTGAAAGCAGACACATTGGCACATCTTCCAATACACTCCACACACACAAAAAACATTGCGACTAAAAAGCCGTAGCATACAACCTCAATAATAGAGATAGCAATGCTAGAGATACTTGTGCTAAATTCAGAAAGAAAGGTTCTTAAGTTATTTGAGTGATTTAAATTCTTTCTGAACCGTTGAGATATGTATTTGAACTGTAATTTTTTCTCTCAGTGAAAGGCTGATGAAAATACAAAATGTTGTCTTACTTGTGTAAGGATTCTCAGTTAGGAGATTACAGTTAATTATGAAAATACATAACGTTCAAGTTCTATTTTAACTATGGTTTGACCAATTTGGTGATAAATAAGGCTAACATTATGGTGGAACTTCAAAATCATACTCAGGGTTAGAGACATTATAGGGAAGTAACTTGAAGGTGCTGGTGTGAGGAAGGTTTACAAAGTAAACTATTAAGTCTTGCTAATTTTGTAATAACTTATCAGTTTAAGGTGTTGTTGAAACTGTCAGATGTATTACGGGATTTTTTCATACTTACATTAGTTGCTTAGGGCGGAACTAAATGAATGGTGATGTTTACAAATATTGGGTTGTCAGTAATACACCCAACAATGTGAGGGAGTTTTCAAATATTCTCAATCTGACAGTATACTATAACAACTAAAATTCAGAATCTTATAATTGTCAAATAGTATACAACATAGAGGGAAGTTGTTTACCATTAACATGGATAAACAAACATCAATGATGCATATGAGTTACCAATTTTGGGAAGTAGAAGGTACTAATCTGAGGAAGATTAGGAAAGACATTATTGTAATTATTTGTTGCATCAATGTGTGATATTAGTTCAGGTGTTGTCAAGCCTTCAATTATTGAATGTTTCTTTTGGAAAACTTTTTCTGGATGTTCTTATGGCTTGGACGTAATCATGTTATTTTTCTGTATTCAGCTGCTATCCTTCCAGTTGTCCAGAAGCAACACCAGCTTCTTGTGACTTTGCTTCTGTGTAATGCATGCGCTATGGAGGTAAGTAGATGAAAGTGATTTCTTAGTAAATCTTTGACATTTTGTCTGTCTGCTAGTTAAATTGAAGATGTGGTAGAACTACTGTTAAACGACATTATTTGTTATTGGTTGCTGTTAATTTAGGGTATTATGAGGGGTGAAGTGGAGATAGATCACAGAACTGACCTTTAAGTGATTCAAAATGGTCGTAGAACTAACCTTTTGCATCACCAAGCAATGTATGAGTCTTTGTTTTTTGTTCAAACTCATTAGATTTGTGCAATCTTATAATGATTTTTGCCATAGGAAAATGTTTTTGCGCATGTGTAAAAGAAAATGGAGAAAGAAAGTTCTTAAGTGAAAGAAAATGAATACTGAACCGTGGTGTTTTCTCTCAAACGGGGAAAAAAAAAACCTTGGTACTGTAACCTGAAATTTACATCTCCAAGTATGAGGTTAATACTCAATGAGAAGAAAGAAAGTTCCAAAGTGAAAGAAAATGAAAGATTTACCTTGATGCTGTAACCTTAAAGTTATATGTCTAGTTATGAGTACTTTTCACCTTTAGAAGTAGATGGAACTCGCAAGAGGTGCCAAAAGGTGCACGAGTTTAGGTTTTCATTTATGTGAATCTGCGTGTGTGCGCGCGCATGTGTATTTATACACACAAAACACATGCACGCTCACACATTTATATGCTTTTCCACTTTTTCTTACACACCTTTGATATTTGAACTGTGTTTTTGTTAACATACTTTATAGGCAGATATGATTCCTCCCCCAGCTCGTGTTAGTTCCCCTATTATCCTTAACTACATAAATAATTCTTTTTTTTTTTGGCTCAGCAACTACATAAATAATTCTAAAAGGGTTGTTTCTGTGATGGCAGTGAGATTGCTTCATAATTTTTAATAAATGACATTGGAATTTTCTGAGTTCACTATAGATACATGTACGAAATGGCATTGGTATTGACCGTATTGTTTATCCAGTATTGTATTCGTTGAGATCTTCCGACCTACTGTACAGCTCTACGAATAATTTTTTGCTTTGTTTCTTCCACTGTGCAGGCCCTTCCCATATACCTTGATAAGCTTTTCAATCAGTATGTTGCTATTGTGCTCTCTGTGACTTTTGTCCTTGCTTTTGGAGAGGTACATTGTATTGCATTATATGATTTGGGGTCTTTCTGTTTGAACCCACATGGTGAACAAAGGAAGTTGATCATCAAATTACCCTTCTGTTATTAGGTTATTCCCCAATCAATATGCACCAGATATGGACTTGCTGTAGGTGCAAATTTTGTTTGGCTCGTGCGCATTTTGATGATAGTTTGCTATCCTATTGCTTATCCTATTGGAAAGGTATGTGTATATGTAATGCCAATATGCCATTACATAATGTAGTATTGCTTACTAAGACTAAATTGCTTATTCGTCATGGCCTGATGGAATCTTAACAAGTTAGCATTCTTAACAAGTTAGCATTCTCGTGGCACCACATGGCCAAGGAGTGAAGGCAATGTATATTGAATGGTACCTAGGCCATGCATATGGAATGGTAGTCTGACAAGTGGTTTATTAGTCTCTCTTTGGCCTGGGAGCCTAAATTGGTCTATGGGCTCTCCCATATTGTTGCAAGCTCGTCTTGGGGGGAATTGGTTGCCTCATAATCAAACTCTCCCCACAACTGGAAACAAGCCCTTGTGAAGGGCTATTAGTAGGAAATATGTCTCAAAGAATGAAAAACTACTTCTCAGCATCTGCTGGGTCTAGAAGCTTCATGTATATATAGAATAGGAGCCTAAGTACAGGGCATGGTGCCGCGTGGGAACTACCAACTCTAGGGTAGATCCCTGCTTCCTCACTCATGACAAATTAGATGGGCTATTGACAAGACAAAAAAGTGAGAATTATGAGTGAACTTGTTCATGACAAGCTTCAGTGACTGGCAGTCGAACGAAAGTTGAGAGAGTTTGGTCTTCTATGATGAAGAATGGTGACTAGTGGGCAGGGAGTGACGCGGTTTTGTTTAAATTGAAAGGCATTACAAGGAAAAGGAATCTTGAATTATGTGGATTGACGCCATAAGAAAGGATGTGGTGGCCCGGATTAGCAATAGCCGTGGCTCTAGATTGACTAGAAGTATGTGTGGATCTCCTGTATAACTGTGGTACGAGTTATTGTATAACTGTAAAAGTATGCGCAAAACTCCTCTAGTATGCATGAAAATCTCTATTTGACCTTATCAATACCACCCCTGAAAAAAGAACTATATAATGAATTGGGTTGTTGACCTTTCTTGCGCATAGGAATTAAGATGAATACGACACTTGGACTCATACAGTCATACCTACACCCGAGTCCATGTAATATGGGTGTGAAATCAATAGTAGTTGGAATATTGGTTTGATGGTATATGTACAGCTATTACCACTTCGAGTACTCCTGAATGATTGAGAAAAGCAAGTTTTGTACTTGCTATTTATATTCGGTATGTTAAGTAAAGAGAAAAGAGGCACTGAACACCTATTTCTGTAATAGAAAACAAAGGAAAAAGAAATTTTACTGGAAGAAGAGGTGATGTCTCCCCTACTTCTCTACAAAACCTCTTTTTCCAGCCGTTGTATATTCTTCTGCCATTGTAAATGCTTCATGCCTTGTTTGGATGATGTTTTGAAATTTTTGAGTTTGATTTTTGGGTAATGAGTGGAGAGAAAAAATAGGGCAATGATTGGAGATAAGAATAATGAGTAGGGAGAGATAGAGAGAGAAATGAGAATAATGATTGGAGAGAGGAGAGATAAATGAGAGTAATGATTGAAAGTACGGGTAATGAGTGTTTTTTGAGTTGAATTTTTTTTTCCAAATTGTCATCCAAACAAGGCATCATTTATTTGGACCTCAGTTTCCACTTTATGTTTTTGTGCACCATATTAATTAAATAAGTGTAGATGTCATTCTGCAACTATATCTGAAATCAAAAGTTAATGTTTCCCCTCATAATTCTTCTCATGAGTACTTGTGCTATTTGATATTCTAACAGTTCACGAATTTTCTTTGGCTTTAGCTGAACTGCTTATGTTTCTCCAGATTCTAGATTGTGTATTGGGACATAATGATGCACTATTTAGACGAGCTCAGCTGAAAGCTCTGGTCTCCATCCACAGCCAGGAGGTAAACTTAACCCAATCAGAATTCTTGTACATGTGTCTTTCACATTATTGTCTATATACTATGCAAAAGGTCCGGAAAATGCCAAAACTACCAATTACCGAATAATGCCACGAAGTCTCTTTACTTTTTTGTCATACTGTAATATGGTCTTTCCTCGTTTCTAGGCTGGTAAGGGTGGCGAGCTCACACATGATGAGACAACGATTATAAGTGGAGCACTGGATTTAACCGAGAAGGTGTGGACTTGAGTTGTTATTTAAATTTTGCCATTAATTGTCTTTTTCCCAATCTTTGCGTGAGAATGAAGCAACAGTTTTAAATTCTTTATCTTGGGGAAGTAGGAAGTAGGAAATGAGAAATATCTCTCTTATCTTTCCATTCTTGTCTTCCAGTACTTTTGAACATGATAAATGATGAAACGCTGACTTCTGCATCTATGTATTTCACCCTTGGCATATATGGATTCTTTTCTCTGTGTATAACTATAAAGTTTGAGAAGATTTAACGTGAGGTCAGTTTGCGGCCTTTGCGCAACTGAAAGGTTGCCCCAGTGTGATCTGGTCGTCACGGGTTCAAGTCTCGGAAGCAATCTCTCTGCATGTGGGGCAAGGTTGTGTACATCCGACCCGTCCCTAGACCCTGCTGTAGTGAGAGCCTCGTGCACTAGGCAGCCCTTCTCTAATTATTATTTTTAGCTTGAACATGAGTGGAACATCCACATATTTTATTTTATATTATTTTTTCATAGACTTTTATTTATCTTTTTGTCAAGTATCAAGTTTGAGAAAATGGCAAGTGACTTTAACTTTATTATGATGCTTTTGATCTGAACATGGAGCTTCCGTAATTGTGATTTCTGGCCAAGTTTGTGGCTACCTAACTTCGTTAATATTTTCATTATACATGTCATCTATTCATAAATTCTACTATTTACTCAAATTTTCTATGCAACTCCTGGACAATGCGAATGAGCTGAGGCACTTTAGACTAAAATAAGTTGATCAAGGCTTTAGCAGTAAAAACGTAGGAAATTGATATTTCAAGATTTGTTCACTGCTTCTAAATCACATCAACTGTCAAAACATTTTCTTTAGTAATTGTATTGAATACTTGCTTCTTGATCTTAAAATCTTGGGGAAGGGATATAATTGCCATAAATTTTTTGAACTCTATCTGTGTTTTGACCAGACTGCTGAGGAGGCTATGACACCCATTGAGTCGACATTTTCCTTGGATGTCAACTCAAAACTGGACTGGTTAGCGCATGCTTGATATTTTATGATTTGTTTGGAACTCCAATTACTCCATCTTTTGTTTGTTACTAGCTCATGAATCTTCACTAGCATTAAATTCAAGTGCATAAATGCATATTAGGTGTCTAATGATTTTTCTTTTTCCCAAAATAATATCTCAGGGAAGCAATGGGAAAGATACTTGCTCGAGGTCATAGTCGAGTGCCTGTTTATTCTGGCAATCCAAAAAATATTATTGGACTTTTACTGGTGAGATTTATATCCTAGATAATAAACGATTTGAATATATCAACCATCATAATCTGTATTTTTCTTCCTTGGTTGAATTAGATAAAAAGTCTTCTTACAGTAAGACCAGAAACAGAAACCCCTGTTAGTGCTGTTTCCATTAGAAGAATTCCACGGTACGCCTATCCGTACGAAAGTTTGTTTTTTTCTTTTCAAGATTGTATCATTAAAATTCAATTGCTTGTTATCCCAGGGTTCCTGCTGACATGCCTTTATATGACATATTGAATGAATTTCAAAAGGGTAGCAGCCATATGGCAGCTGTAGTGAGGACTAAAGGAAAAAACAAAATCACCCCGGCTGGTGTTGGTGAGGAAAAAACTGAAGACGACAAATTTGCAAGTGGGGAGTCTCAACTAACTACTGCTTTGCTATTGAAGCAAGATGAGAAGCCCAAAAATTTTGTTATTGATATGGAGAAGTCTTCAAGGTCATCTACCAATACCAGGCAAACCTCTTCTCAACATGTTGATACAATAAATGGATTGCCTCAGTTGTCGGAGGATATCGAAGATGGTGAAGTAGTCGGGATCATCACCTTGGAAGATGTATTTGAAGAACTTCTCCAGGTAATACACGTAGTCCATTAATGTCTCGTTTCAAAATGCACTCTCCTAAGCGTGCACCTCACACATGAAGCATTCCCCCTTTTATAATCATTCATCTCCTCAATGGATGGCTAGGCTCTTCTTAATACCAAGGACTTTCATTATCCTTCCAGAATCTCCCCATGGGAAGTCAAAATTGTACACAACATAAAACATTTATAGTTGTTTTAACACTTAATAGAAACACGAAATATCCAACAATGACATTTTATTCATTCACCAATTCCTTGGACGTTTCTATTATTGTCCGGCTACATTGTTGAAATGTTTGGGATACATTCCTTTTCCTAGCTAACCAAAACTTACCCGGCCGAAACTATACCCGAGCGAAATATTGATTCTTGCTCTCAGTCTCACATGCGGGTTCTTGAGTTAATAAGGACGTGTATAATGGTGGTTTTTCTACTGATGCAGGAGGAGATTGTAGATGAGACTGATGAATTTGTTGATGTACATAAGAGGTACTTGATATTGAGGATGTATTAGTAGGCCGTTGCTAGAAAAAAGAAAAAAGAAAAAAAAAAAGAATCATGAGATTGTTTCGATTTTGCAGGATACGTGTGGCTGCAGCTGCAGCTGCTTCATCAATGGCACGTGCCCCATCTGTTCGAAGGTTAAGTGGCCATAAGGGAGCGGTAAATGATTTCTTTTGGGTTTTGTCTTTTTTCTTTAATTTATATAATTTTGTTGCTTGGTGTACCTTGTGCACTGCTTCATTATTGCTCGACAAAGTAGCTTCATTTGATACAGAACAGGCACGTATGCATGGGTTGAACACACACGTCACGCGGTTGAGTTAACTAGTTATCTTATTCATTAGTAGATTTAGTAGATTTATGGTTTCTGAGCAAATCATTTTGTTGAATTTAAGAGTTAATTCTTTTTGGATATTGTTGGTGGGGACTTTCTATTTGTGAGGAATTGAACGTTAAATAATAACGATGGCATTGATAGCCTTGGAGTTCCTATGGACTTTTATACCTAGGCTGCGACCTGCAAGAGCATCAAGTTAAAACTCTGCTGATCACATTGCTATCACAGAGAGTTAATCTCATCCGAATTCGTCTTTAATCCTTTCGTCCTCCGTGATAGTTTCATTCTGAATGTAGAAAGTTTATCATCAACGAAGGGAAATGTTATTCATATTTCATTCTGCGTTATCAGCCTGTCACACTCTCCATTTTGTCATCTTGTCTCTCACAAGTAGACTGCGAATATCATCTCCCCGAATAAATCTTCAGAGAAAGTAGTTTAGTAAAAGTTCCTGATGTTTTTTTAGTTCCATTGTTTTAAACAGGTAGTTTTCTGATTGCTGTTTTGTTTAATTGTCGGAAATTTCCCAGGGAGGCCATACTAAGCAAGGACAAACTCCAAAGAAGTCGGCAGAGGAAGACTCAACAAGGTTGTAAAGAGAATGATGTGAGCCTTCATGCAAAGGTGCGATGAATATGCCATTTTGTTCGATTCGTTGTGTTGGTCTCGACGATCTTGCGGAGAGAGATATTGGTTTGGTGGGAGAAAAGAAAAATAAGTCCTGTACCAAATGATGGTGCATCCGATGGCTTATTGTAAATTTTGGAACCTCTGGCAAATTATCTACGAAAATATGTTATATAACTGATCTCGTACCAAATGATTTTTTCTTGTCAAGCCTATGCTTAAGCGCCCATGGACTTTGGGTTGGTGCGGTGCAGTGAGGTGCTCACCTCTAAGCTGTAGGATGCACCATCCGATGGTTCGGATCTCATCTCGGCAACCAACGATCGAGAGCCGTTCATTGCCGAGATGAGATCCGAGCCGTCAGATGCACGATCCAACGGCTCAGAGATGCGTAGCATGGTGTTGCGCATACCACTGCACAACATCATCTCCTAATTCAGCGCCCATGCTAATAATATTTTTTCGTCAATATCTGTTGTTTTGGATAGATATGTGGTCGAGACAGAAGCCTTTAAACACTATATAAGTAGAAGTTGTATAATTGCTGAGCAAAAAGGGAAAAAAAATAAATAGAAGTTGTATATAATTAGAAGGAAAATAAGGTAAATACAAGGCCGGCCCAAGGGATTAACAGAATAGTTTCTTTATACAGTATATAAATTTTTTAGTCTCCACAGAGCACATAAAGAGCTTTGGTTCTGGCAGCCAAAGCGATTGCCTTGTATCTTCGTTAACCTTGGTTCAAAACTTGGAAGCTGCAAAATAGGTAATTTTTGGCAGAAAAACACGTCAAAAGAAAAAGTAAGGACTCGAACTCAGACGTTCCGTGTGGAGTATGAACAAATTATACTCCGTAGTATATATTTCTCTAATAAGGGGGCTCAAAATTGGAGGTCCTAGGCGGTGGTTTTTTGGGCCTTGCTCTAGGGCTGGTTGGCCCTGGGTAAATACATGAGATATAAAGAGAGAGAGAAGGGGGCCCAACATATAGAAATCTAAAAAAACGATAATAAAAGGAAAAAAGAGAAGCTAAAAAACTGAATTTCCGACATGATTGCTGAAATGTTTTAGGTTGATGGAGCAGTTGTAGATTTTTTCTGTAGAGATCATAATGAATCCAATGCAATCACTCTGAGCTCATGAATGATAGACCACCCCAATTATGGAAAGAAGATGACTTATCAGGAGGCATCACATCACTTATTTTGATGGAGTAACTAGATAGATAGATAAATGTACATTCTTGTAGGCATTCATACCTGCCTTAATAATTTTTTAATTATTGAAGGATCATATCACAAAAATGATTATGTGACTAGTCACCTGATAGAATTGGTCGGTGTTATTCAACTCAACAAAACACTGATAAATCCGTAATACATCTCCAGATAAAAACAACTGCAACACACTCAAAAATGACCAATGCTACTTGCCTACACGCCAGTGACTGTCCACAATTTGTAAAGGACACGTTGCTATTTTTGGACTCATGAAATACGGACAAGGAATCATTCACTGTAAAAGGAGAAAAGATTAACCATTTGAAGATTTTTTTTCAGTACAGACAGGATTCATGTAGAGTTTGAAATATTGATTCAAACTATTTATGTTGTAGCTTATCAAAAAAAAAAAAAAACTTTTTATGTTGTAGAGTTCGACAGACAGAATATCTCCTTCTTCAGTACAGACAGGATTCATGTAGAGTTTGAAATATTGATTCAAACTATTTATGTTGTAGCTTATCAAAAAAAAAAAAAAAAATTTTATGTTGTAGAGCTCGACAGACAGAATATCTCCTTCCATAAAAATCAAAGTCAATTGGATATTTGTAACAACATGATTGAATGATATTTATTAAGTTTTGTCTTGAATCGTATTGGCCGTTCACTTTCTTCAAGAACAATTTGATTTTGTCACTAAGTTATCAATGTCAACCTTTTAGCATTTGAATATGAAAACTATATTATGTTGCCTCACATAATTATTTGAAGGATAAATTTTATTGGTACACTAGTCTATGAGCATCGTAAAAGGACTTTTTAAACACCGAAGACTTAAAGAAATATAATATGAAAATTGATTTTTTTTTTCCGAACAGTTTTTGTTTGTATTTTATCTAACGGTTCAAATAAAAACTGTTCAAATCAAGCTCTTTCTAGTCTTTTTTTTTGCTGATTTCTCGCCGGTACCCTTAAAATCACGTTCTGAACATATTGAGCGGCTCGGATCATCGCAAATTGGTCGGAAAAAGGATATCCTTCGACAAAGTAGCTAGTCTCGTTTGATAAAAGAATATTTGAAGGGGGTCACGTTTGAAGACCTCTCGTTTAAGTATCTCCTTTCATGTACTTCGAAATTTTGTCATCAAATGTGTACTTCACCTCACTTCCATTATGAAGAATAATACTAATCTATATAGAGTACTGCAACAGATTTTTCAAGTTTTACCTTAACAGTTATTCTAGCAGCCAACTTTTGCATCATTAGTACAAACTTTGACATCGTATTCGTGGCAGCAAACTATTGCATCATGGCTGTGAATTTTTATGTCGTGAACGCAAATTATTGCATCATGGCCATGAACTTTTAATCCTGGCTGCAAACTATTGGATCGTGGCTGCGAACTTTCGTGGCCGCAAAATATTGCATCATGGCCGCAACCTATTGTATTGTGACCGCAAACTTTTACATCATGATTGCGAACTTTAACATTGGTCGTGAACTTTTACGTCTTGACTGCAAACTATTGCATCATGGCTGCGCTTTAAAATCGTGACAGTAAACTTTATGTCGTGGCTGTAAACTTTTACATCGTGGCCACAAACTATTGCATCGTGGCCGCGAACTTTTACACCGTGGCTGCAAATTTTTACATCGTGGCTGTGAATTTTTACGTCTTGGCTGCGAACTTTGACATCGTAACTGAAAACTTTTGTATCGTGGCCGCAAACTTTTGCATCAACTAAACGTTCATTTAGCGAATAATTTTTCTAAAATCTTTAAGCTATAGGAAAACTTTTTAGAGGAAATTCACCCTCACCAGTCACCGATGTGTATATATATTTATAAGTTGGTCCAGACACTTTAAAATTACTTAAAGAAAATGACTAACATACGCCATTACCATCTTTCATGTGGCTAACGTGCACACTCCATCTCCTCTTCCCTCCCCAAGATTACACCTGAAACCCCAACCCTTCCAAGTTTTTAACCTCCCTTTTAACACTCCACCCCTCCCTTAACACCCCAAACCCCACACCCTCACTAACATGCGCCTTCACCCTCTCCACCTACTCTCCTCCCTCACCGCCACCGCCACCACCGCGATGTCCCCTCCTTCCTCTTCCTCCTCCCTCTCTCTCTCCAAACCCACCCCCTCCCCCACCCACAAAAAAACCTCCAGCCCCTCATCAAACCCTAACCCTAATTACTCGTCCCCCTCCCTGTGCAATCAACACTCCCCGTTCCTAACCCTAGACCTCCTCATCCTCGTCCTCGTCCTCTTCTCCGGCACCTTCCTCCTCACCTCCTACTTCTCCTACATCTTCCACTCACTCTCTCTCCTCCCCCCACTCCCCTCCGTCTCTCTCTCCTCCCCCTCGGCCCTCTATTTCCTCGGCTTCTCCCTCTTCTTCCTCGCCTCTATCCTCTCCTTCGAGATCTGCTGCGGGTTTCGATCCAGAAAGTGCCAAAACCCCAGGTGCAAAGGGCTTAAAAAGGCGATGGAGTTTGACTTGCAGTTGCAGACGGAGGAGTGTTTGAGATCGTCGGCCGGGGGGTCGAGGGCGGTGAGGGAGATCGACGAGCTGCCGTGGAAGGGGGGGAGTGAGGGGAACCCGGATTACGAGTGCCTGAGGGCTGAGCTGAGGAAGATGGCGCCGCCCAACGGGCGGGCCGTGCTGCTGTTCCGGGCCAAGTGCGGGTGCCCGATCGCGAAGCTTGAGGGGTGGGGCACGAAACGCGGGCGGAAGCACAAGAAGTGAGTTCCTTGATTTTATTCCTTGCAAATTTTTTTTATCGCTATTAGTTGCTAGTGGACGGTGGATTGGTCCCAAGCATGGTTGTTAAATCTTACACAGCTATTCGTATCGTCTCCTCCCAAAAAAAATCTTACGATACAGCGGCGTATCCTACGATAGAATAGCGTATCTCGATTCACAGCGTATCCTACGATTACTTACAGGGAACAAATCATACCATATTTTAAGGGGTGGAACGCCAAACATGTTCTGATCTTTTCGTCTAATTATGGTCGTATCGAAATCATTTAAAAGAAAACCCAAACCCAAAGCTCGAATAAAAGAAAGAACGAATTTCAATAATGTTTTGCGTGAATCTGATAATGGCTCTTTTTCTCTTCCCTTAACCTCATGCGCCAGAAAGCCTCAATGCGATAGACCCTACCTGAGAGGCTTGGATTTTTTCATCCTAAAAATATTTTTTTCATACATAAAACACTTATTTTTCAAATATACACCAAATTTTTAGATTATTACAGTATTAAGTATAACAATTATTTTATTATATATTAGCATGTTAACATATCTTATAATTCGTGATACGTATCTAGATACGATTCGTAAAATGAAATAAACGATACACGATACGTATTCCGATTTGAAACCACTGGTCCCAAGATTAGTTGAGGTAAGTGTAAGCTGGCGCGAGCTATTTCATGATTAGTTTCTAGTGAACGGTGGAATTGGTCTTAGTTGCTAGGGGATGGTGGGATTGGTCCCAAGATTAGTCTGAGCCCGGACACCTAAGTTATTAGGGAAAAAAAAAGGAGCTCTTTCATGATGGGTTACGTTGTAATTTTGACTGCTCTAAGCTCTTTGATGATGAGTTGCTCGATTTTGTTCCTTGGAATTTTGATTCCTTGCAATTTGGTTTCATCTATTGAATTTGATTGCATAGCTCTTTCTATATGAGTTACGTTAAAAATATGACCTTTTTAGGGGGTATTAGAGAGCCAAATAATTTTTTAGATTATGGATTGTAGATTATCAATTTTTGAACTATATTGTAATAATCTGTATAAGTGTTTGAATAATATGTGCATAATAGACTTTATAGAAGGGTTTTGTGAGTGAAAGTATAATCAGAATCCAAAAAGCTCTGTGATTTTTGGATTCTGCATTTTCCAGTTTAGTTTTCGAAATGCCTTTCAACAAAATAGATTTTTGTAATTAGCTCCCAATCCCCCACGATTGGAAAATGCACAATTTTTAATCCAGTAATGGGGCTCCCAAAGGCCCCCTTCCCTCTTATGATTTTATGCTCATGTCATGGATCGCATGAAGGTTGAGAACTGGAGTACTTGGAATATATGCTTGTTTCCATGATAGGTTTACTTACAGATAAAGAGGAAAATGGGAGAGAGGAGGGGATGGTATATTATAAGAAAGGGATTTTGTGGGAACTCATATTCCAAAGGAGTACATTGCAGTTTCACTTTTGGAAAATTGCAAGCATTAAGATGGTCTGGCATGATTTAGTAAGGGTGATGTTTTTGTACTTTTGTAGGAGGGTAAATAAGAAATTTTCACATACGTGATACGTCAGAGTAATATGGTATGCAGTTTGTGTTTTGGGGTGGGGTTGCTCCTAGACCCAATGTGAGTCCGCCCCTGATTAATGAATGATCGAGTATAGATTTTACTAATCATTGAGATGAATTGATTTCTGTAATCATGTAGGGTGTTTGATGCTACCGGTTAAGTTTATAGCAGATTGAGTATATTCAACCTCATATTTTCTTATGTAGTTTTGTACTTCTATGTGATCGGTTGTCGTATGATTGATACTGGAACCGAATCATATCTTGATTTAGTGGAATTTTCCAATATCTATGGGCTCATGACTCACCAGGGAAGCATTCGGAGGTCCTAGCCTTCATTTATGCAACTAGGAAAGCTATCGTGCGTAACAAGTTTTTTCTTTGTAGTTTTCGATGACTAGGTTGCCCCATAATGGTTTTCCTGAACAAGTTCTGGACCTTTGTTGCAGAGTGAGGTGTCAGATATGGTAAATCTGAGCAGAAACCACTAATTCTTTAATTTTTTTATAAGTAAACAATTTGTATAAATAAAAGGGATGCAAATAAATAAAAGAGGCATACCAGGGAGATACAATAACAACCTAAAAGAGCTAATCTCAAATCTGAATTCGAAGAGGACGGTTTACACATATCTATACTGGTTTAGTTTTCTGTACTGGGTTTTGTTTTTAACCTTTTGGTAGTTAACTCGAAGAACTAAGTAATATGCACGTTGGCCCTGAGTGTCAATAGTGTAGTGGTTTTTACTTGTTATTAATGCATTTAAGAACAGCTGAAGTCACTTAATATTGTGGTAGATTTTTATTTTCTATTGTAAGCCAAATACTTTTTGTAGTTTATCTAGCTCAACTTTTATGAGAAGTAATTTTCCTGCAATTTCACACAGAGGCACGAGACCTGATTGATTTTCAAGTTAGATAATAGTAATAGGTTTGGTAAACATCATTACTGGTTATTCTGTTTTCATGGTTATATGATTGGTTATGGTTAATGCTGGATTTAAATCTTTAGGTATTGGATTCATACGCAATCTTGAATTATTAGGGAAGCTTTTCCTAGATAAACAACCCACAATAACATAATTGACCTCAAGTGCGCTTTGCAGAGTACGGTATCTAATATTGGTCAAATCTTGAGCAGGAATCAGTCACTTGAGTTGTTTTTA
>BPLS01000694.1:655779-694337 GCA_019656275.1 Rhododendron kiyosumense | reverse complement strand
TTTTTTGGGGTTTGTGCATGTCTCTTTTGGTATTTTAGCTCAAAAAGTTTACTCCGTATCAATGTTTGTGTGTTTTGCTGTCTTTGTCATTTAGTAGCAGTTTTACTTAGGCACATGCAACTATGCAAGAACTCCTAAACCAAATCATGAAGTGGAATTCTTTCTAATTTACCCATTCGCTTCTTTTACAAGTATTATTTTGCTAACTTTGATATATAGCTTGTAACTCTGAATCGATCCCTGATGCTTCTGAGCCTCACGCTGAACCCAACTCAATACTTAGTTTTGATTGCTCTCCTGTTTTGTGTGCCCACGACGTGATCAATAAAAAATTACCCCAATCGGTGGTTTTTGACTTGGAGCTCAACTTGACCATCATTTTCATTCCGAACATGGGGAAAACACCTGAGGATGTTGCAATTGAACATCATAGTCATTGACTTCTTGAAGGTTTGGGATAAGGCTACTCACAAGGGACTTGAACTAGATTTTGTTACTGTTGAAGGATGGGTTGTGGAAGTGTCAATTGGATATTGCCCTTATCACCTTGTGCACATTAAGTCCATGAAATCTTAGGTCTTTCTCTATTAATGGGGTGGAGCATAAGTTCATTAGTTATCCGCTTATTACAAATGTTTCATATGAAAGGTAGATGATTGAGCAAACATAGGGGCTATAGAACTCCAGAATTAAAGAAGATTTTTTTGCCCCGTCGAGCATGATCAAATTCAGATGATGTATTACAGTTGATGTGAGGCGTTGCATTCTGTAGGAGGCACTGCGTGGTGGTTTTTTTTTTACGGTTCTCTATAATTTGTATTTTTGTTTGAAGGGGATTCCTTGTGTTTTGCTTAATTATCTAAACGGTATGTTGTTAACACATACTCCTTGCGTTCTTGTAGGTATATTTCTTATGGTTTACTCCTTTCGTCTCTTACTGTTGGTCCATTTTGGGCGTTCCCACTTTTTTGGAGACATGCTCTGATTATCTCTTTGAAGAATACCTTTGATCATTTTTTTAGGGTTAGTCTTTGAAAATTCAGATATTTTTAGCTTGACTTTTTAAAGAGGACGAATATTTTAGGACATCCCAAAATGGAATAGGCGACTGACACTAAGGGACGGGGGGAGTACAACTTTAAAGATGTTAATCCAAGTCAAAAATAGAATTATGATAAATGACTTGAATCTGAATTTGATAAGTATGTTTGACGTATAAAATCTTGAACCAATCCTGATTCCCTTTTCTCTTTTTTGGTTTTACTTTGTTTTTGGCCTTATGACACTTTGGATCGAAGCATTGACTGGTTTAGGTTTGGTCCAACCACAATTGGTTGGCATGTATCTTTTCTGTTACAAAGTCTTGGTGTTTTGTAGCTTGACTTAATTGAGTTCCACTGGCAATTTTGGCTGATAATGTCAGTTTCCCCTAGGACACGAAAGGGAAAGGATGGATGCACATTTCTATGGTGAAGGTATAAAATGTAAAGGACATAGGAAAGAAATGGCATATGTATGTGTAGTGAAGACACTTCTGTATATGGTAATATGGGCCCTGAAATAATTGGATAATGTGTACACGGATCATTGGCGTGCTTTGAGTGGTGTCTTGGATATTTGCAAGTTACGTGTTTGGCTAAGAAGCACGGATATGGATACGGATATGGGATACAAATAGTAAGAAATCATTTTCATGTACTACATACTATAATTGGTGTGCTTTGAGTGGTGTCCTGGATATTTGCAAGTTAGGTGTTTGGCTAAGAAGCTCGGATACGGGATACATACATTCTATAAAAGAAATATGAAAGGAATAACCCAGTACTAACTTCTAAAATTTTTTTCATCGACAAATCTGAAGTTCTAGGAGTATTAAGATTTAAATTCATAAGACTAAAAAAACTGGGAACAGAGAAGGGATGATAGGCGCGAAAGTAAAGTGTTCTAATTTCCATGATTGGATTTATGGGGTTTTTTTTTTCAAACTTGTAATGTGTTTCATGTGTCTACCAGTGATGGACAAACGTTCCCTCAAGTGTCGTCACTGTGTCCAGCATAAAGAAATAGAAGAAATAAGTAATAGGACCTATTTCAACAAGCTTCTGACATATTGGGAAGTGTCTGATGAGTGTCAGCATTTGGCACCAGCAAACTACCTTATTGGATTTCTGCTTCTCGGG
The DNA here is from genome assembly GCA_019656275.1 of Rhododendron kiyosumense. NCBI lineage: Eukaryota > Viridiplantae > Streptophyta > Magnoliopsida > Ericales > Ericaceae > Rhododendron > Rhododendron kiyosumense. Next base: position 692,157 of record BPLS01000694.1, on the reverse strand, counting down.
TGCTTCAGGTGTTTAAGTTATGACTATACTAAGATGTGTGAGGTGCATTTTCAACAGTGTTTCAACCTTAGGGGAGTTTGGATCCTTCCTGGAAGTTTCCATGCTTCTTAGGAAAACGTACTTGGATGGAGGTGTGAGCCCACAAGTTGCTGTTGGTTTTGTTTTGGAGATGTTGTTTTGATGACAAGTTTGATACATAACCTGCTGGTCTGTTTGATACATAACCTTCCTGGAAGTTTCCATGCTTCTTAGGAAAACGTACTTGGATGGAGGTGTGAGCCCGCGAGTTGCTGTTGGTTTTGTTTTGGAGATGTAGTTTTGATGACAAGTTTGATACATAACCTGCTGGTCTGTTGGAAAAGAGAGAGACACTGCTCTTGGAACTTGTGAATTGTATTTATCATTGTGGCTCCTCTTTAGTTGAAGTTGAAGGAAAAAGGTTGTAGCGTTTATTGCTCTTGTAAGACTTATCAGTTAGCTCATCCCTCCTTAATCCAAACGGTGTGTTCTGCTCATTTAGGCGATTGTAGGAACGGAGAATTGTCTAGCCAAGGCATACATGTTATTGTTGTACTTGTTGAATTTCTATGTGGGTCCTATATATAGATTTCAGAAACTATCGCCGTTCAAAAAATAATTCAGAAACTGTCAATCCTCCATATGCACTATGTTGATATGCTCTCTTCCAGGATTTTCACACACCGAGTGCACTCTTTTTCACAGGGGCCTAGCTCTAAATGGAGGAGGAGACTATCGCTGATTGTTCATGATGGCTCCATCAGCAGGGACCACGTACTTATGTTTCTCCTTCGACTATTATATCATTTACCACCTTTCAATTTGTGGACGTTCTTTCTTCCAGGAAACTCGTGCAAATTTAGGAAGATTCATTTGATCTTCGTGTCTTAAACAATTGTCCTTGTATGCACATTCTGTCATAGGAGATTCTCTTTCCTGGGTGGATACCAGATTATAGATGCCAATAAATTATATGAATTACAAATTTGTTTATTGTTTTCTGCTTTCATATGCACAAGGCTTGTTTACTGATGCTAGGCAATGGATTGACATCACTGGTGTGGGTATTTTAACATTTTCTTTAATCGTGACCGATTCCACCAAATGCAAACTTAGGGACCCTCCTTACACAGGTATTTTGCACAAGTTTTCACTTGTGGAAGGTGCCCCGAAACGAACTTACTTTTAGTAGGAGTCGAACTAGAGACTTTTGTTTGTAAGGCACCAATCTGTTGCCTCTCTTACCACTTGAGGTAACTCTTCATTTTATCCTTGTGATGCTTGGGAAGCAGCAATGACAAAGTAGTTAATCATGTACTGGTGGAGTTTAGGGTGGGATGCAAAGTTTTGAAAATGCCCGAGACTGCGTTGATTTTATTTGGTATAGTTACAATTCAAACAAACTGATCTAATAAAAAACTGTACTGTCAAAAAACAAGTTCTCATTTATGGGCTATTTCAGGGTGTTTTGGGCGTTTCTGATTTGCGCATAGGTCAATATTGTTTTTTTTTTGAATTTAAAGGGATTAGAGCATCCACACTAAACTCGTTATTCTCATCTTTTCGCCACGGTGGCGAGCAAAACTCCAAAAAATGCCCGTCACTACACATTTTAAAAATAATATTTTTAATGGGATAGTTTTAATATAGAGAGTTTGATGCAGTATACATTTTAAAGTGGGTAGCTAAAGTAATAAAATAGTTTTTTGTTCTCTAATTTGATCCAAAATTTAAAGATACCGGTGCAAATGCTCTTACGATTTCCGGTTATTTGTCCTTTTGGAACATTATTTTTGAGATGTTTGGGAATTGGGATATCAGGAGTCCTGCTAGACTTTTTTCATCTGATTGGACTATTTGGAATTGAACTTGAACACCAATCGAAAGAACCAGAATCAAATAATTGACTGCCCAATTATTTGATTATGCAAATTTAATTTTTCGCTTTTGGGTGTTAGGCCATTCATTGGAAATATTCATTATAAAAAATAAATTGGAGAATACGAAATTTAAAAATCTCCTTCAGATGATCTTTTTTTGGATTCTCATTATACCCTCGACAGTATTATTCAACACATAATATTCAAACGGTTTTCTCTTGTAAAAAAAAATTAAAAATTAAACGGTTTCCCAAATTCTGATCATAATCCAAAACTAAAATTTACAATTCCCAATCTAAAAATAATTGGCTCCACACACACGCTCTTAATCCAAAATTTTCTTTTAATGGTGAAATCTCCATGGTCGAGATGAAATCTAAATGATTGATTGCCGAATGGATGGCTCTAATTCCGCATTAGACCCCCGTAGTACATCATTACACTACAACGTCTCCGGTTTCTTGAAACCTTAGATCTTTATTTCACACGAAGCAATATAGAAGCCTATAGCGCCCAGGGCAAAATTCTTCTAAAGAGTGAAGTGGAATGAAAGTTTTGAAGCCAAGTTCCATTTCAAACAAGCTACTACGAACTTCCTCAAAGAAAAGTAATCATTCTGGTAGTAGTAGTTCGTTAAACATCTTCTCTTTAACCAAAACCCTATTTACACCCCAAATTTCCCCTCCAAAATTCTCATGAATGCGTTAAATAAAGGATTTACATTAGCCAGGTCCAGGTTTCATTGGCCAAATTGTTTTCAATACCCAAGTCTAGGTTTTTAATAAATGCTCTATTATACCGGCCATTACGTAGTGAGATTTCAAACCTCCAATACTATTATTTAGTATTGGCTGATATCGTTACGTTTCCTAATATTGCAATTTAAAACCCTGACCAAACTTTTAACTTCCTCAAAGAGAAGTAATCAAAACAGCGCACAAAAAAAAAAATAAAAAAAAATGAAGTAATCAATCTGGTAGTAGTTCGTTAGAAATCTCCTCTTTAACCAGAACCCTATTTACACCCCAAATCTCCCCTCCAAATCCGCATGATCTCGTCTCATGAACATTGCTCTCAGACCCAGAAAACCATTCCTTCACTTCTCACACCAAAACCTCAAATGGGTCTCCACTTACACTGCCCAAACTCCACCCTTTCCTCCTCCACACCCTGCAAACCACCTCACTGCATTCCTCAACGGTCAAAATCCTCACAACCCACTCGATTACGAGCTCTCTATTGTGTCCGCATTAAAATCTTGTTCATCCCACTTGGCCATCGCCCATGGCCAACAAATTCACAGCCTTGTCTTGAAATCCAGCCTTGAATCTAACGTTTTTATACGAAACAGTTTGATTAACATGTACGCGAAATGTGGGTGCATTGGTGAAGCAAAATCGTTGTTTGATACTGGGTCTGGGTTGGATTTAGTAGCCTGTAATATAATGATTGGCGGGTATGTGAGGTTTGGCCGATTGGGAGATGCCCGCGAACTGTTTGATGTAATGCCCAAGAAAGGGTGTGTTTCTTACACGAGTATGATTTTGGGTTTAGTACAAAATGGTTGTTGGAATGAGGCCGTTGATGTTTTCAAGGATATGTGGGCAGAGGGTGTGATGCCTAACGAGGTGACGATGTCGAGTGTGATATCCGCATGCTGTCATTTGGGTGGGATTCGGGACTGTCGGTTGCTTCATGCGTTGATGAAGAAAATCGGGCTTGAAGTGTTTGTTCTAGTTTCGACTAACTTGGTGCATATGTATTGTGTGAATTCATGTTTGAGTGATGCAAAAACTTTGTTTGATGAGATGCCTGAACCGAATATGGTTTCACGGAATGTAATGCTTAATGGGTATTCGAAGGCAGGACATCTTGATTTGGCTAGAGACGTCTTTGAGAGAATGCCTACTAAAGATGTGGTTGCTTGGGGTACGATTGTTGATGGTTATGCACAAGTAGGAAGATTAGCTGAAGCTTTTACTCTGCATCGCGCAATGCTGCATAGTGGTTTGGGTCCTAATGAAGTTATGGTTGTGAACATGATTTCAGCTTGTGGGCAGTTGATGGCATTTCACGAGGGCAAGCAATTTCACAGTGCAACTATAAAGACAGGCTTTGACTGCTTTGACTTTATACAAGCAACGATCATCCATTTTTATGCTGCTTGCCACAAAATCTGCGCTGCTCAGTTGCAATTTGAATTGGGTAGCAAGGACCATGTCGCATCTTGGAATGCGCTCGTTGCTGGACTCATGAGAAATGGGAAGATTGAACTAGCTAGACAATTGTTCAACGAGATCCCTGAAAGAGATGTTATTTCCTGGAGCTCCATGATTTCTGGTTATTCACAGAGTGAGCAACCTAATATGGCTGTAGAACTATTTCACGAAATGGTATCTTGCGATGTCAAACCAAATGAAATCACAATGGTGAGTGTCCTCTCTGCAATTGCTACTCTAGGCATATTGAAAGAGGGAAGACAAGCCCATGAATATATACGCAACAACTCAATACCTCTTAATGACAATCTCTTAGCAGCAATAATTGACATGTATGCCAAGTGTGGGAGCATCGAGACTGCCTTACACGTGTTCCATCAAATCAAAGACAAGACTTGCTCTGTTTCACCATGGAATGCGATTATATGCGGGTTGGCCATGCATGGACACTCACAGTTGTCTCTTCAAATGTATTCTGATTTGCAGAAACGGAACATTAAACCAAGCGCAATCACATTCATTGGAGTCTTGTGCGCATGTTGCCATTCTGGGTTGGTGGCCTTAGGGGAGCAGCATTTTAACAGTATGAAGACCTTATATGGTGTGGAACCAAACATCAAGCACTACGGTTGTATGGTGGATCTTTTGGGAAAAGCAGGGAGATTAGCAGAAGCTGAGAAACTAATTAGGGGTATGCCTATGAAGGCAGATGTCGTGATATGGGGCTCATTGTTGGCAGCATGTAGAACTCATGGTAATGTCGAAGTAGGGGAATGGGCTGCAGAGAGTTTGGCCAGTGTTGAACCATCTCATGGTGGGAGTAGAGTTCTTCTGTCCAATATTTATGCAGATGCAGGGAGGTGGGAAGATGCATTTTTAGTGAGGAGGGCAATGAAAAGCCAGCAAGTGGCTAGGTCACCGGGTTACAGTGGTGTCATTTGACCTTGGGATGGTTTGCTGTAAGTTAGAATTTTCGCCCTAACCTTATTGAATGTTTAGTTTTTCAGAATGATTATTGTACGCAATGTTTTGTAGCTCCTAAGTATTTTGCAGTTTGCAATAAATATCAAGCAAATGAAGACTTATGGAAATCTTGGCACCATTTTCCTGTACAAAGTCCAGAATTTTCATTGAATACTTGACAAAACACTTGAAGCATCTTCTTGAGAAATAGAATGGCATTGAAGTTAGAAGTCTTAAAATATCATCAGATGGAACTTCTGTCCTATGAAGGTTCAAACCACTGCCCTTTCAGGGTAGGCATCTATGATAAGATACCATTTTGTTTTCATGTAGAAACCAAAAGCCCATAGGGTTCAAGAATGGGGATTGATTTAGCCAGGTTAAAGCACCCAAACAATCTCAATACCCAAATGCTGCATTTTTATAAACAGAAGAAAATCAGTCACTCTGTACAAAGCTTGCAATGTCTTATAAATTATAGAATTTTTTTCCTCCAAACCTTCATTCTGCACCGACAAGCCTACATAGAAAACCATGTACAACTACATTTCAACCACAACCCTGCAAAATTTTGGACAAAAAAAAAATACAAAAGAAAATAGCTATATTTCACTTTCAATGATCAGTTCAGCTGCTACACCCATGGTGCCAACTCCTCCAACTGCCAGCAAAGCAAACGCAAGCTCGTCCTCGTTCCACTGCCTCAGCCCTTTGCTCAGTCTCTGTAACACCACCACATCCACTTCCACCACCCAAGTAGGGGTGCAAGCTACCATGAGGCTAAGAAACCCAGACACATAAGCACGCCAAGTGGCCCAATTGCAACCAAGCGAAGTCTTTCCATCTAGAGCACTCGCTAGAAACTCCAGGTGGGCTCCAAGGATTTTCGGACGCCGCTGCAATCCTGACGAGGATGAGTCGACTCCCCAAGCTAAAGCAATAGAAAGCACGGCAAAGTAAGCCAGTGCATAGCCCCCCAGCATTGCAACCACTCCCCCTGAGGCTGCTTCTTGTTCGCACCTGTGAACAGATATAAACCAAGAAGGAAGAGTTTCTTGGATCAACGACTGAAGTAGTGCCGATCCACCGGATAGCCACACCAAAGAAGCCCCAAGTGAAGCAGCAAGTTTCACCTTAGTTATTGCCGTAGCAAGTGAAATTTGCCCGTATCTCGTCCCGCTTTTGGCTTTCTTTAGCTTTTCCAATCCCTCTTTTGATAGCACACTAAATGCTACGTCTCTCACGCATTGCATTAAGAGAGAAATAATCTCTTCCCTTAAGAACATTATATCCCTTAGGGCTCGGTAGACGCGGAGATATAATATCCCTGGGGCAACAGGAGAAATCCCACCGCAAAAGTGAGATCCGAATCCATGGCCAAGAAGGGGACCAACACCTCCATTGCTTGATATATGGGTCACATTCAGGCCAAGTGTCGAAGTAAAGCAGCTTTTGAGGAGTTGAACCACTGCATCATTGTTGTGGAGGAATACAGTGCGTGAGGCAGAGAAAACAAGGAAGTCGCTCCAGCGTTTCACCTTTTGCGTCCATAAGGAAGCCACGATTGGCATGCATGGCCATGGGCAACCAGCTGCAAGGGACTCCAAGGCGGGACCGGCCAGATTGAGAAAACGCTGCGAGGCTTTGTCGAGTTTGTAGGTAATAGTGAGGCTCACAAAGGCAGCCAAAGGCAGTGGAAGTGTCGCTGGAAAGCTCCCCCCTGAAAGAAAGATGAAATTTTGCCATTAGATGAAGAACTAGTTTTAGAAAATGATAGCCTCCAATTTAACCAGCATCGTTAATGATGATGATAAAACGACTATCATTGGACACTTCTAGATGCATGCTGGGGCACGTCTATATGTATCCTCCTATTTTTTTAATTTTCCTAAACTAGAATACACTTCATACACTTGAAGAATACGTCTATTGTTTAGATACGCAAGAGACAAATTACAAATTAACGTACAATCGAATGATAAAAGAGAAATGATGTAAATTTTTGCATTTTCTCCTCTAGATTTTAGCAAGTAGTGTTCTGTTACATTTTCTTATCTTAAACAAAATATTTACATGCACGACAGGCATCAATCATTGAACTTAGATCTGACATAATGTTGATATAAAAATTGAATATTTAGCGCGTTTGTTTCCTATATTTTTTAATTTTATGTGTTGTCGCGTCGCGCCTCTGTCCTAGCTTCCAAGCACCAATTAAGTGCCAAAATATGATTCCACAATTGGGGATATTATGGATAGCAGTGAGGTGCAAATGTTTTTATGGTCTTTCCATTGCTTGTAGCCTGTCATGTATAACAGAACATGGGGGTGATTTTCTCTTTTTGGTCAATTAGTTCTGTCAACGACAATTATGTTCTGAAAAACATATGCATATAATAGTTGCCAGGGAAAGGAGTTAAACCCGCGACAAGACTTGGAACATCAACCCCAGTGGCAGCTAGGATTCTTTTGATCTGTTCTTCGACATTAGACAGATTTGCTGCTGGGCTTGGCCAATCTGTTCCATTCATAAAAACTGGTTTCCAGATTCCCCGAGTTACTTCTGCAGAGAAGTAACTTACAATGGTTGCCAAGGATGCAGGGAGAAAATCGGCCAAATCTTTAAGCCCTGCAATAAAGTAGAATAACATTAGGTGATAAGGTGACGTAGGAGTTAGTGTTTCTTTGATCTGAAGCAACAATAAAGAGCAACTGATTTCTCAAAGCTGGGTGTCATATGGACTCACGACGGCAAACTTTGTACTGTCTAATTGAATCCCCAAAGTAGATCACATATTTAGAGGATCTCTAGAATAAAATTGATGAATAAGTATCTACTGAAAAAAGGAACAAGCAAGATGGCAAACATCATGAAAACAATAAATTTTTCTGTTTAAAATTACAAATATATTACGTCATATCATTTCAGTATACAAACAAATTATTTCTGCATCATGTTTTATAGAATAAACAGAATGGCTTACTAATTACTATTTTAGCAGAAATACTGTGCTCACAAATCGGGAGTTTCAGGCTTTCAGGGCTCCTAAAATTGAATAACATAAAGGAATGCGATCTATCATTGCGATATCTAATTACAATAGTTGGCACAAAAGTTATTTTCTTAAACTCTAGCCAAGACTATATATATATATATATATATATATATAAGATGGGTATTGATTAATCCACAAATGTGTGCGCTAATTGTATTATGTCAAGTTCTGCAAAGATTCATCAGCTAGCAATAGGCACAATCAATGCAGATCAAAAACAAAAAGGCACAAGCACAACCAACAGATGCAACTAAATATTTCTCCACAAGTCTCAGAGTCTGCCAACAACATGGCACCTTATTAGAAGTATCCCATGCGTCTTTGATTTGTTCAAATGCCCTCTGAAGGGTAGATCCGTAGATGTCCAAAATGAGATAGTCCATAAAAGTTTTGGAATTTGCACTTCTCTTTGTGTAAATGTGCATTCTCAAATTGTAAATGCAAATAAAGAATTGAACAAGCAAGCAAGCTTAACCTGTACATAGTTCGCGAGGAGAAAGTCTTCCATGGGCACATGCGGTTAGAGCAGCGTCAACCACAAAAGGAACAGCTTCAAGAACATCCCAAGCGGGTAATTTAGGTCTCGCACATGTATCTTCACTACCAGGTCCTGATGAACTACTACTTCCAGATGCTTGAGAAGTCAAAGACTGAGGTGCTCTACTAATCTTTCTAAACATCATGTTAAGAAGGGCATCAACAATCTGATGAACAGGGGTCCCATGAACAAGACCAGAGAGGGGTGAGGCTAAACATGCCTGGTGCTGTCGGTACCATACTTTTAGTTTTGGAAATGAATCCACAAATACGTGTTTAGGAGATGATGAACTTGCAACACATGAGAGTCTCCTTTTACACCGGTTACTAAGGATGTTTCCGGAAGACATTAGGTGCGAGTTTCGTAGCAATAGGAGGTACTCAGGAGTTAGTTGGGAACCAACTGGGGGTACGTCACCCACTCCATGTTCTAGAGGTGGGTGATTAAACCGCCATAGCTTTAGAAGAAGCGCAAATGCATTTGAAAACACGGCATGCACAGAGATCTCTTCTCCTGTTGGGAGAGTCCATGAAATGTTGGGCACACATGATCCAAATACTTCACAGATTGGCATCAATGAGCCTGCCAGTTGTGGAACCTGAGGAACAAGGTAAAAAATTGCACATCAGTCAGTAATCGGCACCAAGACTCAATGACGGCCCTATATATCAACTCATGTTCCTTCAAAATAAATACGTACGCTTGGAGTACCATGTGGCATTGCCTACATGGCACTACCTTCCCATGAATGACTGCAATAAACACTGTGTGGGTCACCCCATGCCTCCTAAGTCCTAACTATCCGACAAATGTGATTCATCATGTCCCACCCAAAAAACTTGACACCATCTACTTTGCTGGAACTAGAAGTACCCCAGGGAAATGCCACATGCTACTCGCCAGGTTCCTTGTTTTCGGGAAGATCGTATCAGTTGAAAACACCCATGATTATCACAATACAGGTTCTTGTAAAATGTTCATATGTCGATAGAAAAAAGCTTCTTCCAGTTGTTTACCGGAATGGCGACCCGTATTTTCTGTTCTATTAGTTTTTTCTCATTGGGTTTTTGCTTTATTCAGACTAAATGTATGGAGTTCCCTTGTCTAGTTTGGCTATCAGATTTCTTACCTATCATTGCTATAATAGGATCACATTATCGGCCTTTTATGTATTCTACATCCTCACAAGATTCTTTCTGGCCCTAATCACTATAAATTTAATGAGTCAAGCGGCATGACTAGAGCAACACAATTGTGTAAAATGCAGATGCGCATGAGATGACTCATTTCAGTAACTGGACTTCATGTTGGTTTAAATATCACACACAACCTAAGAACAGATAAGCACTTAGAAAGTTTCAAAGCTTAGGTAGGAAAACGATTCACACCACTGAAGAAACATTTGATCTCTACAATCCGAGATAGTAAAAGCTTGACATACCAAGCCATGTAGGGAGAAAATCTGAACACAGTCAACAGGTGCTATTGCGACAAGGAGAACATTCAGCATTGGAGCATAACTTATCAAGTGGCTGTCGCTTCCAGAATAATCGGCAGGAGCTGGTGGAGAGAGTAGTCTTGTTATGAAGTAAACAGTGTGTTCCTGAAAACATCATGAGCTATTAGAACATTATGGTGTTTTGGTGAAAAACAAAAATCAAAACCATAAAATTTGAAAGAGTTCTTTGTGCAACCTCATTCCAATAATCAACTAAAATATGTTAAGTTCAGTAAGCTTGACCTCGTTACCTGTATATTCCAACCATGAATTAGAGAGGCTCCGCAAAGTATAGTAGCAGCAGCTATCTTCTCATCTTCCGATCCTTTGACCGCAATCTCAAAGACTTTCTCAAGCTCTGCTAAGCTTCCATCAAATCCATGAGCTTAAATTCAGTTGCTTTACCCTTGGTAAATCAATAAAAAAGAGCATCTCATATTCCTGGCTTCAGCAAAGAAAAAAGTGTAACCGAAGACCAGGTCACGGTGACGAAACATAGAAGGGAATCTGAATGATGTTCATTTCATATTCTGATGTTGGCAACACCAAGTCACTTACCAGACTGATTTAATGTCTACTCTAAGGATTATATTTTTGTTAACCGATGTTGCTGATAACAATGTCCAACCTCCATTCAGACAGCTGAATTATGTGTAATTTACATAAGCATCATGTTATACCATTTGATAGGGCAAACCAATACACTTCCATATTACAGATTTGGCCTTGTCAACAAAACCTTTCCAATAAAACCACCCCATGAAGCCATTCTTCGAACTGCCATACATCGAAAACGATAACAAGGTACTAGAGTGATAGATTCCCAATGAAGCATTTGTAGCAACTCTTGTAAAAAATATAAACGAGGAGCCTTCCATAGGAATGGAATTAGGCTTATCAGCTTTGTTAAATATATTATACAACAAATTTACATAAGCTAGTCAGATTAGTCAATCAAGAGACTTTTTGAGAAAGAAAAGTGCAAGTATACCTTGAAGCAGGAGCAGAAACTAAAGCTTTTATCATAATTGGAGTCAAGGGAGCTCCCTTCATGAATGATGACCAACTGGGCACTTGAACAGGCAAAGTATGAGGTATTTGTTTGATGTGCCCATTCACATAGCCAGGCCAGAAATATGCTGACGTGTCCACTAGGTTTCTGGCGATACAAGCCTCTACTATCAAATGGTGCATGTTTCCAGCTGCAAATATTGACGTGAGCTTCCATTAGATTAGACAGCCACACGGAAAATACCAAAACAAAACCTGCTGCTTTCCATTTTGGTTGTGGATAGATGGCATCCAGTTCAGTAGTATCAACGATTGCTGTTACATATAGTCCGTGACATGTATACTGTAGTGTATATAGACAGGCACCACTCTAGACGGTTCTGTACCACACCATTGCCTAGCATATCTCACCACTGACTTTACTTTATTCTCACCCTCTAATTCTCTGATAGACAATGTAATGTGTACGTTCAACTGTCATATGCTAGCCAATATGCTTGAGAAGGGCTTTAAAGATTTCCCATTTGGTCTCTACATTGCAAGCATCTCTATGGAAGAGACCTAAGAATCTATTGTGGTTGATAATCTCAACGTTAATTGGGAAAAAATTACAAACAGAATGCACCGAGGACAGCCATAGTTAGTGATTCAAAACTTTTCATCTTATGGTAGGGTTCATTGATGTGGTGCAAATGTAAAAGCTACAATTTCCATGTCTGAAAAAACATGTGCAATTCTAAGAACGGCTAAAGCGAAAGGGTAGGTCAGCCCTGCATGGGCTGGACTGTTGTTCAGTTCGGCTTAAGCTATTTTTTTGCTGGTATGCTCTCTTTCATTTTGTAAAGTTATTTTATTTTTTATTTTAGAACTTTCAAGACACCAACAAACAGCTAAGGCTATGTTTAAAATAACAGTTGGATGGATGAACCCCAAAACTGACACCAGTGCAGTGTAGAGGTCAACCAAGACTTGGACGGCAAAAGAGAAGGATATAGTGGGCAGATGGTAGTTCATATCACTTTCCTGAAGACGAAGAAAACAAAAAGGTATGATGGGAAAAGACGAACTAAGCTAGTCGTTGCAGCTGTAAAATGAAGATTAATATTTAATCCAAAGGAAATAGAAAATAAAGGTGAAATGGAGCAAGAAGACAAGGACGATCAATCTGAACTTTCACATCAAGGACCTTTGAAAGAACCTTGTGATTAGGCCTACTCTGTATATGAATTACAACGCTGCAAAAGTAGGCTAAAACCTTTTTAAAAAATCCTGATGGCATAAAAGAAAAAGATGTTACTTATCAAAAAAATAAAAGAAAAAGATGTTACTTACAACAGTTTATTGGCATGTCTTTCATGCTCATGCACTCGAAGTATGAGCTGCCAATGTTGATGCCTGAAATAAACATCATCGCTTTTGCAGCAGCCTGATTGGCTGCAGAAACTACATATTGGGGTGGACTCAGCAAACTGTTATAATCACCCAGACTCTGTAAGCTGGATACGAAATCCCTACGACGATTTCCAGGAACATGATATTCTCTATCATGAATGGTGTCAGATTTTTCTGTTTCATCAGTTGGTGCGCTCTCTTCTTCCTCGATTAGATCAGCAGCTACAAGTGTTGTGATAGTCAACAACATGCACAGGCGAGTATCTAGCCGAGGCACAGGACCCTCAATTGGATCTCTCTCCTAAAGAAAAATCGTGAAATAAGAAGATAAGCCAAAAAACACAAAAGAATAGATTTCCACATATGGAAGAATAATATTGTTTATGCAAAAATAATTCATGAAGCTATCTTGATGCTCTAGTTAAATGCTAAGGAATGACCCATCACATGGGAATGGTGTGGAATTTCAGCCAATGTGGTACATCTAAGTAGCCAACCCATTAACTTTTGCTCCTAGAAAGCTAATGATGGAGTTTATATCGAGGTTTTTTTGTAGAAGTGTGAAATCTCCCTTAATTCCTCATATTGAGGTTTTTTCCTCTCTGTTTACCATACGTGATCTTCAATCCGCCGTTCTGACATCCACATTAAGAATTCAAATAAGAGTTTACCAGCAATCCTACCCAATTTTACATAAAAAATAGTATCCCAAAAAACATCATGAACTTTTCTAAACTTGTTTATCTTGGGGAATGCATTCAAAGTAGAGGAGGCTGCCTTTATACTGCATGCTACAATGAAGCAACACCAAAATACGCAAATAGTTTGAAACAATCAAAATCCCAGAAAAGAAGAGACAAGAAAAATCAACAGCAGAGAAGAAAATCTGAGTTCAACAGTAACAAGTTCCTAACCCTCTGAACTAGACGTAGAGCCGCCATCCAAAGACTTAAAAAGCATTCATGCCAAGTGGTTCCATTAAATGCTTGAAGGGCCTTCATTAATCCTGTAAGTGAAACCATGAGCTTTCATTATGCTAGACATGGTTAAGAGAATATTACTTCCCCCCGTCCCATGTTGTTTGACCATTTTTGATAGTTGTGCATTTAAACGGATAAAAAAAAAAACTGTACTTTCACCAATAATTCATTTCAATTCTTTCACCAATCAAAAGCATCAATTGAAATCTTTTGATAGGTGGAAAATCAGAAAAATCATTCCTGAAGATACATCATAAGATTCATAACTATTATAATCGACTAACAAAATGGGCCAGAGGCAGTATAATTTTTTCTTTGAATTATATTTCGAGGACTAGGATAAAGTTAGGTTTACCAGTAATTATTTCAACAGCACATGTCGCATTAACTTGTGAACCATCCATTGCATCTTCCAACACCAGATCAAGAGGAAGCCAAAGAGCAGAACGACTAGATCCATGACAAAGACCAGCAGAAGAAGCCAGAGAACCAGAAGCCATAACCTCATGAAAATCTAGTGGTGAAATTGTTTTGCATTTGTGAGACAGCAATTTGCTAGTATCTGATGCCAGCTTGAGAAGAGTCTCTGCATTCGTAACTTCTGAACTTCTCACTGCTGATGAATTTTCCACAAGGAGTTGTATTCGCTGAACAAAACCTCCCCAGTGTGAGGGCCTGTTGAAGTGACAAGCAAGGATTGAAATACCTCAAGTAAAGTGATGGACAAGGAAACAGGAAGAGGTATTGGGAGGGAAAAAAAAAAAAAACTGACTACTATCTATCTAACAGTAATTATGAACCTAAATAGAGCAGAATAACATACAGAGTAACGTAGTGAAATTCCAATATTACAGAAGATTTAGATGAGCGTGAGTGGATTTGAAAAAAAACCCTTGTTTATTGAGACATCAAAAGTTTGAAAGTGGGCACTGTTATGTTGAAAATAAGAGAACTGCTCTCAGGGTTGGTTAATACCGGAAATTGTTGTCCTTGTCCTTTCATGTCTCTTTCCCGTAGATATCAATAGAAGTTAAACATTTCCATTTCAGAACTGGACCATAAATACTACCAAAACATGATAAGGTAAAAGAAATTAACTAAATACTCCTGATTACAAAAGAAACCGGACTACATGTTCATGTTTTCTACATGGTTTACACATGGAAAATATGGATCTTCAAGAAAAATGAATTGGTCTTTTCAATGCACAAAAGAATTACTAACATGCATAAGAAGTCCCTTTTTCTGAACAGCACCAATTAACAGGGGAGAAGATTTATGCTATTCATTCAGCTTCCACGTAGGCAAAATTAAAAAAGATTGTATGAAGCTTGAAAAGCAGTTGTAAAAGGAATGAAGTTCTGACATGTTTTGGCGAGCCAAGTAAAGAATCCTGGAAGTTACTTTGTTTTTCAGAAATTGCGCAATCAACTCTATGGCAATCACAGTATTTGAACTCCTCAATGTCTCTTGATGTTCCATCCTCTTCTCATAATAAAAGTCATCACTGTCTACTTCCATATCTTGAGGTTTAGTTACCCATTCAGATGTCCTTTCGTGGGTCAGTTCTAGCAATCCTTCATCTTCCAATGATGCATCAAGCAACTGACAAATGACTGCAAAAATAAATTCGACCACAAGAATGCCAGGTTCGCTTGCTTCCAGACCAAATATTTGGGAGAGGTGAAGAACCTCATCTACAACATTCATGACCCTGCATGAAGAAGATAAATTACAAAATACAAATAAACTACATTTTAAAGAGAGGACAACTTTATGATCTTCTCATTACTGAAGGGGGAACACTACAAAACCCCAATGTCTTTATTAGCAATCAGATCAATTGCAAGAGTCAACTATGTTACAAACTGAGAAGCTGCGGAGATTCTCGAGTTTTTTTGTTCTTACAATTCTTGGAATAAAATAGGGCGAGTGTTCAACAAAAGGATCACTAATAGCAAAAAGGTTACTAGATACGTGGTGCAAACTCTAGATTCCATAATAAAACAAATAAATTGGATCCAGCACTGAGCATTTTACCACTGCCCAAGCAATGGCCCCCCCTAGGACATCATGCCAATATGTTCAGTAAAACAATAAAAGGTTGTATTCTGTTGCTTTGGCTTCTTTTCATTCATTTAGCTGAGTGGAACAAAGATCCAAGGAGAAATTAGCTGTTGAACCAGTAGAACCGTGAAAACTAGAAATAAATAAATGGAAAAAACCAAAGAGAAAAGAACAGAAGCACAGTAGGAAACTAGGAATATTAATGTTAAGGAATTCTCGGTTTCCTTGTATGGAACAGTAAACAAAATCAAGAACTCACTTGTGGAAATTCGGTCCACCTATATGAGACTTAAGGGTCAAGGTGTGTCTCTTGAGGAGTTCCACGTAAATCCTATATGCGGCTGGCCTGGAACTTCTATTTGGAATAACCCTGTAGAACAGGAAGTGCAGGATGTCAAGCCAATGAAGCCATTGTTTGCCGGAAGAGATGCGGTAAAACAACAGCAACATTCATGCAGATTCCATCAATAGTTCATTCTCTAAAATGCTAAATTGAAACACTAAAGCAAGAAAACTAAACCCATATCAAAAGATAATTGCTGCACATTTAAAATGCCTCACAACTGTGGCATTTCTCAGGATTAACTAAAGTCAGAAGACCATTCAACAACCAAATGACTTCATACACTTGAACTCCAAGAGATCCCAAGAGCATAGAAGCAATGCAAGGAGGGGCTCTTCACCCACCAATTCCTGTACCACACACATTCCAAAAATAAAGAATAATTTTTCTAAACACTCAACAAACGCAATTCAAAATGTGGTTGTGGTTGTTGATTTTTCAAAATAACCAACAAATCAAACTGTGGGAATCGGTACTGTAACGAGATTTGTGCGGAATTTTTCAAGAAGAGTAGAAGACAACTGACAATGCACCAACCAACAACATTGCTTCATGCAACAAAACAGAAAAAAACATATCCTAATAATGAACCAGCAAATAAAACGAACAGTTTGACCAAAAAGTGAACATTAGATCCGGAAAATAAAACAACAATTAGAACACGATAGTTCGGATTTTTATATATGACATCAGATTAACGTCCTCCTCCTTCTTCCCCACTGCCAGAAAATAATTGTCTCTCCATATCACATATAGCAAGAATCAAACAATTGGTAAATTAAAATAAAGGCAGAAGCCCTCGTCTACTCAAATCACAGCAGCCCATTTCATGAAGCCACCTGAAAACAATTTGTTTCAAAGAAATTCACAAATCGTATCCAACCAGTCACCCACTGAGCCAAAATCCAAAACTACACCCAAAGTCCTATTTGGTTCATATGGAGGTGAACAAGACCTTAGACTTCACAGCTTTAAATGGAACAACAAACACTTCAACTGGTACCTACAATTGTGGGTCAATGAACTTGTATTCCAAAACACCCTCTTAAGATCAAATCCCAAAACCCAGGAAAGAAACACAAGCATACCCATGAGCTGAAAATGTTTGAAAATTACATAAAAGAGAAACTAAAAGAAATGGAAACAATCTCTTAAGGTCAAATCCCAAAACCCAGGAAAACAGAAATATACAAGCATACCAATGAACTGAAAATGTTTGAAAAACACATAAAACAGAAACTTTTAAAGAAAAGGAAACAGAAATAGGAGAAACCTGTTGGAAAGCAGAGCTAGGACAAGCAAAGGGGGGACGATTTTGAAAGCCAAGGCCTTTTCTAGAAACTTCCAAGCGATGGGAACATTGTTGGCCCAACAAATGTGAGAGACAAGAAGGTTTGCGAGGTCAGGAGAGGGGGTGGAAACACCTGCTGAGTTCAAATAGGAAGAGAGATGAATTGCCCATGTGAGAGCGTCACTGCCCTTTTCTTGGGCAATCTTGGTTTGCTCCAGGACACTGTCCCAGAGACTTGTTTGTAGTGGGATCACAGCCATTAGGGGAACATGTGGAGAGAGAGAGAGAGAGAGAGAGAGAGAGAGAGAGAGAGAGAGTTTTGGGGGGAGAGAGAAGTGAAAGAGAGGGAGTTTATGGGGGAAAAGGTTTATGGTTGGTAGAGAGCAAGTTGTTGGTGTTTTGGCAGAACCAGAGAGCCAATTGAGTACGTGGGGGATGGGAAACTTGGAGTCAGAACAGTTGAGCAAGAACTTGAGACCCTACATGGAAGGAGTAGGACATTAGGAGAATGTACATTTTGCCCTTCAAAAGGGGAAAAAAATAAAATAAAATTAGTGTGTACATTTTGAACGGTTACCGTTAGTGTTGCAATCGAAACGAGTTCGTCATGAGCAACTCTATCTATCTGCTTGGTAAAAGAACTGAGCTCGAGTTACTAATAGATCTGCTCGTATAAAATAAATCCATCTCGTATGAGTTAGTTAGGCTTATTTATCGAGATTCGACACTTGAATTGAGCTCTAGTTCTCTACACTAACCAAGCTTGAATATAGCTTCAAGATTTTAAAGCTCGGCTCATTTTCACCACTAGTTACGATGTCCTATCTTGAAAATAATGGGAAATAGTTATGATGTAAAAATATTAAAACTTGTAAAATGTATGTATAAAAGTAAAATGACTACTAGAAATCTGTTAATTTTAGGGTTTTGATGAATAACCAAGAAATGATTTGGTAGGGACAAGAAAATGACACCTTGTCTTGATTTAACCTTAAATGCTACTAGTACATGGTTGCTAAATTGTAACATAACTTTGCTTTTACTTCTAGAACATGAAGATATTTATCTTTTTCTTTTACTCTTGTGAAAAACTAAAATGTACACTAATTTTTCCATAAGCTAATTGAGTATCACAAAACCCCATTGATGAGTATAGCCTATAGGTCTCAACTCTCA
This sequence comes from Rhododendron kiyosumense, assembly GCA_019656275.1. Taxonomy (NCBI): domain Eukaryota; kingdom Viridiplantae; phylum Streptophyta; class Magnoliopsida; order Ericales; family Ericaceae; genus Rhododendron; species Rhododendron kiyosumense. The sequence goes on along the minus strand of BPLS01000694.1, from coordinate 673,725 downwards.
TATTTATAGGTGAGATATGAGGGTAATACTGTCATTTCACATGAACAATATTAACCTATGGCATTTCAGGGTTGTATCTGAGGGTATTTGTTGGGTTGAAAATTTAGAGAGTTTGCCAAACACCCCCTAACATCACGTGGAGTGGATAGAATTTTTTGGCTTTCTGATATGTAGACAATATGTCAAAGTCAAACCAAGTGAGGGGCTGTAGGGGGACTAATGTATTCTTTTTTTGGAGGTTGGTGAACATTTTTAAAATTGTGAATGAGGACACAACTACCTTAAATTACTGATTCTAACATTTGTTATATAGCACCTTTCTTCTTGGGAAGATAACTTGGTACAGCTAGGAATGTGAGGGCAATATTGCCATTTGACTGAGTGGGAAGAAACCAAATAGAGCAATGATTTATTGTTTCCTTCCTCCTCCCTCCAGGCTGCCCATGGGATGTCATCAGATATATGGATACAAATTGGTGGAATGACTATTTTTATGTACTTGAGAAGGTGAAGTGCCCGTTTAGAAATCAATCGAATCACAACACATATAATGCATGAAGAATAATAAAGCGAGAATTAAAGAACACAAGACAAAGATATGCCTAAACATGCAATTACGTGCATCAACGGCTCACTTTAATTTCCGCTATAGCATCAGATGGAGAGAGTACAAGAGTTACATTAGTGGTTGCGCATAATAAATATTTAAATAAACATTGAATAATCAGCAAAGTGCAAACCAAGCCGAAATTCACACGTCACAAATCCGACAAATTAAGTTCTATAGATGAAAAAGAGTGCCAAATTGTGCAACCAAAAGCCATGTGCCCATAAACTATTTCCATGTGAAATAGCTAGGATCTACCGGCCTGATTTATTGATTAAAGACTTGGGGGTATGATATGGATACACAAGTATAGATAACTTTTAGATCAGCATGATTCCTATTAAATCATCAAAAGAATTAGATATTTTTGTGAAAGAAAATGGGCTTGGATAACGGGGCCTTTATGGGCATAGGATCGCATGTCTTCTACCAATTGAAATGTTTCTGGTCAACAAACTAATTAACATAATTTGAGAAAGTCTACAAATACCATAGTTACTTGTCCTATTCATATAAAAAACTGCAAGAACATGCGACACGCTAAGGAGATGCTAGTTGGGTTAGAGTCCATTGACAACCATGCTTCTTAGGAGGTAGTGCAATACTAGCAATTAGATAAATTTTATTTTCCAATCTCCCATGGGTAATTTAACTTCAACATAAATAAATATTATAAAATTTAATGTGTTTTTAGAATTGCTCTTTTGTTGAGGGATAGAAAAAGAGAGAAAAATTCATAACCAAATTCACACCCAACTCATTTGGTTCCTTTATTCCTGTCATGGATAAAGTAGTTAAGAAAACTTATGGTGGTTAGGGGTAGGTAGAGATGATGACAGGGGACTATTTTGCCCCTATAAGAGTTGGTACTGGTTCTGTTCAAAAAAAAGAGTTGGTACTGGGACTGGTGATGCTGTTGCTTTAGGTATGGGGAAAAAAGACAAAACTTCTTTATTATCTCCACTTATTTTAATGACAGCAAGTATGGTCTTGTTGGACCTTTATCCTTATTCTTATGCTACTTTTGTATTGTGTATTATGATAACTTGGTAGGTAAGGACCTGTGTGTGCTTTGCTCAGTGCTTTGGATCTAGTCACTAGTCTTTGTGACAAATGAAACAATGGGACCATCATCATCCGTAACTCAAAACATGCTAGCTATGGTTTCCATCTCACATTTTGCCTTCTGTGTGTTATGAACATAGTGGATGACCACAAAATGAGACCAAGTTGGAAGACAAAGAAACAAGAACGTTAAATTAGGCCAGGTTTTGGGTATTCTTTGGATGGGCCTAGCCCACTTTTGTGGGTTGGATTTTCTATTTGTACTTAATTGTAAGATCTAGGCTTCTTTAGGCATCAGGTGTTTTTGGTTTTTAATTATAAGATCTGAGCTTATAGGCCAACAGGTGTAATAGGCTATTTTTCATCCGGATGTACTTTCCAACCTTGGTTGGAATCCATTTTCTTTTAATAAAATGTTATTTTTGCCGATAAAAAAAAAGGGGCACTATTTGAGTTGGTTGAAATAGTTAGTATTTGATTGCACTTCTTAATTTTCTGCCTATAAAAATGATGTACTTTGTGTAGAGATACACGCTGAGAAAGAAAGGAATAAGAGAAAGGGAAGAAAAGAAACAGCCAGAAAGGTAATGAGAATATATCAATTCGGAAGATTGATCTCAATAATTTTTCAAAAACTATTTTATATGTATCTTGTTCAATATTTGTTTTACTTTTATGTGAGTTTTTTTATTATTATCTCAATTTTATAACAGTGTGTTTCTTTTTTCTTTTCCCCCCAAAGAATCCAATTCCAAGTAAAATTATATGTTGGGCCCAAAATGTCCTATGAATTTAGTTACATAATGTCACGATCCTCTATAATTACTCTAAAAACAGACTTATGAGTGCGATATCGAATGTTATAAAGACTTAGTTGAAACTCTCTCTAATAGATAGTAAAAAAGCGGTATTATAAAAAAATATAAAAAAAAGTAAAAAAGTGGTCCGACAATAAAATTTTTAAAAAGATCCGAAATGATGTGGCAGAAGCATTTTCAGAAGTACTAACCATAGGACTAATAAGTTCTTGATTACTGATGCATCAATAAATTCTCCGAAGCATACATAGCTGAATTAGATCATGGTGTTCGCGATTGTCTAGTCCATAAAATGTGAACTTCAAAAATCGTATTTTTGTCAAGAAAATTAAAGAACTCATTGATATTTACTAATTAATTAGGGGCAAGTGTAAAGCTTTTCATGATGTACAACAACATATCCATATATGGAGAGAGAGAGAGGGGGAGAGATGGCATGTAGAGAGAGAGAGAGAGAGAGAGAGAGAGATGGCATGTTGATTCTTTTAACCTTTTACCTGTCCAATTATTTGTTTGGTACTAGTGATAATCATTGTAAAAGGGTGGTGTAAAGATTAAGATTAATTTCCGCTCCATAGCGTGACATTATGGATTGAAAACTTTCGGTTCAATTGTTTGCCTCATTCTGCCTGTCGTGCCACATCACTGTTACGGAAAATGACTGCCAAAAACGTATTTTGATAATTAATATCCGTCAAGAATATTTTCAGCATTAACAAGTGTTCTTAGCATATTTTTAGCGGGTATTAATTATCAAAACACGTCATGAGTTGTCATTTTCCTCTAGTGTTAATAATGATGTGCCTGTAGTGTCTGTTAAATAACTTTAAGCACTTACAACATAATAACGGGTCCAACTATGATGCCCCAATTTGGTTTGGAGGCATCCATGCATGCCCCAGTTTTTCCTTGACAGTTGGATCTTTCTTTTTCAATCTTAACCATTGGTTCAGGCCCCGTTCCGTTTTCTTTAAAAATGAACTTTTAGAAAATGAAGGTAATTTCAAGCTAAAAAATCATGTGTTTACGCAAATAATTTTCCTACCAATATGGATCTTGTTTGATAGATTTCATTGAAATCTTTTAAACAATGCAAAAAATCAAAAAATTATTTTTCATTTTCATAATATGTGAGTTCGAAATAATTTTCTTTTTGAAAAAAGAAGGTTTAAAAAGAAAGCGAATGGACCCTCAATCTCACTCACAAACTCACAGTAAATGTGGTCATACATTGTGATAAGTGTGGTGTGGTCATATATTGTGATAAATGTGATCATAGCAAATGGTATGATAAGCCAGTTTGTGTGGTAAGTAAAATTAAAAAGAGTAAATTACAGTAAACCCCCCTCAACTAATCCGAATTTTCACTTAACCTCCTCCGACTACAAAATTCAACAGTGTGCACCCTCTAACTATTCAGAATTGACACTTAACACCCTTTTGTTAGGTCTCCGTAGGAAAAATGCACCGACGGCCATCTCCGGCCACCGGGTGGCCGATCCGAGCCGTCCAAAAATTTAAAAAAAAAAAACCGAGTGGGCTAGCGCGGGAATCAACGGCATCCGACGTGCGTAGGTGCTCGATCTAAACACTCCATTTAAATTCTTGGGGTGTTTGGATCGAGCATCTACGCACATCGGATGCCTTTGATTCCCGCGTTAGCCCACTCGTTTTTTTTTTTATAAAATTTTTGGACGGCCCGGATCGGCCGCCCGGTGGCCGGAGACGGCCGTCGGTGCATTTTTCCTACGGAGACCTAACAAAAGGGTGTTAAGTGTCAATCCTGGATAGTTAGAGGGTGCACACTGTTGGGTTTTGTAATCGGAGGGGGTTAAGTGAAAATTCGGATTAGTTGAGGGGGGTTTACTGTAATTTACTCAATTAAAAATTTTGTTTCAGAAAAATCATAAAAACCATCTTATTTTTTGAGTGATTTTGATCTAATAGCTAAGATTTACCTATTGTTTAATCTAAAGGTTCATAAATAGAATCCACGTCCCAATGCCACTACTGTGGGCCTGTGGGGCATGGAACGAAAATGCCATAATAACAAAAGAAAGTGAGACATAATTTTAGTTTTTCCCCCTCTTGAAAGGGGCAAAATACAAAGCAACGAAACAGAAAACTAACCCTAAAGAAGCAAAGGCAGCCTTGTCTTTCACAAGAACAGCTTCTAATCCACATGGGACGGCCTCGTTTAATTCATTCATTCCCTGGTTAAAAATAAGATAGACGAGTTAACGGTCATGGTATCGGTAGCCTTGGGGGTATTAATTTGTTCCGGTACTAAATCTTTCCAATTCCATATTTGGCTGGCGCGGGATTACCTCCAAATGGGCGTTTTTTATATATGTCATGTTTGGTTAATGGCCGGGACTTGAGATCCATGGGACCATTATCCCACAAAAGTGGGGATATTATGTATGACCACCTCCATGCGATTACAAATCCTCCTTTAGGATATAATAACATCATCTTTGATCAAATAGTTCAAATTTACCGTACTTCATCTTTTATCCTACCTTGAACAAACACGGGATATGTGAGTTCATCTTTATCCCTTGGTCGTATAACATGATGTCTCGTCCTATATCCATAGTAATACATATCCCCTCCAACCACCGTAGTAGGTGAAACAAACAAGCCCTACAAAGCTAACTAGCGAGTAGCCGACTACCCTTACTGTCTCTCCTCTAACACCACATGAAAAACCATAGGTGAAATGATGTCTATTGCCGAAATATCTTCCACCAAAAATATAATTTCCCAATGGCAAAAATTACCGGAATCACGAAAAGAAGGAAACAGAGAGCCAGAACATAAAATTAACAAGTTGGTTCGGACATTCGATTACCAAAAAAAAAACGGAGAATTAACGAACCAGAAATTACCCTGTGGTACTTTAGTCAGATGATAGTAATAGCTGTAGAAAGTGAATTAGGTGAAGTGGTTTGGCCAGCTATTTCGTATGATTTGAGGGATGGATAGGAAAATTTCGAGATATATATTTAATTAATACCTAAAGTTGTTAGGAGTTCAATCCCAATGTTAAATTATTATTATTATGATGTGTGTGTCATTATGACAAGACATTACTGGAGGATTAATATAAAAAAAGTTAAAAAGTTTTATGCACCAAAAACTTTTGCCTTCGAAAGATAAAATGTTATACCAACTTTATTGAAGACGGCAAAGCCAAGCAAACATAATTGTCGTGCATGCAGACAAACGAACCATATATCAATTTCTACTGTCGTTTAGTTTGTTTGACCGGACTAATAGTGAAGGAATATATAATTTCATTGGATTAATAGGAATCTGTTAATGTTATTACATCTTCCGACAACCCTCGTGATATCGTGTATCGATCTTTTTTCTTGAACAGCCATGACATCGTATATCACACTTTACGGGGTCATGATATCGTATATCACACTTTACGGAATTGTATATCCGACCGATATGTAATTTGTGTCATAAATATTTCAACGAAGCATCGGATATTTACGTCAAATTGGATATATAGTTCAACGAAGGCGGAAATTTAGTCAAGAAAACTGGTCCTAGATTTTTATGCAAAAATATGAACCATAGAGAATATGGGGAAAATTAGGTCTGCGTCCGATGTAGGCTGAATTGTCACCGACTTTTTGCCTTTACTTTGTAGCTTATTGAGCCCTTTGGATCGACTACTCTGGTAGGTTTTTGTGTGGCCTTTGGCTATCTTCTAGTTTCGCATTTAGCATTTTGCTTATCTACCCTTTCGTTTTAAGTTTCGGAATTGATTTTAGCACTGTCCAAATTGATAACCACAATCCTCAAGAAAGTGCCAAAATCAATCCCTATATGGAATTTGAATTGATTTTGGCAACCACTTTTGGAACTGCGACTATTAATTTGAAGTGTGCCAAAATCACACTCCTTGCCCTTTTTTTTCAACAAAATGACTAAAAAGTGACTTTCACTAAAAGCCATTGGAAAAGTAAATAAATTAATTAGTAAATCTCTATGCACACAGACTTGTCTCATACAGATTGCACACAGATTTGTATGTGGAGTCCATTACGGGTTTCACGTAAACGATCTTAGCCGTTCACTAAATGTAAAATACTTTTTCAAGAGCTCTCGCGAAAAATCAGTTCAATCTAGCTAATACCTATAGGTATTCGACTCAATCATCTAACTTTTCATTATCCTGAAATCCAAATGAAAAGTTAGATGATTATATCGAGCATCTATAGGTATCGGATTGAGTTGATTTTTCGTGGAGGCCTTAAACAAATGTTTTACATTTAATGAACAGCTCGGATTATTTTTATGGGACACGTAGTAGGCTCCATAATAAATCTGTGCATTTTTGCTGTGTGTAGCATTACTGTAAATTAATGTTGATTGCAAAATTCACTCCCATTCCTTTTGTCCTTTTTCCTCATAACCAAAAATGGAGTAGGAAAGGTGTCCGGCTCCTCTCCAATCCATAGGAAATTGGAGAATCCTCCGATTCTAATTCAATGGTCAAAATTACCTTAGTAACTAAAGCTCATATGGTATTCTACGAACACCCAATTACTCCCCAAATGTTTCTGAATTACATAAGCGTCTTCCCTCCTTGTTTTTTTTTGAACGGCGAAAAAAATTCATTAATCTTCGAAGTTATTACAAAAAAATCATTAATTTTCTTAACGGCGTCTTCTCTCTTCATTAAACCTGCCTCTGGAAAAAAAATTATATAGCTTATTAGGATTTTTTCGACCAATATCATATAGCTCATGAGAATTTTTTACTAATATTATATCAGTAATTTTTTTTCTTTCAGCATGGTTTTTTTCACTAATATTATCTCTATTATGTAGCTCATGAGAATTTTTTTTACTGATACTGGTGTATTTCCATATGTGCTTCGCACTATGTCATATGCTCATTGATGTAGTTGTTCTTGTATGTAAGAAAATTGAAATTAAGATTCAATTATGGAAATTAGAAAGAAATCGTAAGAGTAAGTAATTGAACGTAAGAGAATTTTTACAGAAAAAATATTTTAGAAGAAATGCAAAAGGAGTTCTTTGATTAACCCTGTGAATCTGATAGTTCTTTGAACCTGCACTTGTTATTCAAGTTACGATATGAAATTTTACTAATGTTTGGAATTTGGTAAATTGGTGCCTGGAATGTGATAATTAGAAAACATTTGGAAAATAATTGGGTGTCTGTAGAATACCCTATAAGCTTTGGGGCCGTAGATACTGGGGTAATCCTGACCATTGAATTGGAGTTGGAGAATCCTCCAATTTTCTAAGAATTGAAGAGGAGCCGGACTCGTTTTTTAATAATCAGGTGTGCGGACAACTTGCGCAAACATCGACTAGCTAAAGTCAATTACCTAGATCGTGTCCTATAAACATGGACTAAGCTATAGCTAACTGGTCGTAAACAAAATACTTGGTTTTTTTTTTTGATGTTTGTACCTAGATTAATATCGGGGTTCTGAAGTTAATGACCCAATAAACCTCTAGTTACCGCAAGATTTTAAACATCTGGCTCTTGTGAAATTCAACATTATGAGTCCTATGACTTCTTGGAGGCATGCCCTTTGGTCACACATAAGCCCACTCGGCCCAAAACTATTACGATTAACAGGAACTGTAAGAGTCGAATTCCCATAATAGCGCCTCAACCACTTACAGGTTCCCAAGCGCTGTGCATAAAAAACACGCCTCATGGGATGAGGCCTACAATGCTTGGGTGACTTTCACCAAACAAGTTGAGGAAACAACACCACCTTCTCTTCTCCCATTGGCAGATGATGCGGCTGGATCTTCAACGGATTATACACGTCCGACTAGAGATTGGTTTGGACTCAACCTTATTCTCACTATGGTTTTTTGCTTGGGTGTGATGGTAGCCATTATAATAATGGTAGTTTGATATCGTTATGTGGTTGTAGGAGTTATTTTAGATGAATCTATACGTATGTCATAATAATAGTAGTTTGATATCCTTGTGTGGAAAACTATGGGTCCAAAATGAGATAATGCCGCGTCAAAAATAGATTTTCAGAAGGGAAGAAAACTGAGTTTTCAAAAAGATTTCAAGTAAAAGGGTAACGGAACAAGGTGAAAGTTGTTAGTGGGTGAAATCGAATGTGTGGAAGCATTTTATTGTTGAAACATTCACCCAAGCCAAAGCATGTTTTTTCATTTTCAGGTAATTTAATTCATGGGCAAGAAAAGAAAAAGAAATAAACGTTTGGATCTTAGGAAGCCTTAAGTTAGTAATTTTTCCTTTCGACCTGCCCTTTTATTTTTAACTTTTGCACCTTTGAGATATTAATAAAATTCTTTTACTGAGGGAAAAAAAAAAGAAAAAAGAGAGACATACCAAAACCAGGACAAAAGTACCAACCAGCTAAACATTTTTTTAAAACACAATGCGGAACCGTGTTTTGGAGATGAATCTCGCTTGTGTGTGGTTTGCTTTTGAACTACAGAAGACATGTCGTATAATTCTAACCATCCAAAAGTATTTAGTATGATACTTTCTATAATCTAGACTATTGACTATCGAGATGAACAGCTGAGATTGAACTGCTCCGGCTTTTCTGCGGTTGGAGTGCTGAGAAGCCAGATCCTTACGTGAAATAAAATCTGCATTTACCCATAAACTTATCCAACATCACTCATTCATATATGCAACATAAGTTATGCAATAAAACACCCAAAAAAAAAAATGGTCTACATCAATCCTAATACTTTAAGAGAAGAATATCAGCGTTTGTGTCTCTATAAAAGGCAACATAAGGGGTAAAATCCTAATTAAAACAAGTCCACCTCAACATAATCGACAAAAAAATAACCTATAAATACCTTTCAAATTCTAAAAAGTCACACGAAAGGAACAATGGTATGCACAAAAACGTTGAACATTAAACGACAACGTGACTTGATAAAATAAAACTTCCGTACTACACAATTAAGCAAACTTTAAACAACAAAACCCTGCCTTTGCATCGGAGTTTAGATTGTGTTTACGATAAAACATGTCACAATTGAGTACAAGTTTCAAAAATATATGAATGCCCCGTTCGAGCATCATCTGCAAGATAGTTGTAAGAAGCCGAAAATGAAATTTTAATTACTAGAAGTCTTCGTCGAGTTTGAATGTGAAATTTTTCCCACCATCTTGTAGGCTTGACATGACAGAAGCCTTCTGATAATCACCCACCCTTCTCTCAAAGAAGTTGGCTTTCCCTCTGCTCAATCAGGTAAACAAATGAGATTGAGAACATCATGTTAACAAAGCAGGTATAAAAATATCATGACATTTCAGATCTTACAAACGCATTTTTGAGGTCCAGAGAGTTTAAGAACACGCCTGACTACATAAGGTTGGAAAAACAAGAATAGGCACATGACATTGCAATAGACAAAGGAAACAAATTCATTTCTTCAGGCTTAAAAAGGAGAAGCTACTGGCATGCCCTCAAACTCAAATCTACTGATTTTCTGTTTACGGGAATAGATTAAAAAAGGGCAACACAGTGAACGAGGCTCCTGCTGCTGCAAGATCTGGGGAAGAGTTGGATGTATGCCATGACCATCAAGTCACACTAGGACATCCGTAACCTTATGCCCGGGCTGCCCTTCAATAGTAGGACTGTGGGAGTAACATAATGCTTGAATCCAAGATCCAGCATTTCATGAATTATATATATACACACACACACACACATAAAAGGGTTGGGACCAAATATTTCACATGTGCCAGTGACTATTGCCATGGTGTGGTGCAAAGGTGACCGCCCAACAAGGTCAAGAATGTGATTTCACTCCACTGAATTGGGCAGTGGAAAGCCAGTAAATAAAAAGACCATAATTATCATGATGTCTAGCAGAAAAGACTCTCAAGAGGAAAATATCAAGTGGTGCCCAATGATTAATTGGACCAGACTCTTATGTCTTACGTAGAATAACACTAAGATAGTGTTTGGACTGGGGAAAGAAAAGAATGGTCATTCCTTCATCTCTAAATGTAATGGCAATTCGCCTAAATTGACTAATGATGATACCATTTTTAATATACATACTATTTTTCAGTGAACCAATGGTTGGAATGAAGATTCCAAGAAAATGAACATCCCATCCGGCTTCATTCTAGTGAACAAAACACTGCACAAGGAGTCTATGCTTTGGATCTGTGACTCTTGTAGGATGCTAAAGTACTGAAGACAACGCTTAGGTTCCAATACTATAGCATCATTTTTCACCACACATAAAGAAAGTCCATATTTGATGCCTCTGTTTGCATAGTATACTCACTGCAAGGAAATGAACTCCATCCAATCAAAGGGATTTTCCACATTGTACTTCTTCTCGCACCGTAAAGCTACCTGAAAAGGCAAAAATATAGACAACCGTTAATTTTTGAACGCAGAATTGTTTAACTACTTGGTACTGAAAGGCCGTAGCATGAAAGTACCAAAAGCCGGTCCGCGCAAAACTTTATGTATTGACTCATAAGCGTTGAGTTCATGCCAATTAATGCACATGGGAGAGCTTCACAAACAAACTTGGTCTCAATTTCAACAGCTTCGTTCACAATGTGATGGACCTTTTGCCACGGTAACTGCTTCCTTAACGAGCTGCAGAAAACAAAAACTTAGTCCTTTCCAGTCCTACATTTTTCTCTCTTTTCAAACAAGAGAAAGCCGAACATAAGTTTAGATCACATAGATTATACGTTGAGACCTGGGGATCAAATATGGAAGGCATAGTAAAAACAGAAGCAAAATCACCTGTACAGTAGGCAAGCAAAGTCGCAGTGGAGACCCTCGTCTCTAGAAATAAGTTCATTTGAGAATGTCAAGCCCGGCATGAGTCCCCTCTTTTTAAGCCAAAATATGGCACAGAAGCTATGAAGAAATTAGATTACTAATATGAGTGGAATCTCTTTACAAACAAGTGTGAACCATCCATGCTGAAAAATATGAAAGAGGTGATGGATTAAAAGAAGCATACCTCCCTGAGAAAAATATTCCTTCAACACATGCAAAAGCAACAAGTCTTTCTGCAAATGAAGTGGAGCTGCATATGAAGAATTAGCACAATAAGAATTTGCTGAAACACAGTATCACATAGCTCTACTATTTTGAAGCTAATAATGACAGGTAATCAACAAATTACAAAAGCCAACAAAGTTTTGAAGTGCATATAGTTGCTTATCCTAGATAAAGACATGAACTCTAAGCTTAGCCTAGTATGTTCAGCCAACGTAATGAAAAATCTCATATATTGAAAGGAAGCCACTAAAAGTAAGTTTTTCTTTCGAAAGTGGCGAAACATAGTAAGACATCAATATTTGCTGCATATACTCTCATACATGCCAAAATTGGACAAAAAGCAGAAGCAAAAGATTACTGTATAAAGTAAAAGTTCTAGAAAATACAAATAAAGCAACCGAAAATAACAAAAAGTATAACTTACCTTCTTCCCTCGTCCACACATGCTTCACATATAAGGGAGCAGTAAAATGTGGGAAGTATGTACCTTCCAACATGAGAAAAGCTCAGATTATGGCTTCTTCTTTTTTCTATTTCACAGATTAGTGCAAACTTCCAGCCCATCTACAACGGAAATTTGCGCACACATGCGCTCACATATGCTAAACATCTTCATTAAAGTTTTTCCGGTAGATTGTATTCGTTAAAGCTTATGTTATGACACAGAAAAGGTAACTTTTTTCCCCTGCTCGATTCTAGGAACCATGGTCAACCGTTGCTTCTAAATGAATGTCTAATACAGCCTCTATGAGGCTGTTTTTTAACAAATAGGTTGAAGGAATAAAACACAGGAAAATAAGAACATCATAATACCTCTGAATCCATTCCAAAGCCCATTTGGCTTTTTGAGCAACACAAGGAATATTCTCTATAGCATTGAACAATCTATGTTTCTCCCGTGTGTCTTTGATGTATGTCTCCAAAAGCAAGCTGTACATCTCTGGAGCAGAAAACAGTCGTATCAGATCAAAAGCTAATTCAAACAATCATGAGATAGTAAATCACCCCAAATGTTGATCACCAAGCCCTACCAGAATGTATATTTTCCATTGCAAGTTGGAATCCATAGAATGCCCGAGCCTAGAAAATATGGGACGGCTTGGGTTAGCTTCGTGGAAATAAAGTAAGTTCCATCATTTTCCAATCAGTAAACCACCAAAAAAAAAGGAATTAAGGAGGTAGTAAATTTTGTTGCATTTCACGTAAAAAATTAATGCACACTAGAATGAAGATAATCAACTCATCCGCACAATTTAAATACCACCGGCAAAGAGTATTCATCTATATATAACCATAGGATATTCAAATCAATTGATTTTTTATGGCCAAGTAATAGCTGATCAACCGTTATGTTCAGGCCCTTCCTCGATGACATGAAGTATTTCCTCCTATCTCAAAAATCTTCAACCACATGAAGTCGTGTTGTATTAATGGAAACTTCAAGAGAAGGGGAAGCAACTAGACGTCATCTGAAGCTCATTTAGGTTTGGGGCTTTCCAATGAATTCAGTGTTGTTAAGAAACTACCTCTGGAATTTGAACATCATTTATGAATCTTGCAGCCAAGTTCTCCAAAACAATCCCATCAGATGTGGCAAAAAATGCCAATATGTGACTTATAAAGTGTTTCTCAGAATCAGTTAAAGAGTCCCACTGCTGCACATCCTGGGACAGATCCACCTCCTCAGCTGAGAGCAAAATACCAAATTATTTCCATGACAAGTGCCTAAAGGCACTTTTTGAAAAATACCAAATACGAAAAATCAATCAAAGATTGAAAAGTACAATCGAACTTAGTGAATTCAACTTAACCAATGAAAGATACAATGAAGTCCTATAAAAGAGGTCCGAAAGCAAGTCACATCAGATTTACTAATTCCCTTGAGTTTCGTCATTAATAACCAAACCTGAAAACTGAGAAATGTATTTTTATGTAACAATTATCATCATCATTGAAATAACGAGCACATGACTATCAAATTTATAAGCTAACATTGAAAAATCAGTGACAATGGCGAAACAATTCCCACTCCTGCTGCACTCCGCCTGAAGTTTCTGCTCAAGCCGTTAGTCAAGGCAACTTTACTACTATACTTGTTTACCCCATCTACCAATGGTTTAAAGTGATAATCAGTGTCAAATTAATGGTAAGGATTATTGAGGAAAGCAATAGATGAAGGAAAATATAAGTGAAGTGCGAACTAAGGAAAATATATTAACTTGTATCCCCTTGTTTTCCTTCTCCTCAACAAATCTATAATCCAAAAAAAGATTGAAGTGTGAGCTCCATGAAATTCCCCACCCAAAAGTAACCGTGGAGAAGCAGTTCGATAAACAAATACAGTACCCAACTTCAATCCTTTCTTTCTAGTGCCATCAAAATTCTGGCACATAGACAAATTGGAGGATGGGGAAATCCTTTGAGGGGAAAGGGGAGTTAATTACATGTATCTGCGGGATTAATTTGTAAAAGGAGTCAGGCCATGCAAGAACAAACAATTTTTATTGGAAACACTCCTTAAAAACTATTCCACTAAAATAGAAAGGAAGTGCAAAAAGACTACAACTTGAGACACACTCTTACATAATTTCACAGGCAGGTGAACAAGGAACTCAAAAACTAACAATTCTAACCAGAAGTGGACAAGAATATCAGGAAACAAGGCCTTCACAAGCGTATTCATTCCACCATGAAGTCAACATATCAATCATATGAAGCAACAATCTACCAAACAACAACAAATAGATCTTGTTCCACATAAAAAGATAGTAGATACAGATCTAATTTCGAGTAACCACAGTTATAGACAAAAACTCCAACTTGCCGCACAAAAGTGATAATTTTTTGTGAAAAAAAATGGTACTCAGACTACGCTTCCTTTCTAGTGCCATCAGGATTCCGGCAACATAGAAAGACAAGAACTTGATAGACACACTCACATAACGTAGAAGCAACTCGAAGACTAACAATTCTAACCACAAGTGGACAAGAATATGAGCCTCTTATGAGGAAACAAGGTCTTCACAAAGCATATTCTTTACTCCATGAAGTGAACAACATAGCAATCATATAAAGCAACAATCTTCCAAAGAACAACAAATAGGTCCATATTCCATACAGAATTGATATAGATACATACCCAATTTCCAGTAAGCAAGGTTATAAACAAAAACTCCAATTTTGGACATAAAATCGATGAAATTTTGCGATACTGTCAGCATTTTAAAACCAGATAAGATAATTACAAGAATATGTTTATTGTTTGCGCGTACATGTATACCTGTCCAAAAACTGGCTTCGGCTTTCTTGTACATCTCCCAAAGTAGTGGGTACCGAATTGGGAACATACAAAATCTCTGCGACTGTTCCATTAATATGGGTTCTTCTTCTTTTTCTTCTCTCTCCTCGTTTAGAACACCGCCGACCCCATTTGTGAGAGAACCCATTTGTTGTCTTATCTCTATACACACACTCTATCTGTATTTATGTACGATGGAGAAACCCTACAAAAACCCTCTGAAGGAAGACAACAGACGGGTTTGGTGGTTGATAAGAACAGGGAATCACATAACCGTAAATTATTGTTTTGTTTCTTTTTCATTCCCCCGGAAAAGATATAGGTCTCTGTAGATTATGTTTCACCCGGAGTGTACCTTGGATTCGTTGGAGGGAGGGGGGCTGCTGTCCCCAAGGGGACAGCAGCGTTCTGTTGTGCCCCATTTTGGGGCTCACTCCGGTCTCGCTCGGATGATCGGAATCGTTCACTTTGTAGAACTCGTCGAGTAAAACAACTATGAAAAAAATAATTGAATATCATTAAGTGCATGATCGGAACCTTTTTATCTTGAAAAGAATGGATCCAAAGAATGGATCCGAAACACTGGATCAAATCCACTGTAACCTATGGACTAAAAGTTATATGGGCTCTAATCAGGTATTTAATGATATCCAATGAAGCTGATTTTTTGCATAGTTGTTCTACTCGACGAGTTTTACAAAGTGAACGATTCCAATCATCGAGGCAAGACCGGAGTGGGCCCCAAAATTGGGACAGCAGCCCCCCGTGTCCGATTTCGTTATAATACACTGTCCTGTTGTGACGGTTCTTAAAATTGACTTATAAGTGCGATGTCAAATGACATACAAAAAAACTTAATTAAAACTCACCTTAACACCAACTGGTTTTAAGATAGACGATGGAAAAATGGTTCGACAAGTGATATCAGTGTCAGGAAGTCATGGATTCAAGTCGTGGGAGCGTCGACATCATGATTCATGAGGGAGGAACTGTTGAGCCCAAAGTGCCCCCATAGATTTGGTTAAACAATTTCACATCTATGACCGCTCTAAAAATAGACTTGCAAGTGCAATGTCGAATGACATAAAAAACTTGATTAAAACCCACTCTAACATCATGTTGAATGAGATAAAAGACTTGATTGAAGCCCACCCTAACACCAATTAATTTTCGGAGAGATAGTAAAAAAACGATCCGACAGATTACTATGCGCTCATTTCTTCTTTACAATACATTCAACTTTGTTTTAAAATTTAGGTCTGCATTCAGGAACAAAATTAGTTGTCTCGTGAGCTCCTAAAAAGTTACGGCAACCTTTTTTTGTAGGGACTTTATGACAGTAATTGAAACTTCCACCTTTTTACATGAGAAAAAAAGTGCTATCCGTATGCCTCGAAACGAGAAACCTTTGCTTGTGAACTCTGCCCGTAGACCCTATCAGGATTTTAAAAAACGGCATCATATTGGCCGTTATTTATCAAAAAGAGTGGACGAATAATCTAAAAAGGTTTGGAACAAAATTAATACACGCAAAAAAAAAAAAATATTGAACGAAGACAAAACAAAAAACCCCTTAAAAACTAGGAGGAACGGGGTCTAAGTGTGATCCGAATGATTGAGCAAGTTCATTTGAATACCTAGTAAGTAGTGGTACCTATGATACCTATCGATCGGAGTGTTTATTTTAACTATTGAAATTTAAAACTGTTTACTTTGTGAATCCGGGGAGCCTGTTGTCCCTAAGAGACAACATGTGTGTTGTCCGGATGAAATGATGTTGTTTTGCTTCATTCACACCCATTCAACAAATTCTCGTTTGGCCTCCCTCTTTCCTTTGTCCACCCACCAAAACGACGTCGCTTTGGTGGTAAAAAAAAAAAACCAAACAGTAGTATTTATCACACCCATTTAAGAGCAAAATATCGGCATCTGTTTCAATTCGGCAAAAATATAACGAATTCATCCAATCTTTTTCAACACTCGAAGCAAAAATCATAAACAAAAATTTGCTATCACAAATCTGCTATAAACAAAAAATTTTAACAAGTTCATCACTTCGTCAACAAAAATCTGCTATGAACCACAAATCTGCTATCAGAATTCAATTGGCTAAACCAAAATCCTCATATATAGTAGTAGCATTTAGCTTCTCACTCACAAACAAAATTCTTCACAAGTTTTATTTTAATAACTTCTTGAATCATCCGCAAAATAAATTTTCTCGAATAATTTAATCATCCCCAAAATAGTTTTTAGTGCTACCCAAAAAGTGAGACTACAAATATAAGTTTGAGAATTCAAAAAAGACTTTCTAATGTGGTAATGATCCACGCTAGACAACCTGCTTAACCCTTTGTCTAATCACATGACTCAAAAGATTGACCACAAATTAATAATAGTAGGTGGGCCTTACCTTATAAACCATTTTAACTTTCAATTATTTCCCGATGTCGGACTTATCTTGCATAGGGTGGGTACTCACAAAATGTATAGCCTTTCACATTAAAATCAATATTGTGATGGAGAAGCAGCACGCTGCAGGGCTGATGAGGGGAGTACTAGGCATTTGTCGAGAGAAGTAATCGTATAGAAGGATTAGGAAGACTATTAGGGTTTTTTCTTTGACCACCGAAACAATATCATTTTGGTGGGGTGGACAAACGAAAAATGGAGGCCAAACGGAGATTTGTTGTTGAATAGGTGTGAATGAAGCAAAACAACATCGTTTTGCCTAGACAATACACATGTTAGGGACAATAGGCTCTCCGAGTTTTTTTTTAGCTCATTGAAATCATTAACCGTGTCAAAATCATAGTAATCATAGTAATACGTAGAAATTGAATTATTATAAACGAAAATCATAGTAATACTTAGAAATCGAATTATTATAATCCTGCCGAAGGATCCTTTGCATGTACGACTCAACTTTTGGCTCCTGTGGCGGGTGGTGGGCCTCGAAACGAAGAGTGGTTAGGACTCGTTTTCAAACGCCAAATAAGTACTTATTTTTTAAGAAAGTAATTTTAAATTAAAAAATGATAGATTTATTGAAATATAAAAATATGCAATACAGATATTGTTTAAAAAATCTCATTGAGATTTT
>BPLS01000694.1:597233-615779 GCA_019656275.1 Rhododendron kiyosumense | reverse complement strand
ATATGAATAACTTGATGATAGCTGCAGTTTCTTGAAAATTGGAATGGAGGATTATAAGACACTGATTTTGGTACCGAATAAGATTATACTATTATCAAAAGCTTTTGTGTCATTTACAAAGCTTTATAGATACCTGGTTTCGAGTAAGAATAGTTCTGAATGAAAGTTCCAATTTTGGTTTCCCGGCAGACATACCCGAGGTTTCTGAAATGACCTAAAAAAAGTCTTCTTGGTCTGCTATCTAGAACATTGGTTTGGCTGTTGTGGTGTGTGTATCCCTTGTGACTTGAAAGCAAAAGGTCAGTTGTCCTTGCTCAAGTGTTATTTTCAGAATGCCATGAGGGAAAGAATCAGTACCTGGCTGAATGTGGAAAACAACCAGTTCAACCTTGTGCCAAAATTGCATATTTCTTTGGGGAAATATAACCATCTTTTGCTAATTTTTTGGGTTGATTGTTATCAATAAATAAAATCATCCGACCGTTTAAAAAAGGTAAAAAAATCTTCTGCCAAAATTGGAACTTCCCTAGCTGGATGCTGAATCTTGTTAGGCATAGTCTGGGGTGGGAATGGATCATCTCTGGTAACTGCCCAGGACAGTTGCCCGAGGTTCTCACAAGTGTAGATTCCACAAAAAATTGAAAAAACAGTTTTTATGACAAATAGTTTTTTAAAATTATTTTTTGAAAATATTGTTGAGAGAGAGAGAGGGGGGGAGGGTTTTTGTGTAATGATGAGTGTACTTGATTGAGAAAATGCGAGGATTACTAAATTTGGTTGTTGACAAAATGTTGTTAGTTTTGGTTATTCAAATACCAAAATTTGCTAAGGCCATCCACAGTAGTGTAATAAAAAAAGGATAACCAAAAGTTGACACATCAGCTTTTGATTATTCATTTAAAATGTTGTTAAGCTTAACAATGTTGAGTTTCACAATAGTCACTTCTAGTCCGTAACCAAAATAAGGGTCCCCTACAATTTCACTCTCTCTCCCCCTCAATTTCTTGTCATTCACTTTTCTCCATTTACATTTTGTTTTGGCAAAAATATATTGATTCCCTCTCTTAATTTTGAAAAAAAATCGGTGACTTAATTTTTTCCCTCCTATTATGAATATTTTTTGGGGAAAAAAAGTAGAAACGGAAAAGAGGAGTGAAATACCTTAATTCGACGATGATGAGTTGAATTGTAGATGATCGAGAAATATAAGCTTCACTTTTTGATGGAAAGAAAAGAAATAGTTTGTAGGTGAAATGAAAAAGATATAGAGTAGGCGAAGAAGAGAAGGGAAAAAAAATACTAATTGAAACACGTGTGTATGCAAATTTTGGAACTAGTTAACTTCTGTAGTGTGGAGTCTACAAATTTTGATTATTGAAAAATGTTGCTAATTTTGGTTATCCAAAGCCCAAAATTTAATTATTTCTAAGGATGTTGCTAAATTTGATTATACCATTATGAGTCATTTTTTGCACCAACATTGTTAACTTAAAAATAATTGGCTTTTGATTATACCACTATGGATGGCCTAAGAGCATCCGCAATGTAATAATCAAAAATGAATAATCAAAATTTGCCACGTCAGCTTTTGATTATTCATTTAGAAGGTTGCTAAAGTTAGCAATGTGAAATCTCACATTGTTCATTTTGTACCCATAATCAAAATCAATGGGTCCACTACCAACTCTTCCTTCCCTCCAAACTTTTACCCTTCATTTCATCCGGAAAAAAATTCCCGCCGATTTGTCCCTCCAATTATTTTCCCGTCCCCACCAATTCTTTCATGTCTACTGCCATTCTTACCTATTTATTCTTTTTTCTTCCATCAATAGAAAATCACCATTCTCAATCATTGCAAACTATGGAATCAGAATAATATCAAAAAAAAAAAAAACACTTGGAATCAGAATCATAATTGCGATAATAATTTGAATAGTTTTTTTGAAAAAAAAGAGTTTAGGGAAAATTTTAGTTTTTTCAAAAAGAATTTTTTTTTGTGTGTGTAAAAACGGTTTTTGAAAACAGTTTTTTTTTTTTAAAAAAAAAGTTTTTCAAAATAACAGTTTTTTTAAAACTATTTTTTATAAAATTTTCTAAAAAAAATAGTTTTTAAAAGTTATTTTTTGAAAACATTGTTGAGAGAGAGAATATTTTGTGTAATGATGGGTGTATTTGATTGAGAAAATGTGGGGATCATTAGATTTGATTTTTGGCAAAAAGTTGTTAGTTTTGATTATTCAAATGCCAAAATTTGATGAGTTGCTAAGACATTGCTAAGTTTGGTTATTACAATGTGAGCACTTTTTTTTGGCAAACATTGTTAACTTTAGCAACTTTTTAGTTTTGATTATTACATTGCGGATGCTCAAGAGATTGTTAAATTTGGTTATTCTAATGTGAGCATTTTTTTGAGCAAACATTACTAACTTTAGCAATCTTTTGGTTTTGCTTATTCCACTGTGGATGCTCTAAGGCTTAGTTCCAGAATACCTTATTAAAAAATAAATATTTATTTCACATTTTCAAACTCAAAAATAATGTCACTAAAAATTAATTTTTTGATTTTTTTGAACCGTTCAAAAGATATCAATGAGATTTATTAAACAAGATCCATATTGCTAGAAAAATTATTTGCGTAAATATATTATTTTTGAGCTTGAAATTGCATTTTTAAAAAATAAGTATTTATTTTGAGTTTCAAAACGGTGCCTAACACTTCCCGTCGAGTGAGGCTTGGATGCATGTAGAGGTAACAAAATTGACTTGGGTGGAGACTCGATCATGTGAGGTGATAGATACCTAAAGCCTGGCTCTGATGCTATTTTAGTTCTTAAAAGAACAATAAATAGAATAACCTGTAACAAAAAATCTAAAACCGCACTCAAATCATGCACCCGAATGCACAAAATACTCACATAAATATGTGGGGCCCACATACACACTAAATCACTCCCTACCAGTGTTTTGGATGTATTGATAATTTTAATTCAAGGTTGAATGATAAGTGAGCGATGGAAATAAATTCTAACAAATCAAACTGTTGCACCTGTGGAGGTGTAGTGGAGTGGGACTATTTATCTTTCCCAATGGGGCCATCCGCGATTTTCTCTTCACAAAATTGAAACCATCGACGTAAGCAGTGACGTAATTAGTAGGCTGATTATCTCCTTTTCCTTTGAATAAAGAAAACGACCAGGGCTTGACATTTCTTGATCTCTACGTAGGAGGTTAGGGTTCAATTTATGTCATGGGTGTTTAGGATTTATGTCTATGTATAATTTTTGAAATTTTTTATGGATTAATCTATTAGAGTTTTATTATGCTAAGATTTTTATTTTTTAAATATTTATTTTTTATTTTAACAAGACAGATAATTTTCTCTTATAATACATCATTTTTAATTCAAAAGGTATGTATTTATTTTCCTTAGCGAAATATAAACTAAAACCCCGATATATATATAATATTGGAAATTTAAAAAAAAAAAGGGTTTTGTTAACGTATGCCCCTAGGCATATGATAGAGACATGTATTCACATTCATTAATGTTTATTTGTATGGAAAATCTAAATTTGAAATACTAACCATAAATTCTTTTTTTTTTTTTTAACTGCACCATAAATTCTTCATTAATTATTTTTTGAAAGGATCAAATTTTCCCATCTTGGACAGAAATATCCCCAATCAAATATAGGAGTACACATTTTCCTCCCAAAAACTTTTTGCATATTAGTAGTAAAAATAATTTTCCTTTTTCTCGCCCAAAAGTGTTTGCCCTCGCCAAATTCTTTGCGATCAACTCTCGCCGTTTTCCCTTTCCCTGTCGTCGTCGCCCATCATCGGTTTGTTGGTTGTTTATTGATTTGATAAAGATTTGGGATTTAGGGTTTGAAGATTGCAGTACCATCTTCTCCATAGTCGGCTGCAACCCACCTTGTCACCATTTTCCCTCTCGTTGTCGTCGTCGTTCTGTTTCTATATACTGTTGTGATGGTCGTTAGGCCTGTTGCTGTTCCGTCGCAATTTTGTTGTTTTGTCATCTAAATACACAAGGAAGTTGTTTCAGTGGATTCAATCTTAGAGAATAAAAGTCAATGTGTGTGTTGTGTGGAGAGATAAAAACATAATGAAGTAGTTATAGACTTTTTGTATTCATCTTCTTCTTCATCATCATCTTCTTTTTGAAGTATGATTTTGGAGTTAAAGTTCATAATTTACCAAAAAAAGAGAGTTTGATTTCAGAATTTTACAACTTCCCTCACAGTATTGTTTTGTCTGTGATTCATTCATTCAAGAGAGTAAGAAGAGTTGGTTGTAATATGATGAGAAAAAGTCTGGGAGAGATTCATCTTCTTCTTCAATAGCTGTTTTTTCCCTTCTCGAGCAGCTCTTCCTTTAACGTTTTGTTATTTTCTTTTATTACTCACTCTTTTGGCACTTAATGGTTGCAGGGCCCACGAAAATAGTTGGGGTTAACGGAAATGCTATTTTGGAAGTTCATTTGATTAGGGGTATTTTTGTCCAAGATGGGAAAAATTGATCCTTTCAAAAATAATTAATGAAGAGTTTATGATTAGTGTTTTAAGTTTAGATTTTCCATACAAACAAACATTAATAAAGATGAATACATAGTCTCTATCATATGCCTAGAGCCTACGTTAACAAAACCCTTAAAAAAAATAAAGAAAAAAGACAAAACTTTCTCCTATATAAAGCTTTCTCTTCCCTCCACTCATTCACATGAAAACCCTCCCCTTGTCCAACCCTTCCGGAAAGATAGTTTATTGGCATATACTTAAGCATAGTATCTGTAAATGGCGAGCTCTCACTCTCAGTGCTTGGAGAATCCGCCGAACCTGAGCTCGACAAGTGGGATAGGAAGTGTCCAAGAGCTTGGAGGCCTAAAGGCCTATGTCACTGGACCCCAAGATTCCAAGCTTGCAGTCCTTCTCATTTCTGATGTTTTTGGTAACAAACCATCTCCGTTTCCTTCATCAATTCTTGTTCTTGGTGTTTTTTTTGTGTGTGCTAATGTTCTTGACGTTTAAGTTTTCATTATATTGTGCTAGTTGTTAAGGAGTAGATTGGTTGGTTATAAATAAAAATGGGTGAGAACTTAATAATATTATGTTAGACAAGGATGGAGCCAGAGGGGCTGTCGCCCCCGCCCCCGCCCTAAAATTTTAAAAAAACCATAATTTTACTTCGATTATTATTTTTGTTTGTTTTTATCATCAAAGTTCTTTTTTGATTCCCCCCCCAAAAAAAAAAATAAAAAATTATCTAGCTCCTTCTCTGATGTTAGATGTGTCACTAGCTTAAGCTTTTTGACTGGATGTAAATGGTTTGGATAGTACAAGTGCCCTATTCAGTCCCACGGCTAAAAAGATTTATGTCACACTTCATGTTGTCATACTCAAATTACAAGGCTGCATGATGATAGACCTAAAAAGTGATCACGCGGGAGAGACCTTAAAATGCATCTGCACGTGAGGGGATATGAAGGAATACAATCCGGCATTACTTGGGGATGGAACTGTGATTATTTATGGGACCTCTCTAACAGATAACCGATGACTTGAGCTTTTGGTTGGATATAAAGTTTCTATAGTAGTTTGCAAGTTTATAGGCTCCGTTTGGATAGATAGATGTGTTTCTCAAACTAAGGGGTTTGCTACAACTCATTAGCTCCACTTTATTTTAAATTTGGCGGTTTACATATGGGTTTCAATTTTGAGTTTTTTTAGCTTTATTAGAATAGATTTGGAATGACCCTTGATATGAGCGTTTTGTAATGTTTGATGCTTTGATGTGTCTGCTACTGACTCCAGATTCCACTCTAGTTTCACAAGCCACCTATAGCTTAGTGTTTTCTGTTGTTGAAATTGAAGATAACTCACTTCATTTGAATAGGTATTGAACTATGTGTTTGACTTCGCATTTTGATAATAAACTACGCATTGCATATAATGCTGTGCAAGCACGGGAGGCTTAAATTTTATTCTGAACTTGGAGTAATCGCTCCTTTTGAAACTTGAATCAAGTAGGCTGCAGGGAAATGGAAAAGGGGACAGGAAGGAAAATTCAAAATCCCTTTGTTCGACTTCTGCCCATACTTCTATAATTGCTAGATTAGGAAACTTTCGAAATAACCACATAAACTTACTAAAGAGCAGGAACAAATATGTTTAGAACTGAAAATTACACCATTATTAGTCGTCAGTATTTTCTCAAGAACTGGACTTTAATTATTTTGCTTAAAACGTTTTGCAGGGTATGAAGCTCCGAATTTGAGGTATGCCAAAATTTTCCAATCGTGTTAGGTTATACAAATGGTATCTCTTGTGTTTGATTGAAAACACAAAACTGATTCAAGTTTGCTCTCCCAAACTGAGACAGCATGATCAATCAGCTTACACCCGAAGAGTTTGGTTTTCACTTGACCTTTCATACAGTAGTTAATGTCATGAAGGATATTAATACCATATATCTCTACCTTCCTTTAATTAGTGAAACTTCATATTCAAATACAATGAAATCCAACTCTAGGTAACTGGCATACTACCGTCTCTATATAGACACTAACTGATATGCTAGCGTATAGACAGCATGCTACTTTTAATGATTTATGAGCTCTAAAGCCTTCATGTCTTTTGGCCTTCAACGTTTGACAGATAAGGCAATTCTAGGACAACAATTATCTTTGGATATACTCTGGACATCTCGTGCCTGGGAGTTCCATACGTTCCTCTGTAAAATCAATTATCCACGATTTCTGTTGTAGAAAACATTTGTAACACAGAATAGTGCATGTTTTGATAACTAATGAACACTACAACCTTATGATCTTCCTTAGCTTATCCATGCGTCCACAAGATTAGGTATGTCAGCTGGTTCATCTTGTAAAGTTTGACACCATACCAGATGGCAGAATTGATTTGAACAATATATTTCCTTGAGCATTATGCGCGAAGTTATCTCTTTTCGAAAATTTTCAATCTTTTTTTCTAAATGCATCATATTTTGTCCATCCAAAGGAAACTTGCAGACAAAGTGGCAGCTAATGGATTTCTAGTGGTGGTTCCTGATTTCTTCTATGGTGATCCTCTTGATCTTGGTAACCCTAACATGGAATGGCAATCATGGCTGAAGGTTCATGGCATGGTTAGTTTCTGGTTTCAAAGTCTAATCCAAAAGTCAACTATCAGAATTGAACTGTAATTTTGAAACCATTAAAAGACTGACAGGCTGACAGCACATATAGAGCTCACAATTTTACAACCAGAAGGTTCCGATTTATCACCGTGCATAAAAGCCACTTTGTTTAGCATCTGAATTCTTAGAGTTGCGGTTTATTTTCATTCATAAAGTAGTTTAGATGTCATACGTTTGACTTGGGCATTATGAATAGCATAAATACATAAGGTATGGAAGATTGAATTTTGCAACTTGAATAGGTAACTTTGGACTTCTTGAAACTTGAATGGAACTTCTTTTCGTTTCAGGATAAAGGGTGTGAAGATGCCAAGCCAGTAATATCTGCTTTAAGAAGCAAAGGAGTAACTTCTATTGGGGCTGCTGGTTTTTGCTGGGGCGGTAAGTTATGTCTCTTGTTTTTTACATGTAAAAGAAGCCACAAAAGTCGACATTTTTTAAATAGGCTGCCTTTTCACTTGAGTTGTGTTTTGTACTTTGGATCTTGGAGTTGTGGAAGGAAAAGAAAAGCAAAGGGAAAAGAGAGACAAAATAGCTTCGAAAAACCAGTTCTTTTTTTGTTTTCCCACTCCACAACTCTGTCTATATCACTAAGATCCAAACACAGACTTAAGAGTCATGGACTGCTCATTATAGCCTTATAGGTTTATCACATTTGGCTCAGGGGTGGTAGTCGTAAAACTAGCAAGGTCCGACGACATTCAGGCTGGAGTGGTATTACATCCGGGACCCATCACAGATGATGATATCAATGGTAAGTTTCTCATTTCTCATTTCTCAAGCTCACAACCTACATGTTACTGACACAGCTTGTTCTTACAGAGGTTAAGCGTCCAATTGCTATATTGGGAGCCGAGATTGACAATTCGTCGCCACCTGAAAAAGTGAAACACTTTGGGGAGATTCTATCCGCAAAATCTGGGGTAAGAGATTCTCAAATTTTTTTTTTTTATAAATGCCTTGAGATTCAACCCGTCTTCAATTCTTATCTGTTGCTTTTTACTAACTTAGCTGGGAGTAGTTCCTTTCATTTGGACCTTGTATTTTGCATTGGCATTCTCTATGCTCCAAGATAGAGATTAAATGCTGCGATAAGTGAATAACCTGGTAATGGGACATAGATTTCCGTTTTCCAATTACAAAACAGATTTGATATTTCATGCTATGATCGCTACTCTGTTCTCAGTTTGGTTAGTATTCTCCGAACTCATTTTAGGTTCATCCGAATAGCAGTGGAACAACACAGTGCACAACTTTTTTATTGATCGGAAAGGTAGAGTGCCTAATTATATTGTAACATGGACAAAAAGTTGAGCAATGAGGTCCATCGATGCACAATAAAGTTCCAAGAGGGAGGGAAAAGCATCCACTCAAATAGGAAAGACCTGTACGCAGAGAGAACCACAAACCTTGCATGGAGAATCACTAACTACTGCAAAACCTGGGATTAAAACCGGGGAACCCAAAGGCAACTGCTAGAGAGACCGGTTTGCCGATACATACCGCATATTTTAACCTTGGGTGATAGTTATCGTGCACTCAAAGCCTGCTCTGAGCCAAGATGAGTAAGGCGGCGGACTTAAGCCTCTGAATTTTGGATCAAAATTAGGCCCTAGATAGGTATAGCTAGATATGTAATATATATTTAATCTAATACTTATATAACAAATAAGCTAGCTAGCCTAGTGAAAAAGCTTAGTTTTGTTATCCAAGAGATACATGGTTCAAGTCTTAGGGGCCGTTTTTTTTCTTCCCCATATGAATATTTTTTTCCCTCATAGGTTCGTCTTAAGCCCCGAAAATCTCAAAGCCGGCCCTGCGTGCACCTCCAAAGAATATTATGATCTGAAATCCTTATAAGATGACTCTAAATATGCTAAGTTGGTGCCTCAAATATACTACAACCGAATTTCGTGCTTCATTCTCTGTCACTTGCTAACCATAGTTGACTTCTACGGTATGTTACCAGAAAACACTACTACCCTAGCGAATTACGTTTTGGTACGAATGTTCCAAAACATGGTACACTGCCGTTTCAAAACTGTAAATCTAGCGTTCCAAAGCGATCCCCTTAGTTTTCCCCAAAATGTCAACTTATTATGGTCAAAATAGAGAGGAAATGGAATTTCGGTGGGATAAATTGTAGAAAGTCCAGTCGTTAAGCTCCTAGAAATGTGTTTTGTATGAATAATTTGACAAACAATATTTTGTTTCACTTGATGTTTATCGCTTGGAAGAGTAAGTTCTAGTTTTGTAAGTTCTAGTTTTGCAATTTAAGCATGTGGCGTATTGTGTTCCCGTTTCCGTTCCGGTTCCGTTCCTCGTACCGGAATGATCTGCGTTCCAGGTAACATAGATTCTACCTGCATCGCCTGTGTAGTGATTGCTAGTCTCAAGCAAGGTAGGACTGAAACTGAGAGCCAAGGGGATAGTTAGGACCTCTAATTTTCAGCTCTGCAGACAGATACAAATGAATGATGATGTAGTTTTATAGTTGACTGTTTCCCCATATTTTTCAGGTTGATAGCTTCGTGAAAATATATCCCGGTGTAAGTCATGGATGGTCGGTAAGATACAGCGATGATGATGAATCAGCAGTCAAGAGTGCCAAAGAATCCCACGAGGACATGCTAAACTGGTTTACTAAATATGTCAAGTGAAAGAAGTATTCTCGGAGCCCAGAAAAGAATGCGGCAAGCCCAAAATTTTTCGGTCTGTGGGACTAGTAGTCAAGCCCCAACGTACAACATCTGAATGAAGTGATACGTTCTTTCGCATTATTGTTCTGTCTGTCATAAAGAATGAACCACGTATATGTAAATTAATCTCAATAATAGCTTCTTGTTTCTAGAAAATTGGAATGGAGGATTGTAAGACACTGATTTAATTCTAGATGGAAGTTCCAATTTGGCATCCCTCGCTTTTGCTGAGAAAGCAAGGAACTTTTCTTGAAGTTTCTGAAACTCCATAAAAAAAACTTTGCCCTGTTCTGTTTTTGTTGACATTACCATACATGTTCATCTCCAAGTTGGTGGTGGTAACTATACAAGCGACGGCTAGATGATTGAAATTCATTTCTGTAATTTCTCTTCGTCTCGGTTGTGCAATCGTGCCTCTAGCGGTTCTTAGTATCATGTGGTGGTATTCCCGGTACCATGTGGTGGTATTTCCGGACTATTGTATAATTTCACGTTATTTTGTTGGAAACAAACAGGAGACCCACAAACAATGAACTACGTGAAAATGCAGGGCTCACAAGTTTGAAGTTCAAAACTGTTAGAGATTTTCAAAATAAAGGGGTCGTTGTTTTGGTTTTGTAAAATTTTCTTGTTTCCTTAGAATGCTTGTTTTTCCTCTTTGTGAGTTTTGTCTCACATTAGTTAGTTGAGAGATGTTAGAGTGGTATATATTAGGAAACATTCCTAATATGAATAAATAATGATCTAGTATGGTGCAGCCCTATGGTGTTTCACACCATACCGGTAGAGCCGGTATACACGCACATGCGCGCGGCATGGGCAATGTGGTGTGGGCTGTGGCGCTTTAGCGGCGCACTTTGCACTTAGCGCTAGGCGCCTTGTAGGCGCCATTTCTTATTGCGAGTTGGCAGTAAGGGGGCGCTGACGTGGATGCCGCGTGTCGCACACGTGGCAGGTGAGTCACACGGATCGGTTCTGATCGGGTGCAACTCGAGCCTAAGGGTGCGTTGGTTCGTGGAGTTGCGATCTCAGCCGTCGATCGCGAACGGGCACGATCCAACGGATTGGGTCAAATCCGATTGGGTGTGAATGAAACAGTACACCTGTTCGGTGTGACTGGGTATGATTAATCGATCTAGACCATAGGATATGATCCAACGGTCAGATTGAATCGGGTGCGTACCCATTCTCAATGGGTGCATAGTGGCCTATAAATAGACCACTACTTGTCAGAATCCAGACACACATATAATCCGAATTTCTTCCACATCTCTCTCTATGTTTTCTAGCATTCATTCTGCGTTCTGTTTTGCTGCAGAAAATAGAACACAGTGATTCTCGGTTCTTATATTCGTTCAAACAGGTATTCTGTCCGTTTCGTTAGTGCAAATGAAAACGGAAAGAATTTCGAGTTCGGGCTTCGATTTATTTTGAAGGCAGATTTGCTGTAACCCTTTGCATACCAACTGGTGGGGGCAAATACTGTCTTTAGGAAAGCGACATAGTCGTGACTCGAAACGTATTACAGGTTTAGTGGAGATTTCGTCAACAGTTCAGATTGCAACGGCCAATTTTTCTAACAAAAACTTCAAGACTAATGCCGATCAAAGGGAAAAAGAAAAAAAAAGAAAAACTAAGGCGATAAAGAAAAAACAAACTGAAAACAAGTTACAATGGGCTTTGTTTGGTTTACATTTTAGAAAGTTATTTTTGAGAGTTGAAGTGATAATGAGTGGAGAGACCGAGAGAGATAGAGAGAAAAATTTATTGAAAACTGTGCCGAAAGTTAAAAGTGACTCTCAGAATGTTAAATCAAACCGAGTGGCAAGTCTAGTCCAACTAAAAGTTTCACTAAGAGAAGAAATAATCCTAACAAATACAAGGAGATATCCACGCGCGGATAAAAAAATTTCAACTCATGTCCTTTTAAACACATTGAACGGTTTGAATTATCAAAATTTGATTGAAAACTATGAAATTGAGATTTAGAGTATTTTTTAGATGTTCCCAAAATTGCTCGAATTAAATATAAGTAACTTTTGACTCATTTTATCACGTATTTATTTGGACAGATAATTGTCTATTGGAGTGTCATTGTAAGTTGTAACGCACATAGAAACAACAGGGTTCAGTGTGGAGTATCAGTTATTTGAGAAAACCTCACAGGGTGCCGGCGTTTGGTCAACAGTAAATACAAAAGAAGTCTAGGAACACACATGCTCTCGGAGCTGTCTTATGTATGTGTTTTCAGGTGCATCAAATCGCTAGTATTTTGCCAAAAACAAGAGAACAATTTCTCCTCCCTGTGGAACAATTATTTGTTGGTAGCATGAGAGCCAGAGCTGACTCACCTTTCCTTTCCCTTGCTCTTCCCCTTCCCCTTTATTCTTCCCCTTTATCCGACGTTTCCTTGTTTGACAGACGGCAACCCAATAGAAAACTTCACCAGGGACGGGAACAACTGTTTTCAAATTTTCTTTTTCCCCAAGGAACAATGGGACTCTGAAACCCTTTTGATGATTGACGTAAGCCGTGACGTTCGTAAGCTGAATACTTCTCCTACTCCTCAAGTGACTATTTATCTCTCTTCTATATAGCGCGCGCTCTCTCTCTCTCTCTCTCTCTCTCTCCACTCTTTTACCTGGAAACCCTCCCCTTCCCCACTGTAATGGCGAGCTCTCAGTGCTTTGACAATCCACCTATCCTTAGCTCAACAAGTGGATTAGGGAGTGTCCAAGAGCTTGGAGGCCTAAAGACTTATGTCACTGGGCCCCAAGATTCCAACCTTGCAATCCTTCTCATTTCTGATGTTTTTGGTAACAACCCATCTCCATTTACTTCATCATATTTGTTCTTGGCGTTGGGTTTTAGTATCTGTTTGTTGTAATTAATTATCCATCTTTGCCCACCTTTTTCTTTTGTACAGTGTTTGTTTTACTTTGTGTTGATCTTCATGAGCTTGTGGTAAATTTTCAATCGAACTACAATTTATACTTTTCTTGAACTGGGTATTCTTCTGTGCTAATTTAAAATAGTGTTTGTTACTTGGGGTTGAATTTCATTACTTTGTGCTAATTTTTCATATGTAAGCACAATTTATTCCACTGGGTATTTGATTCTGCATCTTAAAAGCTATGCCTGTGCAAAAAACATAGTAGATATCATGAGTTTTACTTTCAATATTAATAACGTGTTGTTCGATATTTATCGTAAAACATAACTTGATTGTTGTGTTTCTTAAACTGTTTTGCAGGTTATGAAGCTCCAAAGTTGAGGTATGCGGCGGCTTTGTTTGGTTGACAGTTTAATTTAGTTTAAATTTGGTAGTGGGTGGAGAGAGAAATAGGATAATGATTAGAGAGAGATAGAAAGAGATGAGAAAGTAATAATTGAAAAAATAGGGTAATAATTAGAGAAAGAAGTAGGGTAATGATTGAAAAACAAAACTAAAATGGCAAACGAACACTACCGCCGAATTCTTGATTAATTTTGGTTGAATGAATGTTATCTCTGTCATGCAACTGAAAACAAAATGAATCAATGATATTGCACATATTGAGGAACTCCAAGACCTTAATGACATCTTCTGCCATCGATTTTCAACAGATAAAGCACTACAAGACTAGGATTTCCATTGGATATACTCTTCACATTTGGTACCTACAAGTTCCATATGCATCAATTACCCAATAATTCTATTGCACCATGCATTTTGAATAGAACATGTTTAATAACTAAATGAACACTACTGCATTATGATATTGTATCGTCTGTCTTTCATTAGTCCCCGAGAACATGGAATTCAGCACACGTATTATGTAACCTATTTATTTATTTATTTTAGCCGTAATATTATTATTATGTAACCTTGAAGATACTTTTTGAGACTTATTGTCGAGGCTAGGGTTCGGCCCACTACACAACCCTAGGTCCCTAGCCCAAGGCAGCCCTCGTGGCTATGAGAGCGGGTGGACTCGAGGGTGGTTGGGAATCATTGAAATTTTTTTTTCGATTGAAAAAGTATTGAATGTCAACTTAATTAGCAAGGGTTGTAACTCATTGACGACATCCTTGAACCCAGAAGCAGCAATTATATAAGGATGACGTGCTTTTTTCTGCTCTAATTGCCCTCCATTTATCTTCTCCTTTTTTTTTTGATCATGCCCTCTACTTATCTTCAATCGGCACAAAGTTATATAATCCATTGAGCTTAATTACATCCCATCATTATCTCTTGTTTTCATTTGGTTAAAGTACCATTTTCATTTGTCGCTGTGAAGGAAACTGGCAGACAAAGTGTCAGCGAATGGATTTCTTGTGGTGGTTCCCGATTTCTTTTATGGTGATCCATATCCTATTGATCTTGATGACCCTAAGCTGGACCGGGAAGCATGGCGAAAGGCTCATGGAAAGGTAAGTTTGTGGCTTCTCAATCTTATCTAAAAGTCGTCAACGTTGAAGTGTCATTTCAGAAGAGATTAAAGGAGTAGCAATACATAGATAGTTTCTAATTGGAAACCATAAGGTTCCAATTTGTCACCATGCATACATGCCTCTTGGTCTATATTACCTGGACTGGGTAGGGTGTTGGACTGGAGACATGTTTAGGTAGTCTCACTAATTTCCTAGTTGTACGATCTGTGCACTTGACTAAAAGATTGGCCACGGATATTGATTTTGAAGTGTGGTGGTTTAGTTTCATTAGTAATACTTTCAATGTCACAGATTTCAGGCCAACCTTATGAGAAGCATTAATGCGAAAGAATTGAAAAAACAAAATACTGCAACATGTTCAGGTATTATTGGACTTTTGTAAACTTGATTTGAACCTTTTTACCTTTCAGGATAAAGGTTGTGAAGATGCCAAGACAGTAATTTCAGCTTTAAGAAGCAAAGGAGTAACTTCTGTTGGCGCTGCTGGTTTTTGTTGGGGCGGTAAGTTAGTTCTGTTGCTTTTTGCTGTCTAAGTCTCAAAACTTCGCCCTATTGAAAAGGATCTGATCTTCAGTTAGGAGTCACCGACTCAGACCTAACATTATGGGTTTTCTTGCATTTGGCTCAGGGGTGGTAGTTGTAAAACTAGCAAGTTCCGATTACATTCAGGCTGGAGTAGTACTGCATCCGGGACGCATCACAGAAGATGAAATCAATGGTAATTTTCACACTTCTAAAGCTCACAACTTGTATCTGTGACTGAAACAGCTTGTTCTTTCAGAGGTCAAATGTCCGATTTCTATATTGGGAGCTGAGATCGACAATGCTTCCCCACCTGAACAAATGAAACATTTCGGGGAGATCCTATCCGCTAAACCTGGGGTAAGAGATTCTGAAAAGCCGTAGATACTATGATAGATGCAAAGTCTCTTTTGAAGCTGTCTTCTAAAGGTTTTGAAGCTGAAGCAAGAAAGATATTTTGCCTTGGCTTCAAACCCCTTTCATTGCATTATTACTCTAATTAACTAGGGAATTTTGATGTAGTTCCATATGGTTAGTTAAATTTAGGATGTCTATATTATGTTAATAACAATAAAGAAAGGGTATGGACAAAACAAATAATTGGGTGAAGCCTCTAAGTAACAGAAGGGTAAGCATTTAAATTACTCATTAACCAATTCACATGTAAAGCAGAATCACACAATCCAATCCAAACAATGTCCTCCACGTCCTGACAAAAGACCAAGGGAAGAAATAGAGTAATTCACAGTCGCTTGCCATGCGCACTTCCCTTCAGCTTGGAACATGCAAAACTGTCTTCTCTAGTTATCTTCATGGTTTCAATATGAACCGCGAAGCTGCTCAGTTCTTATCTCGTTCTAGTTACCCTCAGCACAAGTACTAACCATCCCATCGGGCACAAAAGGAGAAAGCAGCAGACTCAAAAAATAATTTTTGTATTTGTCATTTTTGTTTCACACAATTGCAGCAGTTGCTGTTGACTCTCAAACGTCTGGTTCTGATGGTAATATTCCTTCTCTTCTTGGCCCAAATGTAGTTATGCACACTCCCCACCGTTCTCTGCGATGGTTGGTTGTACATAAGTCCATCTTTATAGGGTGATGATACTTTAAAACTCAATCTACATTAAGATTTCTACCACATCACAATCAAAACTTTCATTAGAGAAGCAAATTTGTAGTAACATATTACCAACACACATGACACATGTCCGCATCGCAGTAGGACCAGGGGAAGCAGATTTTGAGATTTTTTTCTTGAGCCTCGATTTTGAGATTGTACTCACTTCTCAGAAACCTGGAAAATAAGGTTTGTTTACTCTACTCCCAGATTCCCTCCAGATCAATTCAAACTAGTCGGTTCATAAGATTTTGAAATAATTTATGTGGTCGAGGTAGTGGTTCCTTTGTTTTGAATCTCCTATTTTGCATTTGCATGCAATATGCTCAGAGTTAGTGAGTAAATGCTCCAACTTTTTGCTCTTCATAAAGTAGGGATTTGATCCTGTGTTGGAAATTACATGCCGTTTGGACTTTAAGAAAGGGAGAGAAGAAAAAATTGTCGTTTCTCACCAATCTCACCGAAATTGATGAGACCAATAAAAATTCATCCTTTTTAGACATTTCTCACCTCTTTTAGTTATCCAAACAAGTGATAGGTTTTTCCTTTCTTTTCTTTTCCATCGTTTCTCACAATTCAAAGGGGCTGTTTGCGTAGTACAAAAATGACTGGTCCATTAATGGTTCATTGGTTTTTCAAATTACAAAACGGATTTGATCTTTATGTTTTTTTGGCTTTGATAACGGCTTTTTTCTTAGTTTCGTTGGTGTTCTCTTTCAATTGTAGCACCTGATTAGGATGGGTACACTACAAACAACAATAAGAATACCCATGAAATTCCCAATATATTGGGGGTATAAGCGGGGAAGACCGGAGACAGACTTTACCTTTGACAATATATGTACAAAGTGGTTGCTCTCAGAAATTTTACAATTCAAATAGTTGCCCCTACCTCCAAAAATCTAGAAACTCAAGGGACACTATCTGTGAAACCATGCCCCAAATCAAATCCAGAGGGCATCATAGAGGGCTGGCCTCTTGGGTACATTATACTGCATAATTAACTCATTGGTTATCATGCACCTTTTAATGATTTCATCATTCTTATAATGATGTTAAATTTACCAAGTTGGTCCCTAAAATTGGCTTCCATGGAGATTTTTTGCACGATTTGTTATCACTTATTTGTTAACCGTGATAGAACTGCATAAGCATCGTGTGTGCAGTACCAGCCTTGATATGAAGAACTAAAACTGAGCCAAATGTATTGTTAGAACCTTTTGTTTAGAAACTGTTTTCGTCTCCTCGGAAACAACTGAATCATCTTATTTTCTTTGTCCACTTCTAATTTTACCGTTTTTTCCAGGTTGATAACTTCGTGAAAATATTCCCTGGTGTAAATCACGGATGGTCAGTTAGATACGATGACGATAATGAATCAGCTGTCAAGAGTGCTGAAGAATCCCACGAGGACATGTTAGACTGGTTTACCAAGTACATCAAGTGAAAAAAATGTTCTCAAGCCCGCAAAAGAAAGGTGGAAAATGTTCTGAACGAGTTGATAATTGCTTACTTTCCAAGTTGATGACTGCTTCATGTTTCTAGGTGATTGGAACGGAGAATTAGACTATGTTACATTTGGTTTCGCTGAATAAATTGTCTCGTTTACGAAGCTTTATACATCCCATTTTGCTTTATATTCGATCTTTTTCTAATTGTGTGCTTTGCTTGGGGGATTTTGAGAGTTGATTTGGCGCTTGATATTTGAAGCAGCTGGAAGAAGGTTCAGATGGCAATGAAACTGACTGCCAATTATGAATGCTCATGAGGTCATAATTTAGAGAAATTTTTGGGTACTGGGTGGGTGCCACATGGCCGTGCCCATGTGGTGTCTGAGCAGTCCGTTCGGACCGTTCAAAAGTATGTTAGACGTCCAAAAGTGTGTTGGATAGGTCAAAAACCCTGTCTTTTCTCTCACCGTATCACTCTCTCTCCTCTTTCTCTCTCTTCATTATTGAAGTGTAAGACACCTATGTGGCACTTGTGAAAATATCATAAAGGAAATCTTTTTGATGCATGAGCGACAAACATTGAATATTTTTGGATTACCAACTTCCCTTCTTTTTTTTTATTGGCACCCTCTTTATATATGTGAAATTATCAACTTGTCCTTCATTTAGAAAAATGATTTGCCCTTCATATAGGAAAAATGACTCAAGAGGTAAGGGTAGTATAGTAATTTCACATGTACAAAAAGACAAAAAAGTGAATGCCGCTGGAGAAAAGACGAGTGTGAAAAAACTTTTGCCAGGAAAAAATCTGACCAATTTACAAGTGACTCTTTAGAATTTTGGAGCCTGATCTCAATATTGTATGCCTTTGCAATAATAACACAGCTGTGGATCCAACTCACTCGAATTGTCGAGTAAATTTTAATCAAGATTTTCTAATGTGTATATATTTCACTGACACTCATTTGATTTTTTCTTAGTGACAAATACCCCATTCATGTATTCATGTATGAGAAATGACAATAATTTTCCTCTAATTTTAATGTTCATTTCACCTATATTCCAAACAACTGACAAAAAAGATGAAAAATTCACGCTTTTTGACA
>BPLS01000694.1:569992-597223 GCA_019656275.1 Rhododendron kiyosumense | reverse complement strand
ATAATATAAATAATAAAATACTCTCATTCCTCAATTTTTTTGACCCACAAGTAACAAATTTATTCTTTTTGTCCAAAACACTTTCCAACGAGTAAAAAATAAAGGGCTATTGATTATTATTATTTGTTTTGATCAAAAAAATTCTTCCAATGAGTAAAATAATTTCATTTGATTGAAAATATAAGTGAGAGTTGATAGTTTTTTTTCCCTTGCTTTCTAGAACTGAAAAGGGTCAATTTGTCAACGTAAATCATTTTGGCTCATTCCATCACTTCTTTAGTCGAACTATTGTTGATTGGGGTGTCGATGAAGCGAAAATTGAATTCATAGGGGGTTCATAACTATCATTTTTCATATATGAGGGGGTATTTGTCATTAAGAAAAACCTCAGGGGGTGTCAATGAAATTTACACTTTTCGAATAGTGGAGTTAATACTTGAGACCGTCTCTATTTTTTCTTAATTATTGGGTTACTACCTGTTTGGGATACTGTTTGGGCTGAATTAGCTCAATCAAATGGCAAATGATTGTGTGCGGGCGTGCCAGAAAAGAAATAACTTCACAGATGAAATTACTCTTTTCAAATTGATTTGAAATAACTAATCTCAATCAGGCAATTGTGTTATCCGTTCGATTACCTCAACTAAGAGGATTTTTCCTTAAGGTATCAACCAAATAAAAGATTGACGCGCTTCGAATCAGAAAAGATGATTGAACACAAACAAACCTGAATTTAATCAAAGGTAAATTTGTATACAAACACTCTTAAGACTCTTCTAAGAACAATACAGTAAAATAAGCACACTGAATTTAATCAAAAGTGGACTTACAAACGACTATTCTCTGGTAAGAAAAGAACTTACAAGAAGATAAGAGAACTTGAATTTAATCGAAAGCAATCTTACATGCAAATAAGCCTTCAACTTACAAAAAGATCCTACTTTAAACTAAACTAATCTAAGATAGATCTCTGAGCAATCATTTTGTATGAGTTGTCAGATGATATGAATTTTTGTGGGGGCTTCTCTCTTCACTTCACTTCTTTATTTATAGACACGGGGTCTGCCTTCGATCTCCACGTCTTCGACTGATACCCACGTTGGCCACAATAAACGGTTGAGGGGACCTTCGAACGGTTACCTTGATATTTCCAGAATTCCTTCTCCCTGCTCGCTTCGATCGTGGTGCTCATGGCCGCCTCTTGGATCGTGATTCCTATTTTCAAGCAACGTGAATTAATGCAACACGTCTGCTTCCACAATGATTCCCTGTAATTGATTCTAATTCCAGTTATAGAACAGGGCAGCGAGGGCACCGTTCGATGATCGTAAAGTCTAAACCAACGATTAGATCCAATAATCTCCCAAACCAGCGTTTAATTACTCCTCAAACGACACCGGTTCACTTTAAAACGACACCGTTTGACATAAAAATGGTATCTCCCTTAATTTCCGCAATCCTCTGTAATTGGTACTCGACTGGGACAGGCTCCATACAACCGCCGTACCGTTCGGGGCCACGTGGAATTTTTTCATTGGGTGGCACTTTTTAGGATGTAAACACACCCCCCGCATTAACATTTTGTTTATGCTAAATAAATGTTAATGGCACACGTTCTCTGCCCATATCCCTTCAAATTCGGATGCACGAAGCATAACAGGATTTCATTCCCATGCACGTCTATTGAGCTTCCCAAAGATAGCTACAATAATTTTCCTATAAATGTCAGTTAATGACAGGGTTTAACGAATCACATTACCCCTCATAAACCTCTTCGAATTTAAGTCTTCTTTGATAAGAAGTCTTACGTTTATGGACTCTCTTCCAGAAATCAATCTCATTCTAGATAACCTTGATCATCAATCTTACTCTCCCCAAATGTCTCCTCCAAATTCCCCTCGAATGTTGGCAGGCAAAATCATCTCTGATCGAACATTCCATACCCCCAACCCATCTCCTACGGGTTGGGATTCTTCCTTAACCCCTTCGAATTCGTGTGATGGGTCCAACTGGGGCTCATGGGGAGAAAATTCCACCAATACCAATACTGGCACCATACTGGTCAAATTCGATCAACCTGACCCCACACCCAATAGATTCCATCACTTTCGAACCCTTTTGGCGAGCCACTTCCTGCCACTGAGCTGTAACGACACCGTTCACATGGGCATGCTCGAATCACTCTATTCGTCCCTCAAATTTTCTCCTTTCCTCAAACAAGAGGAAAACTATCTTGGGCCTGCCCCCTATTGCGACTTCAAACGCATAGCCCAAGCCCAAAAGACCCTCTGGCTCGCAGAGGTACAAACCCCACACTTCCCAGCTGACTTCGAAGAGACCAATAAATTGGTTCCCCTTCCTGAAGAGCCTGACTGGTTCACCGAGGTGAATAACCTTGCCATCAACACTCCTCATTTCCAATGGCAATACGGTTATTCTATCTATCCCACTGACAAGAGCAAAGCTCTGCAGCTCCTTGCGGCTTTCTCATTCCTGGATATCCACATCCTGGAAGAACAAGTCCCACTCACTAATTTCAAATGGGCTTGTGAAACACTGGTACTATGCTCCATCCCCTCCGCGGTTTCTTATCAAATCCACTGTTTCCTGGATTTCTTACCAGTGATCAGGTCATGGCTCGAAGCCAATACCGCTGCGTATTGCTTCGATCAAATCCTTCAAGATTATGCCATTGCCAAAGAAAGGATTGAGAAGTTGCATGACCAGATTGAGAACTTCACCGCTGAGTCCTTCGAAGTGGTGCCTGGCCATGCAGACAAAAAGCTTCGAAGGCGTTTCAAAAGACGACAAGTGAAACGTCCCACAAAAGAGGCTAAGCTTCGAAGGAAGGCCAAAGCACAGGTGCTCCGCTTTAGGCCTCTGCTGGAGAAGAAATTGGAGTCAGACTCCAAAGAAGAAATGAGGAAAATGGAGCTGAAATTCCTCCAATTTGCATGGAACAAGTTCCACAGCCTTGTTACTTGGTCCTTTCCTCATTACTTCGAGAATAAAAAAGCAACTTCTCAGCACTCAGGCCCTTCGAAGGCCTAATTTGTATTTCTTTTCATAGAAACTAGGATTTCCCTTGTTTGTTCTTTTTTGTGTAAATACGCAAATTTTAATTTTTGTAATCCAGTAGCAGTTTTTTTTGTTTAATGAAATTCCCCTTCTTTACCAATACGCTGGACTGGGACTTACTATTAAAATAGAAATTCTAATAAATAATTCTTTAAAAGAGCCAAAACCCAATCCCAGCGGACCCCAGGGTATGGGCCCACTATAGGCCTGGCCCACTTGCAGGAGTATAAAAGCGGAATTAATTCAAACCCATTCCTTACTCTACGCATTCGAGCATTTCAAACTCAAAACTCTCAAGAAAGAACAAAACCCTCTCTTCATTTCCTCTCCAACAACACCAAAACCAAACTAAATCGATGGCATCTTCCAGCAATCCAGCAGTCCGAGAGTATCCTACTCCCTCTCTGGCATTAAGGCGGTTCGTGTCAGGAAAAACACCAGGACCGACCGGAGAGCCCTACCTCGACGTCAGGGTCTTCATCCCAAACCCTAACGAGGAAGGTACTTACATTTTGGGTCCTCAACTCATAGGGGAAATCCCTGCTAACCTTTCCCTTTACTATCCTCGATTGGGGGAGGCCGAAATCCGGGCTTGTTCGAGCCTCGATTGGCAAAACTTCCCAAAGAAATCCTTCTCTTGCTGGCCCACATTGGACAAAGATTGGAAGATATGGACCACCCGTATGTTGGCTGCGAAGTCGGACGACTTAGAGAAGGTGGGTTTGAGAAGAATTATTACCCTCCTTCGAAGGGGGGTCCCACAAAATCCTTCTCTGATTCAGGCCGCTTTGGCCTTTTGGGACCCATCCTTCAACTTCTTTCGCTTTAACTGTGGCATGATGGCACCCACAGTTCTGGATGTTACCCAAATGCTGGGGCTTATTCCGTATGGCCCTCAATTTGACCCTTCCCAAGAGTATCATCCTCCCGAGGGCTTCACTCGTTTGACCGCTACAAATGGGGCCTTTTCCCACTTCTGTACCAGGGAGCAGAAATTGGTAGGCGAAGTAACTGAAACAGAATTCTTTGCCTACATTCTCTACACTCTCTGCAAGCACATCTTCTGCCACTCTGGAAAAAGAGTGATGAATGAATTCGTTCCGGTGGCATTGGCACTTGCTAGAGGTGAAGAGTTTGACTTCGCCTCCTTCTTCCTTGGCCACGTCTACAAAGCTGGGTTCGACTTCTATCAGAAGGGTTTGAACTACTCACAGGGAGGCCCTCAATGGTTCATTCAATTATGGCTTCATGCCTACTTCCCTGAGTTGGGTCCCTTCAAAGCACCTAAATCCCTTACTGGCCTTGTGGAAGTGCCAAATGTTCATGGTGACAACTACGTTCACCCAGAGGACAGCACAACACAGACCTTGGTGTACTACCTCTGCTTATTTGCTGGTCTTGCGTCAGACAGAGAGTGGCCCAACCCATTCCCTACTCTTGTCGGGCCAGCATGGTTGTTCGACATTCTGTCGGATAGACAAGGACAATCCTCTCTAGCTCTCCAAGCATGGAGCAACATTCTGACGAGCAGAGAGATCTTCATCTCTTCGTCGAACACCACCAAGTCCATAGCACATGCAGAAGTGTACTGTCCTGCACAATTTGCCAGACAGCTAGACTTCGTTCAAGGCATACCTACCCCTTGCTGTGGCTTTGCCAACATTTGTATGTCTGAACGATCACCCATCTCGGTCGAGCACTTCCTGACAGGGTTTGCTCAAGCTAGAAACGCATTGAGGAGAACAATTACCCAGGAGTTCAAGGAACCTGAGGTACGCACCACCCCTGCCTTTGACACCTGGTGGCACTCCAATTGCTCCTTCCTCTCAGGGATCAAACCCTACAAAAGGTTTCTAGCCCACATTGGGTTCGATAAATCTGAATTTGGTCATGGAGGAAAACATGACTCGTCCTCCTTTTCCTCTGATAATGCATTTGGCCTGGCTGGAGGGATCGAAGACATTGCTGGAGGTGAAGTTGAACAACAATTGACCCCAGTCGAAACCTTCCCAATCGCAATGGTCGTTCCTCCCTCTCCACCAAGAAGGCAATCTACGAGGGTAAC
This sequence comes from Rhododendron kiyosumense, assembly GCA_019656275.1. Classification (NCBI taxonomy): domain Eukaryota; kingdom Viridiplantae; phylum Streptophyta; class Magnoliopsida; order Ericales; family Ericaceae; genus Rhododendron; species Rhododendron kiyosumense. The sequence continues at coordinate 592,080 of BPLS01000694.1, read as the reverse complement.
ACAGAAAAGAGGTAATTATTTCCGAACCTCCTCTCTTCTACTGAAACCAAACCTAATTACACTCCATTCTGCAGGTGCTACCTCTTCTTCAGGAAATGCTTCGAAGAGAAGAAAAATTACTTCTCCGCCCAAAGAAGTAATTCCGACCAAGCACTATCTTGAGCCCTCAGCTGCACCTCCAGGTTGGTTTCCTTCCCTCTAATTAGTCTTTTAATTGCCATACTATTTATCTGAGTCACCTTATCCCCTTCCTTTAGCTTCGAAGAGGACAAGGACCACTAGGAAGCGTGGCCCTCAGGTTTCTTCCAGTGATGAAGAAACAGAGAGTGACACAGAGACACTGGCCTCCAGGGGTACATTTCTTTCTCATTTATGATTCGGCACTCCCTTAAGAGTAAGCAAACTTTACTGTAATCGTAACTCTTGAGTCCAAACCAGGTGAAACAAGACAAGTGAAGGAAACCATCTCCTATGCGAAGAAAACAACCCCTCCCAAGAGGTCTGTTTCTCCAAAGAAGCCTTCCTCCCCAAAAGAGGTGAGCCAGTTTAAACTGCATACATTTTTACGTGCCTCCTGTGCTCGTGTTTCACTGTTAACTCCTTTGTAGGTTCAAGTCACATCCCCTGTTGAGGCATTGGATCTAACTCCTGCTCCCTGTACTCACCAAGAAGTGATAGAGCCTTCACCTCAAATCTCAGAAGATGTCCCACAAGAGGTACCTTATGAATACTCACTTTTCGAATTGTGAAAGAATTCATACTAATTTACCTTTGTTTTCCGCAGGCATCCCCTGTTCAAACTCTTTCTGTACAGAAAGACTTTGCTGTAAAGGATACTGACATGCATACTTTGCTGTCATTCCTTACTGAGCCAACCTTTGCACAAGTACTGACCAGTCTGGCTCCTTCGAAGGCTGTGGGGCCACTTCCTATCCTTCAGAGAGACTTCCCCCCCACTCCCTTACCGGTTTCAGAGGAGGGACCTCTAAGGATGAACCCTACTTTAGCTTCGAAGAGCCATACTCTTAGAAATGCTGAGGACCAAGGCTCCAGTTCAACCTCCTCCTCAAATCAGGTACTCTTGACAATCAGTCATACCTTTCATTTCCTGTTTTTCATCCCACTTAACTTTAACTCATAAACCTCATGCAGGTAACTGGCATGACTCTTCTTCCTGAAGACCATCCCACATCTTCCTCTTCTCCAATTGACTTGCCCTTAGTTGTTTTTGACATCTCTTTCTTTAAGAGCCAATTGGAAGAATTCTGCAACAAAATTGCTACTCCCACTCCTCTTATCTCTTCGAATCCCTTGGAAAGCCTTCAACAACTCTTGAGCCCCTCCACACCTCTTCTCTTGCCTTCTTTTAGGATTAACCATGTTCTTTCGAAGGAAGAAGTCCTGACATTAAAGAGTCTTCTGAGGACTCTAAACCAACTAGGACTTCCTATTTTGATTGAATACAGTTTAGCCTATCACTTCGAGGTGTGCTATCAAGCCTTACTTCTCTCCCAAGGTCTTCCAGTGCCAATCAATTCCACTCTCCAAGAACATATCAAGCAATTTAGTGAATTGATTGCTCACAACTACTTCCTATCCGAGAGCATTGGCCCAACCCTCAAGAAGGTCAACAAGTTAGAAGCCAAAGCACTCGAGACCGCTTCTCGCTTATCTCTATATCAAGCTCGAAAGGATAAGCTTTCAGAGCTCGACCAAAAGATGCAGCGGTTACTAGAAGAACTGGAGAAAGTTAGGGAAGAGAGGGCTGAAGTTTCAAGGGGCTTCCCAGAGCTTGAGGGTGAAGCACTAAGGGATGAGTTGATGCTCCCACGGCTTATTCCTTCCCTTCGAGAGGAACAGAGGAAAAAAGCAGCTCATACGTCCCTTTTGGATACTAACTTTAATTCTCTTCGAGGACTACTAACTACCATTTGTAATGTAACTAGTCCTTTTCTGTAACTTTACGCAGTTTGCACTTTATTCTTTCATTGAATATTCGATTCTCTTGGGCAAGTACATCCACAATTAATTCAAACCCTGTTTTCCACTTTCCATTACTCAGAAAGACTACTGTGCCAACGCTTCACCTACCATATCTTAAAGAGCCATAAATGAACATTCCCAAGCTTACTAGTATAAATAAAGGTCTTGGGAAAAAGAAAACTTACCCAGCATCTTCTTCCTCCGCCTTCTCTTCTTGTAGCAACTTCCACACAAGCTTTCCAGTTAGGGCTCCAAAGAAACCCATCATGAAACCTCTTCCCCTGTTTCTGAAGAAAAGCCTCCAAACATAGCCACATCATTTCTTACGAAATTTCCCTTACACCCCAAGGCTTCTGGGTATAGCCACATCATTTCTTACGATGTGGATGTATCCAGCGGTCGCTTCGAAGACCAAAGATTCTAACCAATAATGGTCTTCGAAGCCCACCTACCTACCAATGGAGCTATGAGCTTCCAACTGTGATTCCCGGAGCTCTATATCCCTACCAATAATTGGTAGAGAGATTGGATCAAGTCTCAGTGAAGCTTGGTCTTAGTCTTTGTATTTCAGTTGGATTATCCCTAGAGACTCAGTTTTGATCCCTAGGGACCCAGCTTCGAGATACTAATAGACCCTAGATAGGTTTCTCGATGTAATCCTTTATGCAAATGTAATGGATCCTTAGATAGGTTTCTTGATGTAATCTCTTGTAACTTTCTGAATTGATGAAATGAAAAGATACTTATTCTCTATTTACATTTCCAACGCTGGCTTTGCCCAATGAACTGGTAGTTTAGCCCTTCGCTACTGCTTCGCTTTGCTTCTGATGCTAAATACTAATGTGGACGTAATAAGCATAAAGAAACTCAAAGAAGCAAAAATTCCTTCACCAGCATTTTTATATTATTTACCCTGGCTGGGTTTCTGCTTCGAAGCCCTTGAATAAATAATAAACAATGTTGACGACGCCAAAACAAGCTGGCTCTTCGAAAACCAAACGCATACGGTCTAAATTAATTAGTCCAACTTATCAACTTCCCGAGGCTTTCCAGCCGTCTCCTTATGAGTTGCAACCCATTAATTATGCCGCCCAAACGTTCTCAGACCCTTCGTCTTCTGAGCCTCACGTATTTCCATTCATCAATGCCCATAACTACTGAAGTGGGTTCTTTGCACCCGTATGATTATAAATACACCAATGCGTTAACAGAACGGCGCACTCTCTCTTTCACTTTCTCCCGCTCCACATATCCAATCATGGACGCTAATCAGCCCCTGCTTTCCGTCGAACTGGCGACCGAGATGACCAAACTGGCCAACATGCTTATGGAACTCAAGAGAGAGATCCAAACAGAGCTCCAGGCCCTTCGAAGCGAGGTCGAACAGCTTCGAAGCCAGCTAGTGTGCGTGGAGACAGCCTCACGTCTCTGCTTGGCTAGGACCTGGGATGATCTCTCATCCGTCCTTTTGGCTCACGAAGCAAAAAATCCCCCGGAGAGAGGATCTTCTTAAAGATTCTCCCTTGGGACTGTGAGGATCAACCATGATCTTCATTTTTGCTTTTTAGGCCGGAGGGATTTTTCCTGTTCAGATCCACTTGGATCTGTTTGTATTTATTTTGCTCAGATCCGCTTGGGTCTGTTTCAACCCATTTGGGTTTTTCTTTGTTTTGTCATTTCATAAATATAATGGAAATTTGGTTGGCAATACTTGACTCTTTCATGGCTTCGAATACCTAATATGACACACTGGCTGAAGTGTGATCATATAAGAACTTCAAAGAAAAGAACTTCTGGTATCAAAACCAATTGAAATCACACCACTATACAACCAATGCCTCGGATTTGGGATTCGCTTTGGTTTTAGCTTAAAAATAACCAAACCCCATCGAAAACCTCAGAAACCTTCCTTCGAAAGCTGTCTTCTATGAAAGGATTCCCATATAGATGGTATATAAGCTTTGAGATGCCTCCCATTGATTTTCCTTCGATGAACATAACCATCCAGATTTCTTAAATGATAGGCTCCTCCTCTCAGCACTCTATGGATTTGAAAAGGCCCTTCCCATGTTGGCGCCCATTTTCCTAATCCATCTCTTTTTACCCTCCTATCCCTGATAGGAAGAATAACCTTCCATACAAGATCCCCTTCATCAAAGCTTCGAAGAGCGACTCTCTTATTATAACTCCTTGCCACTCTTGCCTTTTGCAACATGATTTGATTTAAAGCCTTTATCCTGGCTTCATCAATGTCTTCTAACTCCATGTGCATGGCTTGATGATAAGACCCTGCATCCAAATTATTTTGACATGCTACTCTTTGTGATTTTACAGTAATCTCCATAGGCAACACAGCATCATGTCCATAAGTTAGTGCGAATGGAGTCGTGCCTGTGCTAGTCCTCTTTGTATTTCTATATGCCCACAAAGTGTCAAGTAACAACTCATGCCAAACCTCTGGATTCTGATCCACCATTCTTTGAATCCCCCTCTTAATAATCTTATTGGTTGATTCTGCTTGACCATTTGACTGAGCATAATAAGTGCTGGTATATATTAATGAAATTCCATGATTACTAGCAAAATTCCTTACCAGCTTTGCCTCAAATATAGAACCATTATCCACTGTTATCGTTTGAGGGCTTCCAAACCTGTATATGATTCCTTTTATGAAATCAATAACATGGGTTTGCTTTACCTCCTGAAAAACTTGTGCTTCCACCCACTTTGTAAAATAATCAGTTGCCACTAAGATAAACTTATGCTTCTCCAACGAAGGAGGATAAATCATCCCAATCATGTCCATGGCCCAACCCCTGAAAGGCCATGGTTTTATCACATATTGCAAATCCGTGACTGGCAAACGCTTGAGTGGACCTGTTTTCTGACAGGCTTGACATCCTTTTGCATAATCTATACAGTCTTTGAGGATGGTAGGCCAATAATAACCATACCTCCTTATCAACCACCTCATTTTTATGCCAGCTTGATGTGCTCCACAAATTCCTTCATGCACTTCAGCCATTACCTTAAAGGCACTTACCTTGTTTAAGCACTTCAACAGAAGGCCATCCATCCCTCTCTTGAATAGCTCATTGTTGTACATTATGTAGTTTATTGCTTTCAATTTGGTTGCCTTGTCTGCAACACTATCTGGTTTGGTCAGATATTCGATCAATGCTTGCCTCCAATCAACCCTTTGACTAGTGGGGACATTTATTTCCAAAACTTCGAAACCAGTTATTCTGTTTTGTAGCGTAGGCAGAGATTTCCTCAAAGTTAATTGACAAAACTCCTTTTCATTTTCTGATATAACTCTGAAACCAGATGCCCTTTGAGCTATTTCATCAGCTTCTTCATTAAAGAATCTGGGAACATAAGTTAAAGTGAGCATATAGAACTGATCTATCAACCTCTTGGCCTGTTGATAATAAATTATCAACGCTGGACTAGTGCACTTAAACTGTCCATTTAGCTGATTTATCACTAACTGAGAATCTCCAAAAACTTCAGCAACACTCACTTTCAGGTCAAGTAAAATTTCTAATCCTATGATCAACGCTTCATATTCTGCCTGATTATTGGAGCATTGTCCCTCATTTAGTCGAAAACCATATTTGGTTTTCATCCCTTGGGGAGATTCAATAACTATGCCTACTCCAGCCATCTGAGCTGTTCTTGACCCATCGAACCATAAATTCCATGGCTTGATCTCGACCACTGTGGCTTCCAACGCTTTTGGTGTCTCAAGCTCATTTGGATGATCAGCTAGAAAGTTGGCCAATGCCTGGCCCTTTACTGACTTTTGTGGTACATATTCAAGACAAAACTCAATCAAAGACACTATCCATTTCCCAATTTTCCCACTAAGCACTGGCTTCGAAAGCATGTGCTTGATTACATCAGTTTGAGAAATAACATAAGTTACTCTAGGCAACATATAATGCCTGAGTTTCTTGGAAGCATAAAACAAAGCTAAACACAATTTCTCTACTGCAGCATACTTGCATTCACAGGAGTTTAGGAACCTACTAAGATAATAAACTGCTCTTTCCTTGCCATCTTCGTTGTCTTGAGCCAACAGTACTCCTATTGAGTCGTGTGTTGCAGCTAAGTACAACTTCACTGGCTTTCCTTTGATGGGAGGTGCCAAAACAGGAGGGTTGGCTAGATAGCCCTTGATGGCTTCGAAGGCCTCATCATGCTCTCTGGACCACTTGAATTCTTCCCCTTCCTTCAATTTCAACAAAGAAGAGAAGATTTTAGTTTTCCCTGCAGTGTTAGATATAAACCTTCGAAGGAAATTTAATTGACCAAGAAACCTTTGCAGCTCCTTCTTTGTAGAAGGAGGTTTGGCTTCAATAATAGCCTTTGCTTTGTTCTTGTCAACTTGTATTCCTCTGTTGTGGACTAGATACCCTAGAAATTTTCCAGCTGACACTCCAAAAGAACACTTTTCTGGATTCAATTTCAACTGATAATGCTTCATTTGTTGGAATGCCTTCTCCAAATGTTTCAAATGATCCTCATTGGAATTTGACTTCACAATGATATCATCTATGTAACATTCAAGAAAACCTCCAACCAAATTATGAAAAATGGCATTCATAGCCCTCTGGTACGTGGCTCCAGCATTTTTTAGTCCAAATGGCATTTTGACCCATTCAAAGATGCCAATATTACCAGGGCAGGCAAATGCTGTTTTATGCACATCTTCCTTTGCAATACAAATTTGATTATATCCCGAATGCCCATCCAATATGGATAATATCTTGTGTCCAGCTGAACCATCCACAAGTGTATCCACATTAGGCATCGGATATTCATCTTTAGGAGTTGCAGTATTTAGGTTTCGAAAATCAACACAGATCCTAATAGTACCATTCTTTTTAGGGACTGGAACCACATTGGATAGCCATTCGACATACCTGGCTGTTCTAATAAAACCTGCATCTAGAAGCCTCTGCATCTCCTTTTTAACTCCTGCAATAGTCTCTGGACTCATCTTCCTGGTTGGCTGCTTTACAGGTTTGAACTGTGGCTTGATAGGCAACCTATGCTCCACCAATTCCCTGTCCAATCCAGGCAGTTCCTTGTAACTCCATGCAAAGCAATCTTTGTTTGCTTTTAATAGTGCTACCAACTCAGCTTTCACCTTTGGTTCAAGCTGTTTGTTAATGAACACTGGATTGGGGTTTTGTTCATCCCCCAATTCTACTTCCTCCAGAAGGTCTTGAGCTTCGACCTGCCCTGGAGAAACACTCTTGATTTCCTCCTCTTGAGGCTTACCATCGTGCATAACATCTTCCCATATATTATCTTCTTGAATCTTCTGCTCGATCCCCAAAGCAACATATCTCACCAAAGCCAAAGAGTTGGCCTCTTCTTCTGCCTCTTCCTTGGACTTACATCCAAGCAGCATCATCTTTTGGGGTGTCTGATTCATAATCAACAGTTTGTTTCAGCTTTGATTTCAGCTCTGCCAATTCTCCCAGTTCCATCTCGCTGGTTGGGTAAGTGGCTGCTTGCAGTAATTCACTCAAAGGAACTACATCTGATTTGTACATTTCAGCTTCAGCAAAATTTGCTGTGGCACTAAATGGATGTGGATCAGCTTTGACTCCTTCAACACCCACTTCTTTGCCTTTGTCATACTTGACAATCATTAATTCCTGATGCATGGAGGAAGGGATACATCCATTAACATGAATCCAATCTCTTCCCAATAAAGCATTATATTTAGCATATGTGTCAACTACAAAAAAGGCAGTATCAGTCTCTATTCCTCCTACTGCCAATCTAATGGAGATGATTCCCCTGGCATGTTGACTTTCCCCAGTAAATCCTGCAATGGATGTGCTAGTTGGAATCAATTTTGCCTTTCCTTTCCTTAGCTTTTTCAAGGTTTGGAAAGGCAAAATATTCACTGCAGCTCCATTGTCCACTAGGATTCTGTTAAGTGGGACTCCATCGAAATATGCAGTAATATAATGGACGCAGATGTTGTCTCATTGCATTAGTAGGTAATTTAAATGGATATGAAATCTCCACATAATTTAGATCTATTACCAAAGGATATTCGACGTCAGACATGGACTCCGGGACAAACAAGCACTTTCTTTTGAGCTTACCTCCAAACTCTCTTGACTCTGCTCAATTTCACATACCAGGTTCCCGTCTATCTCTATCTGAGCCACTTCTTCCAGATCATAGTTATTACATATGATGTTCAATTCTTCATCACTCAATGTCTCTTCGAAGTCAACTGGCTTGTCCAAGTTCGACCAGGCATCACCTTGGCCCTTCGGTGTCTGGCCATTCTTGAAGAAATCCATAGAGCATGGATACACCATATTCACCTGCACTTCTGGCTGCTTGCCAAATTGGATTGTTGCCCTTTCTTTGGCTGGCTCCAGTGTCTCGGTTTCCTTAACTTCCTTGCTCTCCACCTCTTGCGCTGATAGTTCCATAGGTGAAGAACTTCCTTCGATCCCTTCTTGTTCTACCAACATGGCTTCGAGTAACCCAGACTGGTAACTAGCCAATGAATTGGGAGAAGGTGGATCAAGATCTTCTTCGAGCATGGCCGAGGCTACTTTCTTCAAAGTCTCTCTCTCATGACACTGGGCTCGAAATTCTTCTGGGTCCCTCTTAACCCTGTCGAACCGTGGATTAGGCCTTGCTCCCCTGCCTGATTCTTCCCCCGTTGAGGATTCTCCTGATTGGAAAAGCGTGTATTTTCTCTGGAGCTTCCTCTTCTGAGTTCTTGAAAGCAATGGAACCATTTGTGGTATTTGGGACTTGGGATCCCTGATTAACACCCAGTTTCCTGAGTTCGAGGCTGGTGGTTTGAAAGTTCTGTTCTCATTCCTGTTGGAACTTTTGTATCCTTGGAACAGATCTGGCTTGACTTGCTTGAGAAACCAATCAGGAACCCCTTTCACCAAAGTGAATTCCTCTTGTGTGGCTTCTCCTGGTGCCTCAGCTGTCTGACCAATATTGGCCTTCTTCGAAGGTGGCAACTCCCTTCTATGGATGGCTGGGACAGGGCTAGTAGGCACGTCCCTCTTTGGTGCCAACCAAGGCTTACTGTCACTTAGCCTTGCTTGCACTGGAGCCAATCTCTTCATTCCCATCTCCTTAGGGAAAAAACTCACGCCCTTTCTATCCAAGTCTTTAAAAACCAGATAGTTGGCCCTGCAACCTACACACAGGCACTCCAAAAATGAAGCTTCCAACATGGGCAAATGATTATTACCTGGGAATCTCTGTGAAACCAACCCATCACCATTTCGTTTATAGGGCGTTGGCCTCATTCCCATGCCTCGAGGATAACAAGCGTGTGGCCTGCCTCTTCCATATTGAACAGTATTCATGTTCACTGGTGCCTCCTTATCCTGCCAATACTTCTTGACAGTTCGAGCCAGTGAGGAGGGCACATTGGTGTTGACTTCTTCTACCTTTGGAAAAGGCGTTGTATCAATTCCCATAGTCTTCTCTGGAAATTTGATCCTTCCTTTCTTGATTTGTTCTTGAATCCTGTCACGGAAAACATTACACGACTTAGTTGAATGGGACCAAGAATCATGCCATTTGCAATAAGTCTTCCCATTCTTTTCCTCTGCTGTAGGAAGTTTCACATTCGAAGGCAGCTTGATAATTTTCTTTCTTAACAAAAAATCAAAAATCTCATCTGCTTTTGATATATCAAAAGAATATACTTTAGTAATCTCCTTTTGTTTGAACTTCTGTCCTAGAGATACATTCTTTTGAATCAAAGGCTCACACACACAAGGATCATGCTCTATAATTTCTGCAGCATCGATCTCATAATTGGGATCCCTATAATACGTAGGGTAAGAGGAATTATGTCTGTCCATGTCCTCTTCTAGTAGTGATTCATATCTAGCCACTTTATAGGTTAGGTCTGCAAAGTCTCTAAACTCTGTAGAATCAAACCTCTTTCGAAGCTCTCTTTCTAAACTATCTTGCGCTAATCTTACGAATTCTGCCTCTGGCAGTCGAAGTTTGCATTTGGTCTTTGCTCTTTTGAATCTAGATATGAAATCTGCTACTTTCTCATCTGGTTTCTGCTTCAGCCTTGCTAAGTCCGCCATAGAGACTTCAGGCTCAGCATTAAAGAACTGCGCATGGAATGCCTCTTCCATCTGAAACCAATCAGTTATTGATTCTGGTGGCAAGTTAGTATACCATGCAAAAGCTGGCCCGGACAAAGAATTTGGAAATAGCTTCAACTTCATGAAGCCATTTTGAGCCAAATTCTTGCACTGGGCAGAAAACCTTGCAATGTGCTCTATAGAGGACTGTCTCCCATCCCCATAGAACAAGGTAAAATCTGGGATTTTAAACTCTCGAGGGATTTGGAAAGTCGTGTCTACCCATTCTGGATATGGTTTTCTATAAATTTGGGGTTGTACCCCCCGAGTTCGAGGTCCACAAACCTCTTGTATGAGACCCATGACTTGGTCCCTTAGTACTGGATTGCCTATGAGGAAGTTTTGCTCCTGATTTTCAACAGGAGGTTCTGGTCCTATGAAACCATCTTCATAAACTCCCCTTGTCGTGTCTAAATCCCCTTGTCTCTCTCTAGGGATCCTTCCATACGGTGCAGGTTGCATTTCATCAAATGCTTCATTAGTTCGAACAGACCTATGGGTTCCATAAGCCGTCGTAAGAGGATTCTTGGTAGTTGGGACTTTTTGGCAAGGGTGTCGTGGGTTTTCACCCCTTCTCTCGGGCTTACGAACCAATTCTGGTTCTGAATCATCCTCCAACTCCCCAAATGTGGGTTCGAAGAGAGGATTCATACTCTGTCTTTCTCTGGTATTCCTTCGAACCCCTATGTGAACACCACGAGGCTGTCCTGGAATCTCTAAGACAGGTTCTGGAGGTCTCACAGGCTCATACCAAGATTGTGGTATTTCTTCTGGATACATCTTTTCCTTACCTGTTCTAGATTTCATTCTACTTCTACCAACATCCTCTCCAAGCCTTCCTTCGAAGGGACTTTGGTGAGTGTTCGAGTTGGCATGATTAATTAGCCCATTATCCCCTGGGCTATTTCCTGCTGCCTCTAAGTTGGGCAACCTATTTTTCATGCTTTTGATCATGGCCCTTTGAGTTTGGGCCATCTCTCGAAAAGCTACCATCATTTCTCTAAACACTTCCTCTCTGTCATGGTCTTTGCCACTGGCTTGTCCTCTTTGGAAGCTTGGAAGTACTTCCTCAGGAGGTGCCTCGTAAGAGGGCTCTTCATAAAGAGGCTCTTCGAGTTCCGAAGCCAATTGAGGAAAAACAGGAATCGTTGGCGTTCCTAACTCTGGTGCCTGTTCTGGCACAGCTTGTTCTTCTGGCGCTAAATCACCCATGGGTGTTCCTATTTGCTTTCGAAGTCTTGGCATTTTGACACCTTTGTGTCCCACCGGGCGTGCCAAAAATTGTTTGGGCTGAATTAGCTCAATCAAATGGCAAATGATTGTGTGCGGGCGTGCCAGAAAAGAAATAACTTCACAGATGAAATTACTCTTTTCAAATTGATTTGAAATAACTAATCTCAATCAGGCAATTGTGTTATCCGTTCGATTACCTCAACTAAGAGGATTTTTCCTTAAGGTATCAACCAAATAAAAGATTGACGCGCTTCGAATCAGAAAAGATGATTGAACACAAACAAACCTGAATTTAATCAAAGGTAAATTTGTATACAAACACTCTTAAGACTCTTCTAAGAACAATACAGTAAAATAAGCACACTGAATTTAATCAAAAGTGGACTTACAAACGACTATTCTCTGGTAAGAAAAGAACTTACAAGAAGATAAGAGAACTTGAATTTAATCGAAAGCAATCTTACATGCAAATAAGCCTTCAACTTACAAAAAGATCCTACTTTAAACTAAACTAATCTAAGATAGATCTCTGAGCAATCATTTTGTATGAGTTGTCAGATGATATGAATTTTTGTGGGGGCTTCTCTCTTCACTTCACTTCTTTATTTATAGACACGGGGTCTGCCTTCGATCTCCACGTCTTCGACTGATACCCACGTTGGCCACAATAAACGGTTGAGGGGACCTTCGAACGGTTACCTTGATATTTCCAGAATTCCTTCTCCCTGCTCGCTTCGATCGTGGTGCTCATGGCCGCCTCTTGGATCGTGATTCCTATTTTCAAGCAACGTGAATTAATGCAACACGTCTGCTTCCACAATGATTCCCTGTAATTGATTCTAATTCCAGTTATAGAACAGGGCAGCGAGGGCACCGTTCGATGATCGTAAAGTCTAAACCAACGATTAGATCCAATAATCTCCCAAACCAGCGTTTAATTACTCCTCAAACGACACCGGTTCACTTTAAAACGACACCGTTTGACATAAAAATGGTATCTCCCTTAATTTCCGCAATCCTCTGTAATTGGTACTCGACTGGGACAGGCTCCATACAACCGCCGTACCGTTCGGGGCCACGTGGAATTTTTTCATTGGGTGGCACTTTTTAGGATGTAAACACATACCTCATCAAACTCGGGGATCCTATTGTCCCATTCGAGCCGTCCATACTCGGCAATGAGCGGTCCAGATTTTATTTTGGCTAAAAAATTTTTAGCCGTCCATCCATGCATTGTCGAGATAAATCCTGAGTCATTCATTGAACAACATCCCGAAAGATTATGGGGTCAAATTTCCAAAATGGAGCAAAACTAGTCCTAATTGATGAATGACAAAATTCAGAAGTTGAGGTTTGGTGTGGGTAGTTATGAAAGTAGAAAATCTTATCTAACAAAGAAAAAATTGCGCAGTTGATTGCACGAGACTGCATTGTGAATTTGTGACGGATAGAGGATCTCTCTCTGTTCTCAATCAAATTAAGAATATTATCTCAGTTTTTTTTCCTCGTTTATTAATGGTTCATTATTATTTTTGGAATCTTGTACATGATATACATGTTATTGTAGGGTGCATTTAAACCAATATTTTTGATCTAGCTAGAATAATGCCTTTTTATCTCTTTTTTTTTCCGATCGTAAGGTGTCTGAACAACCTTACGCGTATCTCGCATATTTTCCTCCCCGTCCCAGTCAAAGGTCATCCAGCCGGGGACTAGCAGATTCACATGATAGTCTGGCCCCATGAAATCCTTTCAGGATGCTGTGGGTAAGATTGACGCTACCAGTGTCCTGTGGTTTATCATCCGTAGTTGTTGTGCTTTGTTTAATAAGCATTCTATTTGGCATGTTAATAGTTTAGAACTATATTTAGTAGCGCCGTAATTGTGGGCCATAGTGTTGTAATATTAACGTCGCGAGGCGAGTATGTATTTTCATGCTTCTACTTATAAATTTTAATAACTTGGTCATTTGAAAGAATTTTACAGACATGAATTGCTAAGGCCTGAGGTGATTCTAAAATCACTGGCCAGTCATGGATTCTTACTTTTTGGATTTGGGTCGTGACAAAAGTGGTATCAGTTGCTAAATTTTAAACTCAAAATATCTTAGTTTATTAGCTCATTCCGTTGTCACTTGATCTACCCATGGTAGCGGTGTGTATCACGTTTATCAGTGTGTATCACCTTTTCTGATTTTATTTTGTTTTTTTAATGCCCAAATTAGCGGTCTTTATGCATATTGGTCCCTTTAATGCATTGCTGTCGGTGCTTTAAGGAACTTGAAGAGTTGAGGGACAAAATAGGTAGTTTGGGAAAAAAACAAACCAAAAAAACAAACCACTTTCGGAACCCATATATGCAGATAAAAGGTAGTCCTAAAATAGCTTGAAAATAATTTCATGTCCCTCGGGGCTGCAAATGAACTGAACTATTCGTGAACTGTTCAAATCTTGACTCGACAAAAGCTCGTCTGACAATCGAAAAACTTTTCGACACAGAGACACGGAGATTTCCGGCACAAAGATTCTGCCTCATCTTAGTGTTCGACTCTTTTCCCTCCAAAAACAGTAACCCTCTATAATGTTTGATATTGTCATCGACGACGTCACTGCATTTTGCACTACTCTGTATTCTGTTCCTCCACTACATATGAACACATCCACACTCACAAAAACCACTCTGTATCTCCATACATACCCCTTCAGTTTCTACTCCTCCTCCTCTTCTTCTTCAAATGGCCCATCCCCAGTGCTGCACTTTTGCTCCGATCCTAAACCCAAGCTATGGAGCAGGACAGGTGGAGGAATTTGGTGGCATTACCACCTACACGTCGGGCTCCTCCGACTCCAAGCGCGCCATCCTCCTTATCGCTGACGTTTTTGGTACTTACCCAACTCGAAATATGTGTTGGCACTTTGGTTTGTCTTACTACCAATGTCACATCTAATTGCGCGTGTAACGTTTGGTTTTTGCAGGATATTCGGCTCCGAACTTGAGGTACTATAAGTTTTCAACTTGTTTAATACAACAACTATTGTAGCAGTATTTGGCCCTGCAGTATGGTTTGATTCAGTTGAGAATACAAAAGAAAAATGGAGCATGTGTTTGTTGAGATTGCAGATGAAAATGGAGATTTGGGTTGGAGTTGAAAATGGCTAGTAATGTTGCTGGCCTTTTTAGTTCCGACGACCGCCCTTGGAATTATAGCCAAATAGTAACTTCTGAGGACTTGGCCGCTGCAATCTGAACTGTTGACGAAATCTCCACCAAACCTGTAATACGTTTCGAGTCACGACTATGTCGCTTTCCTAAAGACAGTATTTGCCCCCACCAGTTGGTATGCAAAGGGTTACAGCAAATCTGCCTTCAAGGCAAAGGGCGTTTGCACTAACGAAACGGACAGAATGAATGTTAGGAAATCATAGAGAGAGATGTGGGAGAAATTCGGAACGTGCAAAGTGCGCCGCTAAAGCGCCACAATGCATCAACTGCCCACGCCGCGCGCGCGCGTGCGTGTGTACCAGCAGAGCCGGTATGGTGTGAAACACTATAGGGCTGCACCACACTAGATCATTGTTTATTCATATTAGGAATGTTTCCTAATATATACCACTCCAATTTCTCTCAACTATCTAATGTGGGACAAAGCTCACAAAGAGGAAAAACAAGCTTTCTAAGGAAACAAGGAATTTTTTACAAAACCAAAACAACGACTCCTTTATTTTGAAAATCTCTAACAGACTAATCACGAGCTTCCGCCGATGCAGGAACCTTGCTGACAAATGTGCTGCTGCTGGTTACTTTGTGGTGGTTCCGGACTTCTTACGTGGCGATCCCTTCGACCATAGCGGTGACAGGACTTTCGTTGAGTGGGTTAATGATCATCTAGTGGTTAGTTACCGTTTCAGTATTACCTCTTTTTGGTTGCTTCTAATTTCTACTCCGATCAAATTACCTATATCGAACTTGGCATCGTTGTTGTGACTGCCTAGGAGCTTATTGGAATTTGAAACGTTTAAACTCATTGAAACTGATATGTGCTCTGATGCTGGATTGCTTAGGTTCCTAGCTTAACTTTAGCTAGCTTTTAGTTCATGTCTGATTAGTAGGTAGTGCCAGAACATAGTATCTGAAGCATGTGTGTATTTTTTTCTCCTCTGGAAGGCCGGAATAATTGTCGAAGCAAAATTAGTGATTGAAGCTCTGAAGTGTAAAGGAGTGTCCAAAATCGGATGTGCAAGCTTCTGTTGGTCAGGTGAGCTATCATGCATCTTGGATTTCTATATATCTGCTGCTAAGATATGAACTCCATCAACATTTTCTGTAGTGATGGTTTGCTATGTATAGTGACCGTTACGGTTGGCTAACAGTTCAACTTCTTATATTCTTACCAGTCCAAGCTGCTATGGGATTAACCACGCTCGATTATATCCAGGCGCTAGTGCTGTTACATCCTGCATTTATCGCAGTGGATGATGTCCTGGGTATGAATTTCATTAGCTCAATACTCTGACAAAACGTTCTTATTTCGGTTTGTTTGATTGTGAGTTTGAGGTAGACACTCTTCTCAGTTACTTTCCCCAGTTTGTTTCCCCTCCCTTGCATTTCGTTAAAGAAAGTTGAGAAAGGTAATCCCCGGCACGAGCGATTTGGTTTGTATACGGATCATTGACAGATGACTTGATTTTTCAGCGGTTAAGGTTCCTATTGAAATTTTGGGAGCTGAAAACGACGCTGTCACTCCACAAGCAACAATTAAACAGTTTGAGGCGGCATTGAAGGCTAGCCATCAGGTAGGAATAGGAGTCCCAATCTCTTCAGCAATC
Source organism: Rhododendron kiyosumense (assembly GCA_019656275.1). Classification (NCBI taxonomy): domain Eukaryota; kingdom Viridiplantae; phylum Streptophyta; class Magnoliopsida; order Ericales; family Ericaceae; genus Rhododendron; species Rhododendron kiyosumense. The sequence goes on along the minus strand of BPLS01000694.1, from coordinate 575,861 downwards.
ATGTAGTGAAACACGGATGTCCAAATTTTCTGGTTCATGATTCTTGATGTCATGTCTAAATATGCATATTGAACTCAGTTACCCAAGTTCTAGTTAATGGTTTTCTTGTATATATATGCATGTACGTGTTTGATCATTTGACCGTATATGAGCATTCCCTCTTGCTATATTATTTTGCATGCCTCTTATTTTGTTATCAGTTTTCCATGTCTAAAAACTATCATCTCAACTATTTCCAGGTTGCTTCCTATGTGAAGATATTTCCCGGGGTTGAACATGGTTGGACCGTGAGATACGACACCAATGACAAAGAGGCTGTTAAGAAGGCAGAGGAGGCTCACAAAGATATGCTGAATTGGTTTGCCAAGTATGTTTCTCAACTAAGCCCAACCAATTGCAGTCTGGTGCGAGTCTTGAACGTACTAATCAATCTTGACGATCCTTGTAAAATGCACGTTGCAAACAAATGCCCCTGTTACTTTAGACCAAAGTGCTACCGTCAACTTTTCCATCACAACTGCAATGCACTCGCAGGAATGCATTTGAGTCGCGTGAAAGCATGTTTTCCTCTAAAAATAAGTTTCCAAAGGGATGACAATACCCTTGATTTGCATTACATGTGCTATTGCAATACAGTGATTACACAATAACAACTCCTCGTTCGACAATACCCTTCATTCTGATTTCCTGCCGTGATTTTATTTGCTTATGTGTTGATTGGAACTTAAGGCTCTCTTTGGTTTGGTTCAATTTTGTTTACTTGCGGTTTCTACTTATTTTACAGGTACCTGGCCACGTCTTCCTTAAGCAATGTGGGAGGGAAAGCCCTTGATTTCATGTATACCCCAACTACCCCTGGGAAAGGCCAAGCTATGTGGCCCACAAGATTTGAAGATTATGGTTATGGTGATGATCAAATCCTGAGATCAAGGGTCATGATGCTGGAAGCTAATCAAAGAGGGATGAAGATCATGCTAGCTGCAATCTTCATTGTCTGCATGTTTTCCTTGTTGGCCACCATCATCCCCCAGCTGTGAAATGATCGAGATGTAATAATAGCTTGCATTTTGAACATCTTTCTATTTTGCAATGGAATAAAGTTTTGGCCGTTCTCCATTCTTTCTTTCTTTTTTCGTGACCGAGGTGTTTGGGTCAGCTTACGCGCACCTCGACTAAATCCTTGGGGGGAGACTAGCATAGCAACCCCCGCCATGTTGCAGGCGCATGTTTGGCTTACCACTAGGGCAACCCATGGGTGGGTATCTCATGTAAAACTCCTCATGTGATCTTATCGTGTGACGCCCTACTCTTGCCCTTTTAGCCCTACTCTTGCCCTTTTAGCAAATCGACGGCCAAAAATGCATCTTGAGTTCAGTCTAGGCTCCAAAATCCCAAGATCATTGGTATCTCAAAATCCAGCACCCCTTGAGATGGACGGCTAAATTGAATCACATGGATTACAGTGAGTTATACTTCAACAAATTACAGACCTCAAGCTCCAGAAATGCTTGGAGATGGCCAGTCGTTGGCCTCCTCCTTATTAGTCTTTAGAAAATGTAGCACTAATTAATGATGCTGTGCTATGCCTTTTTAGGGTAAAATGTTACGTCTCTTTGTGGTGAATGTTATGTCGCTTTTTATGGTAAAATCTTAGTATCAATTTACAAGTGACTCTTAGGTTAGGATTTTGGGGCTTGATCTCAGTATTGTACAATGCCTTTGCCGCTAAGGGCTCTTAAAAAATGCAACTTATTTGTATCTTTTGAAAGGTGCAAAAAAAAAAAAAAAACATTTTCATAAATATATTATTTTTAAGTTTAAAAATTACAAATAAATACTTATTTTTTAAGAACCCTCGGTGGAACAGGGATCCAACTAACCCGAACTATCACGTACGTTTTAATCAGGATTTTCTAATGGGTATATATTTCACTGACACTCCTTGAGATTTTTTTAATGACAAACACTCCCTTCATGTATGAGAAATGACATTAAATCCCATGTAGTTTTACTGTTCATTTCACCTATATCCCAAGCAGCAACTATTTGACAAAAAGGTGATAAAATTAGCCAAAAGTGACTTAAATTTAATATTCATGTTTTTTTATTATGATATAAATAATAAAAAGCTCTCATTTCTCAATTTTTTGATCCAAAAGTAAGAAATTTATTCTTTTTGAACAAAACACTTATTCAAAGACTAAAAATAAAGTGCTATTAATAATAATTATTTGTTCTTTCAATGGATAACATGAAGTCATTTTGATTCAAAGAGAGTTGATAATTTTCTATTACTTTCTAATATCGGAAAGGGTGAATTTGTCAACGTAAGATATCTTGGCTCATTCCATCACGTACTTAGTCGAACTGTTGTTGATTGGGGTGTCAATGAAGCGAAAATTGAAATCAGAGGGAATTTATTGTCATTTCTCATATATTAAGGAGGTTTTGCCATAAAAAATAACCCTCAGGGGTGTCAGCAAAATTTACCCTTTTCCAATAGTGGAGTTAACACTAAAGACAGTATCTAATTTTCTATTTGTTTAATTTTTTTTATTGGGGTACAATCTGTTTGATCAAGATTATGGCGTCAAATTTCCAAAATGGAGCAAAACTAGCCCTAATTGATGAATGGCAAAATTCAGAAGTTGAGGTTTGGTGTGAGAACAAAGAAAAATTGCGCTGCACGAGACTGCATATATATATGCAGATAAAAGGTCGTCCTAAAATAGCTTGAAAATACTTTCATGTCCTCAGGGCTGCAAATGAACCGAAGCTATTCGTGAACTGTTCAAGCCTCGATCAATAAAAGCTCGTCCGAAATTGATTCGAGAACTACCATTTAACAAAAGAATCCAAAGAAATCTAGAAATATCTAAGACTCATAATTTACCATATCAAAAGATAACAGGATACATACATATCCCACCAAAAACCTATCAAAAAGCTGCTCAATTCAGCATCATTATGGTCGTTCAACGAAACAGCAGCAACACCATCTGTTAGCCCGACGTCTCCCAACTTCATAATTTAAAAACTTTCACACTGCATTGAAGGAGAACGGGGGAGTCAAATTTATGTGACTTCCAACTACATCAACAGAGAATGAACAGCTCAATTGTACCTAGAGCATAACACATTATGTAGCTAGATGAAATCACCAACCCGCTACAAATAAATTGCAGGGTTAAAGCGTATCGGTGTGGCCAAAAATCACCTCTTCATGAAGATAAGAACAACAAACAAGAAAACAAACAGATCAACGAAAACACAAAAAGAGGGAGGGGAGAAGAGGAGAAACAAGAGCTAGCAGCACTAGCAAGCAAAGAACTATCCCCACAGCACACAACCAGCCCCCAACTACTCTACTCCCAAAAATCCCTTGTTTTGTACCTATAGCATCAGGGGAGGCGGCATTTTTAAAATCCCAACAGGCTGCCTTTTGCAAACCAAACTGCACATTATGTGACAACAGAGATAATAGAGCTATGCACAAAAGGTACCCTGAAAGAAATATTGTTTGCCCTTTACACAAACCATAGAAGTGAAAATGCCCTTTACACACAGCCCATAGAAGCGAAATAAAGTGAAGAGAATGAGACCAAGAATGTTTACCGAATCCAACAAATCACTCAAAAAGCCACATTGGAAATGAAGGCGCTATAATCAGCAGTTAACCGAAGGCTGAAGAGTGAACCGAACCACACCAAATGATGAGTATCATGAACAGGAATCCCAAATGAAAACCTTCCAATATGGAGAGGGAGAAGCAGGGAGGGGAATGGAAAAGATTTATGTGCTACAGAAAGGGGAAAAGGATCCAGAACTTTAACCACATTCTAATATGTGGAGGGAGAGTCAAGAACAATGAGTGAGCTGACTCGTGTTACTATTCCCGTGTATGGTGAGATCAAACACTTTCTTCATTTTAAGAATCTCAACCCTTTCTGTTGACTTATGGCATGCATTTAAAGGTGTCGCAGATCCGCGGTAAGATTCTAAGTTGAATTGCATTTCAATTGGCATGAGCTTAATATGACAAGCAACAAGTCCTTGTGAATAGTGATGCTGGATGTGATGAATTCGATAAGGACAATGTAACATAGTAATACATCCTCAAATTTTGAGGATTTAGGAACCGATGTTTGTATTGGCAGAGGGTGGTTGTAACGGGTGATGTCATCCTAGTAAAGCGTCTTTTCATATGCCTGGGGCCTTCGCTTCAAATGGTTCTTTCTCCTCATCTTTTCGGGAAAAACTAATATTCATTGTTAATGCCATTGTGTTTTAAAGAGCATCCTGACGTCCTATTCTGTTTATCTCCAAGAATTCCAAGGTGCATTTTCCAAATATCAGGATATAACCACAATGGTCCATTGGCGAAATCGTCAGACAACTAAGGTTTGATATATCATGACTATGACAAGAAAATGTACTAACGAAACAGAATGACATGAAACACTCTATTTGGTGTTGTATCCTCAAGAAATATAAGTTTGATTGTACAGTAAGATTCTTTTCCCTCTTTAGGGATGTTATTGGGGAACAAAGTTGTCGATACAAATTCCGGAGTGTTCAATAATTAGCATTTTTATCATGTGATAACCCGTAGAGGTCATGGTATATGGTAGATTACAACGCTACCCACTACCAATTAATTTGCTACCTCCACCACACATAAGAATCCCAGGCGGAATTTTGTAGACTCCATGATCTTATCTTTGCACCTCAACATAATCATAAAACACTTGGAAGTCTATTCATCTCATATTACATGTAAATCATGTGTTATAGTAGCTGCACATTCATGAATTTCAGGAAAAGATAAGTCCAGTACCTAACAAATTTGAACTTGTAATTCGCAAACACTAATTTAACAAACAATGCATGAACATGCAGCTCAACTAAAACACAAAGAAAAAACAAATATGCGAGCCAGCAGATCAAAAATAGGCACAAGAAGAGAAGAGGAGACTGGACTTACAGGTAGATCAACTAGAGAGGAAGGCAATCTAAGAGGCAAACCATATGGTGAAAGCAATAACGGTGACACGCTAAGACGAAGACAGCCCCCAGCTGAGTAGATACTCGTATTTTTGTGTAGTGAACAGACTCACGATCCTCGCCCTCACCCATCCAAAGCAGACAGAAGAGATCTCCAGCCAAATGCACCAAAATTAGCCTCATCTCAAAAGGGTTGTGATTGCTTGCATTTATAAGCGAGTGGATCTTAGAATCTTCAATGGGCAATGAGACCAAAGCTTTCTGGAGCAAATCATAGACACATACATTTGGACCAGAGATCCAATAGAGGGTTGTACCTACCACAACTGGGGTGGTCATAAAGAGGGCGTAGTACTCATTAATATTGTCCAAGCATTCCCATGACATTTCAGTCACATCATATAAGCACATAGTATACGCACATTTTGAAAGTACCAAAATCTTGCCTGATAAATTGCCACCAAGAGCTGCAGCAAATAAGTGTTTATATCCAAGAATAGATGGAGGGTCGGGGAGAGCATTCCATTCAGCATTGCCCTCTCCTACCAATCTTGTATCTAGAAACTCTCCCCACACACTGGGAACATAACGGCAAGCGCTACCGCCATTGAAACCGAAGACATATAGGTTTCCATTGAGACCTACAACCGCGGCACAAGATCTGGCACATATAGTGCGAGGACCTATCTTCAAGCCCTCCTCGGGACGGGAGGAATCAAAATACCGCACGTTGCGGGAGTACTTATCCTTACCACAATATCCCCCAATCCCATAGACGATAGAACCAACTGAGGCACAACTGGCTCCATAAATCCGGAACGATTTACCCAGCTTCAACTTTACCACAGGTGAAAGCATTGGAACT
>BPLS01000694.1:454560-510556 GCA_019656275.1 Rhododendron kiyosumense | reverse complement strand
CGTGCTAATGCTATGGGACAGCACTGACAAAACTATCGCGTATGATCATTGTTAGAGATTTTCAAAATAAAAGAGTCGTTGTTTTGGTTTTGTAAAATTCCTTGTTTCCTTAGAATGCTTATTTTCCTCTTTGTGGGTTTTGTCCCACATTGGATAGTTGAGAGAAGTTGGAGTGGTATATATTAGGAAACATTCCTAATATGAATAACCAATGATCTAGTGTAATGCAGCCCTATGGTGCATCGCCATACCGGCAACGCCGGTACGCACACGCACACGCGCGCGCGCGCGGCGTGGGCAGTGTGGCGTGGGCTGTGGTGCATTGTGGCGCTTTAGCGGCGCACTTTGCACTTAGCGCTAGGCGCCTTACAGGCGCCATTTCTTATTGCGAGTTGGCGGTAAGGTGGCGCTGACGTGGCATGCCGCGTGTCGCACACGTGGCAGGTGAGTCACACGGAGCGGTTCCGATCGGGTGCAACTCGAGCCTACGGGTACGTTGGTTCGTAGAGTTGCGATCTCAGCCATCGATCGCGAACGGGCACGATCCAACGGATTGGATTAAATCCGATTGGGTGTGAGTGAAACAGTACACCGGTTCGGTGTGACTGGGTGTGACTAATCGATCTAGACCATAGGATCCGATCCAACGGTCAGATTGGATCGGGTGCGTACCCATTCTTAATGGGTGCGTAGTGGCCTATAAATAGACCACTACTTGTCAGAATCCAATATATACAGAAAATCCGAATTTCTCCCACATCTCTCTCTATGTTTTTCTAGCATTCATTCTGCGTTCTGTTTTGCTGCAGAAAATAGAACACAGTGATTCTCGGTTCTTATATTCGTTCAGGCAGGTATTCTGTCCGTTTCGTTAGTGCAAACGAAAACGGAAAGAACTTCGAGTTCGGGCTTCGATTTATCTTGAAGGCAGATTTGCTGTAACCCTTTGCATACCAACTGGTGGGGGCAAATACTGTCTTTAGGAAAGCGACATAGTCGTGACTCGAAGCGTATTACAGGTTTGGTGGAGATTTCGTCAACGGTACAGATTGCAGCGGCAAATTTTTTTCCAACAATCTAAAGACAGTATTTAGCAATGGCGATGTCTCTACAAAAGATGACGCAGGACTTTCTGAAATTGGAGCGGTTTGAAGGCGGGAATTTCAGGCGTTGGCAGAAGAAGATGCACTTTTTGTTGACTACCTTAAAGGTGGTTTATGTTCTGACTACTCCGAGTCCGGAGATACCAGAGAATCCGGATGATGAAACTATGGAACAGGCCCGTGAAAGGGGCAAATGGGAGAATGATGACTACATCTGTAGAGGACACATTCTCAATGCACTGTCGGATGCACTATTCGATGTCTATCAGAATTCAATGACGGCAAAGGAACTTTGGGATGCACTCAACGATAAGTATCTTTCTGATGACGCGACAAGTAAGAAATTTCTTGTTAGTCAGTTTATGAATTATCGCATGGTTGATACAAAGCCGGTCATTGATCAGTTGCATGAGATTCAGTATATCCTCAGTCAGTTTGAGATTAAGAATATGCATATGGATGAATCTATTGTTGTCTCCTCTGTTATTGACAAACTGCCTGCATCTTGGAAAGACTACAAAAAGGAACTCAAACATAAGACCGAGGAACTTACCCTTGATCAGTTGGCCCAACACCTTCGGGTGGAGGAAGAGACAAGGCGTCAGGAGGGTAAGGAGGTTAAGGATAATTCTACTTCTAAGGTTCATGTGGTGGAAGAAAATTCCAACAAGAAACGCAAGAACAAGGGCGGTGACAAGTCTTCCGGTAAGTGGAAGAAGCAGAAATTGGATCCCACCGACACTGGCTGCTGGCATTGCGGCAAACCTGGGCATTTTAAGAAAGATTGCCGATCCCTGAAAAGGAAGAAAACTGGTGAAAATCCAGGAGCATCTGGGGCAAAGAATTCTAAATTCATTGCTGTTGTTTCCGAGGTGAATATCCTCGAAGATGCTGGAGATTGGTGGTTTGATTCTGGTGCGACAAAGCATGTCTGCAATGACAAAAGGTTTTTTACTGAGTATAAACCAGTTGCAGATGGTACCGTTCTGTTCATGGGAAATGCATCAACTGCACCCGTTATGGGTAAAGGCAAAGTGGACTTGGAGTTCACTTCTGGCAAGACGCTGACTCTTACTGATGTGTATCATGTTCCGGAAGTTAGGAAGAATCTCGTGTCTGCAAGTCTACTTAATAAGTATGGCTTTAAAGTTGTATTTGAGTCGGGCAAAATTGTTGTGTCCAAGGGTGGTGTGTTTGTTGGCAAGGGCTATGTAACCGAGGGGATGTTTAAGCTTAATATCAATAACACAGTTGTTTCTGCTTATATGCTTGACTCTTTTTCTTTGTGGCATACTCGTTTAGGACATATCAGTACAAGGAAAATGGATTGCATGATTAAATCTGGACTAATTCCTAAATCTGATAATGATATGGTTGATAAATGCAAGATTTGTTTGGAATCAAAGATAACCAGATTGCCTTTTCCTAAAATTGAGCGGACTTCTTCATTACTTGAATTGATTCATAGTGATGTATGTGATTTTCATAGCACTCCAACTAGAGGCGGAAAACTTTATATGGCAACATTCATAGATGATTATTCGAAATTTTGCTATGTGTATTTGCTTCATTCCAAAGATGAAGTGCTTGATAAGTTTGTTGCATATAAAACTGAAGTTGAAAATCAATGTGGTTTGAAAATAAAACGTCTAAGGTCTGATAGGGGTGGTGAATACCACTTCCCTGATTATTGTGAATCAGTAGGGATAATTCATGAAGTAACTGCACCTTATACACCACAACAGAATGGAGTGGCCGAAAGGAAGAATAGAACTTTGTGTGAGATGGTGGTTGCTATGCTAAGCAATGCAGGGTTAAGTAAAGGTTTGTGGGGCGAAGCCATACTTACCGCTGCTTATATCTTGAATCGAGTACCTCTCAAAAAGTCTAACATTACTCCATATGAGCTCTGGTCAAAAAGGAAACCAAACCTAAGTTATTTTAAGACTTGGGGGTGTAGGGCAATTGTGAGATTGCCTGGACCTAAAAGGAAGAAACTAGGTCCAAAAGGAATCGAGTGTGTATTCCTTGGATATGCTTTGCACAGTAAAGCATATAGGTTTCTAGTGGCTGAGCGTAATGATGTTGTGTCCATCAACACCATCATTGAATCTCGAGATGCAGTGTTTTATGAAAACAGATTTGACAGAATTCCAAGGTTAAAATCTAGTAAGGATTTGGAATCTAATAAAGATTCGGAAGAGTTTCCTTTGGTGTCCGAAGAGGACAATGAGCCTTTCGAGGTTCCGGTTGAAGGAAATGAACCTGAGGAACAAGTTGAATTGAGGAGGAGCAAACGAGTTCGGACAGAGAAAACGTTTGGTCCTGATTTCATAGTTTTTCTAGTTGAAGGCACTAGAGAGACTTCATGTGCTCACAATGTATTTTCACTTCATGTGGAAAATGATCCTTTGACATTTGAGGAAGCAATGAAATCGCAAGACGTGGCTTTCTGGAAAGAGGCTATCCAAGATGAGATGGACTCTATCATGGGTAATAATACATGGGTTTTGGCGGATATACCACCTGGTTCTAAACCAATTGCTTGTAAATGGATTTTCAAGAAGAAAATGAAAATTGATGGAACTATTGATAAGTTCAAGGCCAGACTCGTAGCCAAAGGTTTTACCCAGAAAGAGGGTATTGATTACTTTGATACCTATGCCCCGGTTGCTAGAATCTCAACAATTAGAGTGTTAATTGCTCTTGCTTCTATATACAAGTTTGAGATACACCAAATGGATGTCAAGACTGCATTCCTTAATGGTGAGTTAGATGAGGAAATCTATATGCAGCAACCGGAGGGGTTTGTTGTGCAAGGTTATGAGCACAAAGTTTGCAAGCTTATAAAGTCTCTTTACGGACTTAAGCAAGCGCCTAAGCAATGGCATGTAAAGTTTGACAAAGTGATTGTGTCAAATGGTTTTACAATACACCAATCTGATAAGTGCGTGTATAGTAAGTTTAATGGCAAACGAGGAGTCATTATCTGTTTGTACGTAGACGACATGCTCATTTTTGGTACAGACCAAGAAAGCATTCAGAGTACAAAAGGTTTTCTTTCTGCTAACTTTAGTATGAAAGATATGGGTGTTGCTGATGTAATATTGGGTATAAGAATTAAAAGGAATGGTGGTAATTTAATTCTATCTCAGGAACATTACATTGAGAAAATTTTAAAGAAGTTTAATCACTTTGAAAGCAAACCGGTGTCTACTCCGTATGACTCTCAATCGCCATTGGATCATAATGAGGGGAGAGCGGTATCACAACTAGAGTATTCTAGAGTGATCGGCAGTTTAATGTACGCCATGACAAGCACGAGACCGGATATTGCATATGCGGTGGGGAGGCTTAGCAGGTATACTAGTAATCCTGGGCATGTACATTGGCACGCAGTACATAGAATACTGCGATACCTCAAAGGTACTATAGATTATGGGATAGTCTATAGTGGGTATCCTTCGGTTCTAGAAGGATACACTGACGCTAGTTGGATTACTGAGCGGAATGATCACTCGTCAACGAGTGGTTGGGTTTTTACACTTGGAGGAGGGTCAATCTCCTGGGGATCTAAGAAGCAAACGTTGATAACAGACTCGACCATGGCAGCCGAGTTTGTAGCATTAGCTTCTGGCAGTAAAGAGGCAGAATGGCTAAGAAATCTTTTGCTGGAAATTCCAGTGTGGCCTAAGCCTATGCCACCTGTATCGCTGCATTGTGATAGTCAAGCTACGTTGTCAAGAGCGTATAACCAAGTGTATAATGGAAAGTCCAGGCATATCGGACTAAGGCATAGCTATGTGAGACAATTGATTGTTGATGGGGTGATAACCATTGATTTTGTTAAGTCAAGTCAAAACTTGGCGGATCCTTTTACGAAAGGCCTTGCAAGGGATTTGGTGTTGAAAACATCAAAGGGAATGGGACTTTTGCCCAATTAGTTTAATCACTCCTGGTGGAAACTCAACTCAACCGGTTGATACTCTCAATCTCTTGAGTTCAATGAGAAACTACACCACATGTCGTGATTGGAAACGCTTTAAAGTTTTTTTACACATTCCAAGGTAAAGTGTTTTGTACCTATAATGTGAATACAAAAGAGGTTGAACTACTTAGTTCTTAATAGATTGTTTGTGCTGTGTTATAGGAGCACGGATAGCGATCTACCTATGTGAATGTGGAGGTGGTGCCGCTTCCTATAGGTCACAGGGGCTAGACCTTAGAGCGTTCATGAAATTCAAGATAAAAGACCCAAGGCCAGTTCACGGGTCAACCGATTAGGATATCTGCATTATTTGGAGGATTATGTGTGAGACACATCCGGTTGGTCAACAGAGGACAACTAGTTCAAAGACACGTCTACTATGCTGCCCTGACTAGCTTTGATATGTTTTCACTAAGTGGATAGTTGAAGTCGCAAGACACTGTCTATGTATGCATAAACCTTGTAGTAAGAACTGAGAATATTTCATCTGTATTTCGAAAATGGTGGGGGATTGTTAGAGATTTTCAAAATAAAAGAGTCGTTGTTTTGGTTTTGTAAAATTCCTTGTTTCCTTAGAATGCTTATTTTCCTCTTTGTGGGTTTTGTCCCACATTGGATAGTTGAGAGAAGTTGGAGTGGTATATATTAGGAAACATTCCTAATATGAATAACCAATGATCTAGTGTAATGCAGCCCTATGGTGCATCGCCATACCGGCAACGCCGGTACGCACACGCACACGCGCGCGCGCGCGGCGTGGGCAGTGTGGCGTGGGCTGTGGTGCATTGTGGCGCTTTAGCGGCGCACTTTGCACTTAGCGCTAGGCGCCTTACAGGCGCCATTTCTTATTGCGAGTTGGCGGTAAGGTGGCGCTGACGTGGCATGCCGCGTGTCGCACACGTGGCAGGTGAGTCACACGGAGCGGTTCCGATCGGGTGCAACTCGAGCCTACGGGTACGTTGGTTCGTAGAGTTGCGATCTCAGCCATCGATCGCGAACGGGCACGATCCAACGGATTGGATTAAATCCGATTGGGTGTGAGTGAAACAGTACACCGGTTCGGTGTGACTGGGTGTGACTAATCGATCTAGACCATAGGATCCGATCCAACGGTCAGATTGGATCGGGTGCGTACCCATTCTTAATGGGTGCGTAGTGGCCTATAAATAGACCACTACTTGTCAGAATCCAATATATACAGAAAATCCGAATTTCTCCCACATCTCTCTCTATGTTTTTCTAGCATTCATTCTGCGTTCTGTTTTGCTGCAGAAAATAGAACACAGTGATTCTCGGTTCTTATATTCGTTCAGGCAGGTATTCTGTCCGTTTCGTTAGTGCAAACGAAAACGGAAAGAACTTCGAGTTCGGGCTTCGATTTATCTTGAAGGCAGATTTGCTGTAACCCTTTGCATACCAACTGGTGGGGGCAAATACTGTCTTTAGGAAAGCGACATAGTCGTGACTCGAAGCGTATTACAGGTTTGGTGGAGATTTCGTCAACGGTACAGATTGCAGCGGCAAATTTTTTTCCAACAATCTTAAGCAAAATTCAATTGCGTATTTTCCCATCCCTAATAAGACTTGGGATGTGGAAGCTGCTACATTTGTGGAAAGTCTAGCTTCGCCTCCCGGCCACTACAAGGAAGAGGAAGAGTACCCGCCGGAAGGGGAAGAGTACACGCAAATTTCCCTTGCAGGAGTTACAAGCAAGTGGAAGCACATCCATGGGGATTTTAGGTTGGTTAATTCTTAGTTGGAGTATGCAGACAATTTTATTTCCAATACGACTTATGGGCTTGTTATTAATCCTATCAAGGCCAATTGGCTTTGAATTGTCTTGGAAATATTTCTAGTGTCCAAATCACTCGTTCTTCGTTTTATACGCTTTCTACATGACTGCATCGTTCCCTCCAGAATTTTGGAGTTCATATTTAGTTCTTTTGGAAGCATTTTGTTTACCCCGTCTGATAAATATTGCCAGGAACCCAAGCATTCATAGCTTCTCATGCGTTTGACTTCACTAATTGAGAGTGTTTGCTAAATTAATATCAACATCTTCTATGAATTCTCTTTGCAAAGTAATTCGAGTATTTCAAGTCATGGAGACATGATAATATGATATGTTTATCTTGTGCACTAAAGAAGTACTGACATTCATCAGAATATGTGGTTTCTACTAGAGAACTGTTGTACGAAATCAGGTTTATGTGATTATATTCACAATAGGTTGTACAAAATCGGTTTTATAGTCATTGTATCCAAAATAGATGACGTTCAAATTGTGAGACCCACGTGTATGGTGAGATGGGAGGGATATTTTCCTTCAAAAAATTTAGTACAATGCAAAAACTAGGATGCACTATGGGAAAATAAACAAGCAATTTTCGAATAAAACAAGTAACTACTTATAGGCATAATTTGAACGTCGCATTGTTCTAAAGTTTCCGGTCTTTGCGCACCAATTTTATTAACAGATTGAGAGATCTTCCCTGGGGATCTTAGAGTCTCTTTTATCTACAACTCCACTTTGCCCCACAAAACCAAGAGGTCATCGTTGCTAGTTTTAAAAACAAACAATGTATCAAGATTTGCTTCCCGCATAACACGGTCTTGAATTCAGGGCCTCTAGTTAAAGAGAGGTTACACTAGTTGGTCAGTCGATCCGGAAATAATGGTCAGTACCCCCCAAAAGCCCACCAGATATTTTACTTCGATCCATTGGAGGATGAATTTGTTGAATTCCCATCGCCACTACCTCTCCATGGGGAACACAAAAATATATTGGGTTTGGGAGTTTTGGGCAGATGCCTCTGTTTGGTTCGCTATTTTAGACCCTGAATGAATTGGTGGTGAACGTGATGTTGAGGTATTAGTCATGAAGGAATACGGTGTTGGGGAATCATGGACTAGTTTGTTTACCATATCTTGCATACCGCGTTGAACGGAGAGAAAATCCTTGTGTTTGATCCCGACGAGGAGTCAAAGAGGTACAGTCAGATACCAAATATTGGTTGTAATGCACAGGTAATGGTATACAAGGAAAGTATGGTTTCGCCTGTTGCTTATCGGGATGAATAAGGTTCTATTTAAGGCGTGAGGCGCTGGAAGATGGACACGGACTGGATCTCGATCTGGTGTGAAGAGAAAAGGAAAGGTTAATGCTGAAGTGGAAGGGAAAACTGCATAAGGTAGTTCTTTGAGAATTAGTTGTTAACTAGTGCTTAAGATGCCTATGCAGTCAAACTGATCTAGTCCTGGTACTTGGTTTTCGCAATTCATATCCATATTCTGCTGCTGTTTTTGCAACTGAATTAGTGATTGATTTTGCCATTTTGGTTTCCATTATTTGGGTTATGTTTGGTTGAATTTAAGTTTCTCTAGTCTGATTGTGTTGGGAAGTTGACTTCGATGAGCAACCATTATTGTAGTTAGACATCATGCGTGAGGACAGAGGCACGCAGGAAGTCCAGAATGGATGAAATGGATAACAGGTACAAAGAGAGCAAAAAGTCTCGGAAAGAAAAGAGTAGTGAAAAAGAAAGGGCAACAAGATCCTCTTTTAACGTCAGATTTTTTTATAAAAATAAATTATAAAAATCCTTTTTTACTGGAATCTGATTCACCCGTATACAGTATTGCTTAATTACATCAACCATAATATTGAGAAATCGCGTTTGTATAGCTACAAGGAAAATGAGTAGTGGAAGAAAGAAGAAAACAGAGACAATTTTTGGTTGCGAAGCATGTGAAAAATATGGTTGCATCTCGACCTAGAAAGTGGGGAGAGCGATCAAATTCGAAGGTTGGCTTGGCGTCTTAAGTGTCTGCTCAAGCACATAATTTATAAGCACACATTTCATGCTTTAAATCTTCAAATTTCATCACATTTACTGTTTAAGGGATTTGTGGGATTTGTAACACTCTCGCTCCTCCTTTTTTTGTTTGGGCATTCTCACTTCGACCTGATGAATCATTTTCTGCAATTGCTTGCTACCAGGAAGAGCTGCAAACTAAACAGCAGTCTGGTCTGTTTTTCTTTTCCATCTCTTTATTTGCAATTGATTTAACATCCAAAAAGAATAAATAGGCAGCAGCAAAGGGGGGGAAACATAATCAAGACTCTTGATCCACAAATTTGCTTTCCAGATTGGGTCAGAGCCACAACCTTTAACAATTTATTACAAAGCAAACCAACATGAGGTCCAAACTCCAAACAAAAAATTAATACTGTAAAAGAAGCTCATGCTAAAAATTTGCAGCACTTGATTGTTCAGATTTATTTAGCAGTAAACTTGAGCAGTTGTAATCTTGCTTTCTATAGGAATTTAGGGCCAGCGACAGCGCGCAACTATCAAAAATAAGTGCCAATGACTAGCTATGACAAACCGGTTCAGCATAAATCACCAGAAATATACCCAACAGAGTCACATGTCCAGGTTTCCTATTCTAGATGAGTGGTGATCTTTCTCTTTCTCTTCCTCTTCCTCTCTTTTATTTGCTAATACCCTCAAGATCTCCTATCTGTTAAAGAAGATATTTTGTCCAAGTGATGCAGCGAAAACTAATCCGGTGCAGGATGGAAAAAAACTTGTGGTTCGATCGGGATTCATTTGTGCCAATGATTCACCCCAATCTAAGTTGCCGCTGGTCTGCAAAATCATCACCACACAAGAATAAGGCTAAACTTAATGCTTAAATAATCACTTACAGTCAGGGAAAAAAACACGCAAGATGGATGACAAATTGCATTGCATATTTATCAAACGAAGAAAACTCACCGGAACAAACATTATAAGGGCAATAAGAAAACCATGCAGTCCCAAGAAAGCACAAATAGCCCAAAACAGAAGCAAGCTGGCCGTGATTAAAAAAAAGAACAAAACAGATAAAAGCTGACCAGGTCGAGATTCAGTCCGTGTCCGTCTTCCAGCACCTCTTGCCTTCAGTAGAACCTTCTTCATCCCGATAAGCAACAGGCGAAACCATACTTTCCTCATATACTATTACTTGTGCATTACAACCAATATTTGGTATCTGAATGTACCTTTTTAACTCCTTGTCAGGGATCGTACACAAGGGTTTTCTCTCCGTTCAATGCGACAAGAACTTCACCATTCTTTCTGAAGCAAAATGGTACCATCATCAATCCTTTGAACGTAGCTGGCCCACGCGGTATGCAAGGTATGGTAAACAAACTAGTCCATGATTCCCCAACACCAAATTCCTTCATGACTAATAAAACAACATCACATTCATGACCAATTCCTTCAGGGTCTAAATAGCGAACCAAACAAAGGCATTTGTCCAAAACTCCCAAACCCAATATATTATTGTGTTCCCCATTGAGAGGTAGTGGCGATGGGAATTCAAAAAATTCATCCTTCAATAGATCGAAGTAAAATATCTGGTGGGCTATTGGGGGGGTTTGGACCATTATTTCTTGATCGACTGGCCAACCAGTGCAACCTCTCTTTCACTAGAGGCCCTGAATTCAAGACCGTGTTATGAGGGAAGCAAATCGTTGCTAGTTTTAAACAATGTATCAAGATTGTATCAAGATTTGCTTTGTGGGGCAAAGATTGCCTTATAATTGTCAGTGGAAGAGTCAGAACAGAGTCCAGAACTAACAAAATATTCACCGTAAAAAGGCACAAGGAACCTTTGGTGCATTGCCTTGTTGAAGGGTTCCACAAGTACAAATCTCGGAAATAGTATAAAAACAAGCCGTTGCACGAACCTAAGATTTGAAGCCAATTTTGATGTCGAAACTGTTTGTATGGAGTCAGCATTGGCCTGGGATGGTGTGTTAAGTTAAGTTGATCGTCGAGAGAGTGTAAGTTGAAATTATTGACACCCATAGACCAGATGGCTTTTTGTTGCTTTGGATTTGACAAAGTGAAATTGGGATTGGATATGGAAGAATGCCATTGCTTGCAAACGCACATAAACCGCAACAGATATTTGGGTGGTAGGAAAGAGAGGATTTCAATGATGATTTCTGTTAGGATGTTTGGCAGCCGTGATTCTGGAAGAATACAGGATACATTTCTTTTTCTTTTGAGCACATTTACTTATGAATTCTCCTTCCGCCGCTGCAAATCCATGAAAGCTGAATAGAAAGGCCCTCTTTTTAGTTTCAGATAAAGAGTATGCTTGAAAAATGGAAAGATTGAAATGAAAAGAAAAGTAGTTGCAAAGCAAGAACAATACCCTTCTGATAAAAAGTGCAGAAACACATTATCTTGACAGGGTTAACTATGGCTATGAACACCACCATCACAAGATTCCATTTACTTGAAAACCAATTTATGGTATTGACAATAAGAAAGGCAACAGTTTGATTGGAATCAAGAAAAGATGTGTGAATCCTATCACTTGAATAACGGGCGGTGGCACCACGAATTTTCTCTAGCGGATTGAAAACTTAATCCCATCAATTCATCAAGAACAATTTCTTGAATCACAAATTTTGCTACATTAATGCTTATGCGTGTTAAAAAATGAAAACAAACATTTAAAACATTACAACATATCTATTCTAAAGTTCCACACAACAAGATTTCATACTTTGAAATCATTGCATGATTGCCCCATGATCAAAACAACCAATGAGCTACTGATTTGGTTTAGCAGTTGATGGTTTAAAAGGGAGTGGACTATTAGTTAGGGAGTTCAATTCGCACTGCAAATCTTGTTCAAAGAAATGCAATGCAAAATTCTAAACCAGGGGGTTCAATTGAACCTATTTGCCATCTAATGTACGGCGGCACCTTGTGGATAAAATGGTGAAAATTGCTTAGATACATAATCGGGCCTTGTTTCTCATGATTTCACATATTGCGTGTTTTGGGATTTAGTGAGAAACCATATACCACTTTTCTCGACAAACCTGTCAATGCAAATGCACTGTCACAATAGGAAAACAATTGTTCAATTAGAGATATAGATATCCAGGCATAGATCTAGCAGGTGTCCAAAGCCCGGTTTGGTTATGTGAATTCATCGGATCAGACGGCTCCGGACACATTTTTTGTTTATCCATGCAGATCTCATGAATGCATGAGACAACTCTAGACATATGTGTCCGGATATCTTTGTCTACTCCTTCAAATTGAAAAAATAATAATAATAATAATAATGCTTCAAAATCAGATATCCAAATCTGGCCAGTATCCGGAGCCTCCGATGCACGTGGATCCAATAAAGACATCAAATGAATCCAATGACTCATATGCCGGAAGTTAATAGTCTCATGAATTGAATCATATCTAGTGATCCCTAACTAATTAATAGTTCACTCATATTTGTGCATGTCAACCTTGCATAGGGGCCATGCCAATCTTCTCTTTATCGTTCCAATTTAATTGGATGTCCCAAAGAGATATAAGGGAAATATCCAGATATAAATTAGAACTATAAAATTATCCTTACTTTCTAATAACCTCTACACTCATGATTCATGGAGGAAAATTTCTTGTATAAAAATTGAACTCGTAAATTGCAAATTGGATAAGCCCGTCCAGATCTACGCAGATGGGTTTGGATATCTATCGATTTTGGGTGAGATTGCATTCTTGGGAGTTGAGGAAGTAAAACAAGTTAAATAGTATAGGGGATTCAACTGAAATTATCCTGATTCTGATGACAACGAACCCTTTGTTTACACTTGTTCACCATATCTATAGGTTGGATCACTTAGAAACACTGCAATGTCGTCTATGAGCAATTTCTCAAGGAAGAGAAAGGAACAACACGAGAAGAAGTGAAAGGATCAAGAGATTAAAAGCCAAATCAGAAACCCAATTCCCTCACATTCCCGAAGAGATCCTTGTTACCATCATCTCAAAATTGCCAATCAAATCTCTTCTTCGATTCAGGTGCGTTTCCAAGTCTGGGGGGTCTTTAATTTCCGATCCCACATTCAATATTTCATCTCCAAAAGAGCATGTAATCATTGTGTCTAAGTACTATTCAACAGATTGTCCCATTCACTTGATAAATGACGAAGCTTCATCTAGGCAGGTACCAAAACCTAAAAAGTTGAAGGTAAGGGGTAACAAGAAGTTAAAATGGGGTTTGAGAATCCGGGGTTCCTGTAATGGATTGGTGCTATTAATAATACTGTGGACATGTTCTTGTGGAATCCATCAACAAGATGCTGCAAAAAAGTGTTCTCTCATGCACACTTGCAGACATTTGATCGCAACACTTCTGGGCTTCTTTATGACTCATCCATTGATGATTACAAGGTAGTTACGACATGTTCAGAACTGAGTCAAGAACATGATGACGATAAGGTCGTGGTTGGAAGTTTTAGGAATAAAACTTGGACAGAGGTTTGCTTGCCATATGATAAGCGACACATGCAGTCAGGGCCTACTGTGACTGAGCGTGTGCATTGGTTGGTAACTAAAAGTACTTATAATTAGGGCTTTGGAGACGCAATCTTCTTGGTTGTGGGTTTTGATCCACATGCCAATGAATTTGTGAAGGTGCCAATTCCACAAAGTAAACACGCAAAACCCATCACGTAAGCAATAAAAACTAGCACATAAATCAACCGAAGACCGAACAAGAAAGGGAAATGCTAAACAAAGATGCTCCCGACGTACCTGTTGAAGAATGTTCTGTGATTGCCCCATACCCCTCAGAGGCACTACGAGGGGAGACTAGACTCTCAACATACACCGCGACTTCAAACCCATCAGGTTTCCCCCATATCTGTTTGACCTCCGGATGACAGAACAACAACCTATGCGTTCTTTCTTTGAGATTATACACCACTAGTCTCTTTTTGTCTACTGCCATTATCACTTCGCCCTCCTCCGTGAAACACAATGGCTTCAAAGTCCTAAAAACAAGGCTTTCGCCATTAATGACAACAAATAGTCTAACCCAAACGTCCATATCACCACACTTTCCCAATTCCCACACCTCAACCTGCAATCCCCACACCTCACCCTGCAACCCCCTATGGCAAACAACGCAAAGAGACCCTCTCAGAACCACCAAATCATATTCATACACATCAGGCTCGTAAGGTAGTTGGGCCGCCATCTCAACAAACACCTCTGCTGCAAAATCGAAGTAAACAATAACGGGAGGTGGCCTAGCCTCGAAATCCCAATCTCCCGCATATCGCTCCACCAGCCAATAAAGAACCCCGTTCACACTCGTCCCCGGAGAATATTCCACCGCAACCGCGTATTCGAAGCGCTTATTGATCAACCTAGAATTGTTCAAAGAAGAGCAAAACACAAAAGAATCATCACGATAGTCGTCCCAATAAACGACGGCCCCCACCACCTTGTACTCGTCAACAAGGGCATCGAAACCAAGCCCTAGGAGGAGGGAGTACTTTCGATCTTCCGACCGACAGAGGGGAGGGATGTGACGCAGGAGTTGTCGATCTCTCGTCGACGGGTTGAAAGCAAAGAAAGACTTGTCGGAGATACTGAAGAGAATCAACCCGTCGCACGAGTTCCAAATTCTGGCGTTGGGATACGAGTACTTGAAACCGTCGCCCCAGGAGATAACGGGTTGGTCGGAATGGGCTTCGGTATGGACGCAGCGGAATGCGACGGAGGAAGGGGGTTCGCGGGACTCGAAGATCGCCAGGCGGCGGCGGCGGAGCTGGTGGCGGAGGTGGAGCCTGGCGAAGTGGGGGGTGGAGAGGGAGCGGCGGAGGTGGTCGGAGAGGGATCTGAGGCGGAGGACGTGGTTGACGGGGAGGCGGGAGAAGATGTCGAGGAGGATATCTTCGGGGAGAAGTGGAGAATCCATTGTTGTGTTTGGTTGATGGAAGTTCTGTTTGTATTCTGGTTGTTCCGTTTTCACATGTAGACTCTTTCACATGCGTAGGGTTTAAAGAAGTGATGACTCTATGCGAAGTCCAAGAATACAACCTAGGACACAATTGCGTCCTGAACACGTGTGTAGCCTCACGTGCATCTGAGAAATTCTTGGTTGCAAAGGGGTATCTGAAGCGCAAACTTGGGTCGTCCGAAAATGCAACCAAGAACGAATTTGAGGAAAAAAATGTATTTCAATCCTGACCGTCGGTTGTATTATTAGAACGTTCAGGATGTTTTGTTTGAAAATTGCGTAGATACCATTGCACAACGAGCAAATCAAAACATTCTCTGCATCCTTTTTCTTTTTTCTCTCTTTTTTTTTTGCCGAGCGATGATACATACACATCCTATACCCTCTCATATATGTGTGAACCCCACATATACAATTATGGGACCAACACATGATGGAGTTCACACTTATATGAGTGGAGTGTGGTTCCACATGTACAATTATGCGACCCACAAAAGTAGAGCACATTTTCCTAGTTTTTATTATGTTCAAAACTAAAAGGGGAATGGCCTGTTGCCAGCACAAAATATGGAGATTAATTTCAGGAAACATCCTAGGTCTGTGTTTTCTTCCCGTGCGGAATGAGTCATAATTTGTACGTTTTAAGGACAATGGAAGCTAATTGCTTGCGATCGCGGCAATGTTTTTTGATCTGTTGAAAAAAACCGATCTTTTTGTAATGCATGATCTTAGGGACTCATGACAGAGCTTTAGGGAGTGTTTTTGCTCGGACTTCTCCCTTACGCACAAAACCAAAAACTGAAAAGGGCTGATTTTGTAGAAGCGCCATTTGACGTTCCTTTGGATTCTGCCTCCGAATCATAAGCTTTAACCGGATTGTTAATCCGGTTATTGAGAAATCAAGGTTGGCAGTTTTTGGAGCCTACCCAGGAGAACGTGTTGATATCGGCAGTTTCATGCTTTCATTTCCTTCTCCATAAGCACTGATGTGTTCTTTGTGATGAAGCAAAAGATTCAGAATTGCCACCTTAATCAGTTCAAAGCTACCGTCCTCTCTCGTACTCTTTGTACTGCAAAACTCAAGCTTATTCATGTGATTATTGGGTATTGATCAAAATTATGCTGGCACTTTAGCATGCTTTCTAGGTACATAGACAAGTTGATTTACCAGAAAGTTTACAAGAGTACCTGTAATTCGTGTGGCATCCTGCACCATTCCAGTCACCCTATTGGCTCAAGAAGAAGAGGGCCTTGTTACTTGATGCATATCGAGGCAAACAAAACGCGTATACAAATGGCATCTAAATTACCTCAATTGGTTTTGGATCTAGAGTGAGAACAACACCAGCTTGTTCGGTGATTCTCTGCAATAAAAACCAGCAAAAGAGGAAAAAGGTATTTTGTGTAAGGAAGTGTCATTGCTGCACCACAAGCTCGAGCCATGGGAACCAACTTCTTGCGGCACAGGTTTGAGCCACGGGGATCAACTCCTCAAGGAAAAAAAGAGTGGGTTATGACTGCCAATCTACTACCTCTCCCAAACTATGGTCTTTTCTGTATTTGGCAAAATTTTAGTACACAGGCAACAAATCAAATTGATAATGTGGCAGAGGATTCTCCAAACATTTGGTTTTGATTGTGCAAGTTCAAGGACTCATATTTGAAGTTGTTTATTCAAGAAGCATTGATACTGTTAGCCAAACAAGAATCTAGAAACGTTTCTGCAAAATAGATTCTTAAAACTGCAACAAAACAAAACTTTAAGGTCAGACAAGAGAAGGTACCCAACTACCAGATAATGGACTTCATGTTTTCAGGCAAGGGGCTGTTATCAATCCATCCATAGATGAAGGTAAATTACCTCAAGGATGTATCTAGCACACCAGACATGATCTCGGGCTTCAATTCCCACGCTAGGACCTACTTGAAATTCCCACTAGAGAAAAAAGAGAAACAACATAAATAATTCATCAGGTTAGAGGAAATAGTGTAGACCAGCATTGATGATTGACATAACAAGCACACATTTCATGCTTAAATCTTCAAATTTCATCACATTTACTGTTTAAGGGGATTCGCGGGACATGCTCGTACGAAGAT
Source organism: Rhododendron kiyosumense (assembly GCA_019656275.1). NCBI lineage: Eukaryota > Viridiplantae > Streptophyta > Magnoliopsida > Ericales > Ericaceae > Rhododendron > Rhododendron kiyosumense. The sequence goes on along the minus strand of BPLS01000694.1, from coordinate 493,537 downwards.
TATAACACTCTCACTCCTTTTTTTGTTTGGCCTTCTCACTTCGGCCTGATGAATCATTTTCTGCAACTGCTTGCAACCAGGAAGAGCTGCAAAAGTGCCAAGTATACTGCAGTCCGGTCTGTTTTCTTTTCCATCTCTTTATTTGCAATTGATTTAACATCCAAAACATAATCAAGACTCTTGATCCACAAATTTACTTTCCAGATTGGGTCAGAGCCACAACCTTTAACAATATCTCACAAAGCAACTCCAAACAAAAAAATTAATAAAAGAAGCTCATACTAAGATTTATTCAGCTATAAACTTGAGCAGTTGTAATCATGCTTTCTATAAGAATTTAGGGCCACCGACAGCAACTATCAAAAATAAGTGCCAATGACTAGCTATGACAAACCTGTTCGGCATAAATCATTTGCAGAACAATAAATCCACATTTAAGAGGAATTCGTAAGTACCAATACACCAGAAATAAGGGAAAGGTAATTGGACAACAAAGTCACATGTCCAAGTTTCCTATTCTAGGTGAGTGGTGATCTTCCTCTTCCTCTCTTTTATTTGCTATTACCCTCAAGATCTCCCATCTGTTAAAGAAGACATTTTGTCCAAGTGATGCAGGGAAAACTCATCCAGTGCAGGAAGGAAAAAACTTGTGGTTTGGGATTCCTTTGTGTCGATGATTCACCTCAATCTAAGTTGCCGCTGGTCTGCAATATCACCACCACACAAGAATAAGTCCAGACTTAATGCTTAAATTATCACTTACGGTCAGAAAAAACCACCTCATGCCTGATAACAGAAATGCCACATAGTTACCAAAGGATGGCATGACCTAGCAGCTAGCACTCTTTGCCACACACTAAACGTGGGAGAGTGTGGAGGGATATCTAATAACCAAGTGTACAGACTCCCATAAGTATAACAGAAAAAAGGAGAGCTAAAAATGATCAAACTAAAAAACTGAACATCACAAATTGTGCCGATGATTCCTAAGTATGGTACGAGTATATGATAGAGGAAATTACATCCGCACAAATTCTTGGGTTACTACGAGATACTCCATAAGAAGATATAGAAAATTTTCAAGCACTACTTGGTAAGAAGTCTGAGATCTTTGTACAAGCTAAAAATATCGAACCAGATTATGTCCTTTCGCCAACCAACCTAATCGATAAGGTTTGCAAGGATACAGAAAATACCAAAAGAGAACACACTGCACTGGATTTGTTTTGACAGTCCAAGTTGTCCAACCAATAGGCCGGAATTGTGATAGATTACTATCTCAGCTAAGATAACACATAATGACATAAATAGACTCATCGTTCATTCACTTAACAGTTATCGTGAAAGTCGAATAAACATTACAAGGTCCAGATTCATACATAAATGTTTTCTTGTTATTTTTCTGTTCGAAACTAATCTTTGTCAAATCACGCAAGTAAATCTAGGAAAACCATCACTCAGGCAAAAACGACTACCATATAAATCAACCATAGACCAAAAGAGAAAAGGGAATAAAATAAGATGCTCTCACTTCTGCTAAGTTAACACATAAACTCATTCACTTACCATCAAAGTAAATAGATTCTTCAAGTGCAGAGACGCACAAAATAAAATTTGCTTATTTTTCTGTCCGAAATAAGTCTTTGTACATCCATGAAAGTAAACACGCGAAACCCATCACTTAAGCTATACAAACTAGCATATAAATCAAGCAAAGACCAAACAACAAAAGGGAACTACTTAACTAAGATGCTCCCGACGTACCTGTTAAAGAATGATCCACGATTGTCCCATACCCCTTAGAGGCATTACTAGGGGAGACTAGACTCTCAACATACACCGCCACTTCAAACCCACCAGGATAACTGCTTGCATGCAAATTCAAATTCCAATTGATAGATCTTTAGATTTTCAACATTTGAAAGAGGATTAACTATTTATACTAATCATAATAAAAAAAAGTATGTGATTTTGGCATTCCACTTTTGGTTTTGTTTTCTCACATAATCAAAACACAAAGTGGAGCTCATTTGCGAGAGATTATTCAATGCTTCTAGAGTAATGCTCCCTATTCCATTCTTCTCCGGCCGCTTGTTGATTTGGTCTCCCATCAGTGATGCTCTGGTTCGTGACGTGGTGTGCGGGAGCGTGCATTACCGGTTTTTGGGTAACAGCACTTTGTGTGTTCGGTTTTGGGTTCGAGCTGATAGCGCAACATTAACATTCTTAGAACTAAAAAATCCTACAAATAGCCCCCCAAAAAATTTAAAACGGTGCCGATGGAAAACAGGGTGAAATGATAGTAAAATAAGTCCACAACATCAAAGACAAAAAATTGCTAACATTGGAGTGCACTCTCTCCTTCAAAGCTTCAACTGAGAAAAATTCTCATGAACATCCCAAAGTTGGAACTTAGTAAAAACTGAAACATCTCCATTGGGACCTTTATTTACAATGGATCTTTTCAGAAGATCTATGAAAAAGAAAACAAATTCAAGAATCAACTTTCATGATCACGGGGTGGCATCCCCTCATTTTATGTCGAACTTCAGCTCAGACCTTCATTGCCAGTTTCTGAGCAGCAAGTGCTTCAGCCTCGAGCGTTGGCTCCCATAGTAAGGTGGTTTCAGCGAGTAATCCGGTCACTATGTAAGGGTCCATGTTTGAAGCTGGACGCCGATCTTCCAAGTAACCTGATCCAAACAAGGAGCAACATTAACATGACTATTAGTACCGACAACAAACAGCTCTAAATCGGCCACTATATCAATGCAGTTAACACCCAACTAAAAGAAATGACAAAAGAAAATTAACATGACTATTAGTACTGACAACAAACAGCACTCAATCAGCCACTATATCAATGCAGTTAACACCCCGACTAAAAGAAACGACAAAAGAAAATTGTAAAACGGTATCCAGAAAGGCAGAAAGCGTGTTACCACTTTGTGCATCTTGGTTAAGTTTGGACCACAATTGAATAGAATGTCGTGTTGCCAGCATAAGATTATGGAGAGTGAGCGCGTGCGTGCGTGTGTGTGTGTGTGAGAGAGAGAGAGAGAGAGAGAGAGAGAGAGAGAGAGAACGTCTAGGTCTGTTTTGCTTTCCATGGCAACACGACATTCCATTTGAATGTCCACTGATTGTGGAGATATTGAAGGGGGGGAAAACATCTAGGTCTGTTTGTGGCCATACTTTGGGAGAAGTTATAATTGTTGGACGTTTAGGACATTGGAAGCTACTCCCTCTCCCTCAGGGAATATTTTCCAGCCTGTTGTCAAATACACATCCTTTTGTAATGCATGATCTTAGAAGCTTTTGGAGCTTCTTCTTTTTTCATTTTCCCGTCATAAGATTGCAGAACCCATGACACAGCTTTAGGGATAGATTTCCCTCAGACATCTTGCTTTTGGGCAAAACCAAAAAGTGAAAAAGGCTGATTTTGTAGAAGCTCCACTTGATGTTCCTTTGGCTTATGGGTTTGAATCATAAGCTTTTACCGGAAATTTAGCTGCAACAAAACAAACCACTTGGTGCACTGTTACAACAAGTAGTACTAGTACCTTTGCCTTGCTTCTCAGTTTCACGGCCCACACGTATTGAGCAACCACGATTAGCAACTCCCTGCAATTTGAAGTCAACTGATTTAGTTTGAAAACTGAGAAGAAAAATTTTACGTCCTTCCTCTTATTTGGTTATTGAGAAATCAGGTTTGGCAGTTTTTGGAACCTACCCATGAGAATGTGTTGATATCAGCAGTTTCATGCTTTCCAGTCAACCTCCTTTCATTTCCTTCTCCATAAGCACTGATGTGATCTTTGTGACGAAGCGAAAGATTCAGAATTGCCTTTTTAATTACTTCAAAGCCACCATCCTCTCTCATACTCTTTGTACTGCAAAACTCAAGCTTATTCATGTGATTATTGAGTTTTGATCCAAATTATGCTATCTTGGTATGCACAATGGCATTTTATATATCATGCTTTCTAGGTGCATAGAGAAATTGAATTATCGGAAAGTATACAGAAGTACCTGTAATTCGTGTGGCATCCTGCACCATTCCAGTCGCCCTATTTGCTCAAGAAGAAGAGAGCATTATTACTTAATTCAGATCAAAGGAAACAAAACTTGTATTTATGACATCTAAATTACCTCAATTGGTTTGGGATCGAGTGTGAGAACAACGCCAGCTTGTTCGGTAATTCTCTGAAATAAAAACGAAAAAAATAGAAAAAAAAATGTATTATGGGTAAGAAAGTGTCATTGCTGTGGCACAAGTTCGAGACATGAGAATACATTTCTTGCCGCACAGGTTCGATCCACGGGGATCAACTTCTCAAAGAAAAAAAAGAGTGGGGATATGACTGCCTACCGGGGGGCGTGCTATGCACAGCACGGTGCTGTGCGATCTCAACCGTCCAAAAGTGTTATGGATGGTCCAGATTTTAAAAAACTTTTCCGGGGAAGAGTTTATGGATGGTCCAGATTTTAAAAAACTTTTCCGGGGACGGGGAAGAGTTTCATTTTAAAAAACTCTTCCCCGGAAAAGTTTCATTTTAATCCAGACCATTGATTACCAAGACGGATGGTCCAGATGGTGCACAACACACGCTGCACAGCACAGTCCTATCAACTACCTTTCGCGAACTTTGCTATTTTCTGTATTTAGAAAACTTGGGCAGACATTTTCAAAAAACTTAGTCCACTGTGGTACAGGCAACAAACCTTGCCCACAGAAAATCAAATTGATGAAGTAGCAAACGATACTCCAAAATAATCTGTTTTAGCTGCACAAATTCAAGCGGCTTATTCAAGAAGCATTGCTAGATTGCCACCTGGTTTTGAGGGTGTGCAATCCGTTAACCAAACAAGTTTCTAAAAACTGTTCTGCGTAACAGATTCTAAAAACTGCAACCAAAACCTTAATGCCGAACCAGAGAAGGTACCCAACTACCAGATAATGGACTTTCTGTTATCAGGCAAGGGGCTGTTTTCAAAGGTCAAACCATCAGTAGATGAAGGTAAATTACCTCAAGGATGTATCTAGCACACCAGACATGATCTCCGGCTTCAATTCCCACACTAGGACCTACTTGAAATTCCCACTACCAGAAAAAGAAAAACAACAGAACAATCAGGTAAGAGGAAATTGTGTAGGCAAGCATCGATAAGGGAGGTATGGATTGATATACTGATAAGGGAAGAGAAGAAAACCTGGCCAGGCATAACTTCTCCATTGGTGCCACTAATGTTGATTCCAGCATACAAGCAAGCCTTATAATGAGCATCTGATATGTCACGCCCAAATGACTTATCAGCCCCAGCAGCACAGTAATAAGGACCCTAAATAGAGAAACAGTGAAATTGTAACGTGTTAACGCATGTTTGATATAATCCTGTTTCACATCGAACAATTCAACCCTTGTATTTCAGATAATCACATAGTAGGAGAATTGTTATGTTGAGAAATATTGTAAATACCTGAGGACCAGGATAGCCTCCAACAGGCCATCCCAAGGGCCATTTTACGTTTGGTTGGAGTAAGGTGTACTCTTGCTCAATGCCGTACCTATGTTTTGATCGATTGTAAGAATTGTTAGCAATACAGTTCAAAAAAGGAAAAAGAAACCTGAAGAACAATCGTCTGAGTCATTTGTTTCACATAAACAAACTTAGTTTTTCTTGATTGTCAACAACCAACAAGTTCTCTAACAGGAATATAGGGATCAAAATGTATGTGGCTGTGTGGCGTACAAATTTAGTTTAGCGCCACTCCAAAAACTCACCAGGGGATTTCATCTATAACCTTCTTTTTACTGAAAATTTCTGCTGCCTTGTAGCGTTTATTTGTGGGGATTGGTTCACCTGCTGGTGTGTAGGTGTCACAAATTACCTTTTCAAATGACATAAAAGGGAAGAGTTAGTCTTTATATTAGTATGCTTCAACATAAGATTGAAACATAGCTGTATAGATTTGATAATATCCAGATCATTACCAAGATGTTGTTACCACCGCGAAAAGGGTCCTTGAATATTGCTTGAGGGCTGAAGTAACGAAATTTTGTTAATATTATAGTTACGAGAAAAATAGGAAGGCACAAAAGAAAACCATTATGCACACAAGATCTTACTATAGAATTACTTCACTATCTTCTCCCGGTGCTTGTCCAGTACTGGATCCATCGTAGTTCCACTTTGGAAGCTCAGAGGGGTGTTTAACTGGCTTTGAGATCGTCTGCAAACAAAAGATTGTCGAATTATGAATTCCTTGCACAAATTGCTTACGATTCCATTCTTTGGTATAAATTAAATATCTTAAATACCCTTGATTTACTACGCAAATCAATGCCGGATCCTCCAATCCTATTTGAAAAGACAATAAGAAGTGTTAACAAGGTGCGGTGTCATAAAAGCAGAAGGGAAAAACCACATAAAAAGCATGATGACAAGGGAAACGAAAATGCACCATATATACTCGGCAATGATCTTATCAGTGTAAGGTGTTACGTCCAGATTTAGCAGATCTTCCATTCTGTTTACTGCATTGTTCTCGGAATATATGGCAAACGCCCTAAATTTGGCAGAGGTTTTAGTTGTTGCCTTCTTGTTCTGTTTCAACAAGAGGGAGCCCCACATCTTTGATGTCATTAGACTTGCATTTGTTGAGTTCTTTGGAATTCTCATCTGCCATTGTGGGGAAGGCGCCAAAATTTGTGCCATACCTATCCCACTGGAAAATGAAAAGGTATCAATTAGGAAACTATTAGTAACTCATTAGAAGAAAGATAAAAATGACAACTTCCAAAAGCAAGTTATTAATGAAACCAAGAAATTCAATTGTTTCTAGGAGAAGGAGAAGAATACAAACTCTGCATTTGATATGCGCATCCTACCGACATTTGTAGTCAATATTTATCTTCTTATACCATGATTGTATTCATTTTTCCTCCCTTAGGACCTTTATATACCAGCTGCCATGCAAGACCCAATAGGAACGATTTAAGCGCCCCATCGTAGAGCGTTAGCATGGACCAAACTGTCCTTTCATTTAAGATATTTGTAGCTAATTAACCATTTGCCTTCTTTTTGCTACCTCTCTCTGTTCATGCATTGATGTTAGGTTAAGTTTTTTGTTTATTGTTTTTAAATTTTTGATACAGGAAAAAATCTGAAACAAAAATTGAAACAACGCATAAATACATAGTCGGAAACTGTAACCTTGTTAAAACCTGGTAACAATTTTTTGAAGCAATTTCCAAAACTTGCCAAAACAAGAAAGAAAAAAGTTATTCCAGTTGACAATCCCTAACCACCTCCTCACACCACCCTCGGGCCACTCCGGCAACAACTTCCTGTGACCAGCCATCGCCTCCAGTGACTTCCTTTTGTATAGCAATCACTTTGGTGACTCCCTTGCCAGCATACCCTCCAACCACCCCATCCCTTGATTTCAAAACAAGTTAAACACATACGTGGGCAGTGGGCACCAAACATGTATTTAACATGTTTATCAACAGAGGGGGGGGGGTGGGGAAAGTAGAAATTTTTCGTTGTAAACAGAAAACGAAACCAAAAAAAGGTAAACTCTACCAGGAAGAGCCGTTTAGAAATTACTTCAATATTTACTTTGAAAAAAAAAAGGAAAATTTGTAGCAACATATAGCCACAAGAATACTAGTTGTAAGATAATGATTTGTTTGGCTACTAGCTTCTTTTTTTTTTTTTCTTTTTCTTTTTGCCAAGTTACTAATAGTTGGATGAACACAATCTATCCTGCTCATTTTACAACCCAATTAGACTATGGCATCATTTTATCTCTCTGATGGCCATTTTTATCAAAACATCAGAGTTTACACTATTCTAACATCAATCCAACCTACTCCCTCCATCCCGCTTTGTTAGTCCTTCAGTAAAAACGCGCATTTTCTCGAGCAAAACAAACATATTTTTTGACTATTTTTCCAAAAAAAATCCTAACTGAGCTCCTTTGATTAGCGAAAAAACTTCTAAATATTAGCCATAGAAGCTCCGAAAAATGTAGGTTTTCGAAAAAGAGACCAAAGGACGGAGAGAGTACTATCAAGTATCAAGTGTATCAACTTTCACCTTCGCAGCCTCATTACACTTAAATTCAGCACATAATTCCTATGCCAAGTGTTCCAATTATTTTTCAAGAATTGAACTCACAAGATCACTGCGTACAGCTACACAGTTACTAAGTCAACCTCTACAGTATATTTGACTAGGTTAAGCACCAGTCAATGTAGTCATTCTTGAAATCTCACAAACCTATTGAAATTGATAATGCTAGAAACTGATAGTTGTTGAAATTGGTAAAAACGGTATACCTTAGAACTGCAGGACAATGGCTACAAGAGCTACCTGAAACAAACTGGGTCTGAACTCCGAGGTAATCGGGAAGAGAGAGAGAGAGAGAGAGAGAGAGAGAGAGAGTGGCTATAATAGAGTATTTGAATAAGAGGCTAAAAATAAAATAAATGGGTTGACATGGGAATTGGATTCTTGGCTTTTCTTGGGTAGATAGGGCTATGCTTTGAGTGGAGGAAATTTTGTGTTTGGTCTCTACATGGTTACCAACAGGCAAAGGTTTTAGTAGTATATAGCATTAAATACTACGTTTTGTAATTTATACTAACCTTTTGTGCTAACTCAAATATCGGACCAGATTATGCGCATCTCGACTTATTCATTTACTTCACGAAAATCAAAATAAAAAACAAATCTTTTCAACTCACACGAAGAGGATTTAAAATGAATTTTGGAGTTAAGTAAAATCATAATCTTAATACTCCAATTTATAAGTTGACATGACATTACTTATGTTGATATAGTTAAAGAGGGATTTGACAAAAAAGATACTCCCTCTGTCATTTTCTTAGAGTACAGTATTTTATTTTGGGTTATCATTTAATAAGTGTCTATTTTATAAAGTTAGTGAGTAAAAGTTGATACATTTTTATTTTAGCCCTAAAATAAATTCTATTTTAAAAAATTAGTGACTAAAAATGTAATAATCGATGATTCTCCATAGAGGGTAAGTAATAAATGTTGATATGAAAAGTTTAATAATGATGTACTCTAAATAAGTTAGAGTTACGAAGCAATACATTAAAAGGGATGGAGGGAGTATTTAATTGGGTAGGAGTTTTTTTTTTCTTTTTTTGCATAAAACCCCTGAATTGTCATAATTTTGGGTTTTGAGTTTCATTATTTGTAAAGGAAATACTAAATTCAAAAACCAATAAAAATTGCATTCCAACGAGACTATACAAACATATCACTTCACTAATTACTTCAATATGCTTAATTAGAATAGTAGTAGTAATGTTTGAAGGGTTGACCAGCTGGTTAACATGTGACTTGTGAGACATATCTACCTCATAATCTCAAGTTTAAAATTGAAAAATGATATTGGCACTTCAAAAATTGATACAGGCACTCTAAAAAACAAAGAAAAGTAGCTTTGAAGTTATACTGATTTTAGAGTGCCTGCATCAAACTTTTGAAGTGCCAATATCAATTTCTCAAATATCATTAACTCTTTCAGGCCTATTCCAAACACGACTTTGCCCTGACTTTGATTGAGTTTCCCTTTGTTAAAGGTGAGTTTTTAGTCTTCTAAAATTAGACGAGACGCGTAAACTGAGCCGGTCAGTAAAGAATAAAGAAGAAAGAGGAGTTGTGTTGCCCACATGGCTGGTGTAGTAGGGAAAAGTGCGGCTCTTTTTCCAGTATCCGTTCAGTGAATGGGTGTTGGAGATCAAAGTGGACAAATGTCTTTTAATTTGCACTTTTGGGACCCACTGGATAAGGTGTGGTGGATGCAGGTGCACATGTTCAACTGGTTCCTCGTGGCCGTTGATTTATGATCCAATGGCTGAGAGGAATGAGAGGTTCTTTTCACAGAATTCAAAGTTGTTCTTCTGTTAGACAAAAAAACATATGCTTCTCAAAAACAAAACAAAAAACATATTTAGGCCTATTTTAGCAAAATAAGTCAAAGTGGTTTTTTTTTTTTTTTTGTCTTTATTCAAAAAAAAATCACATTTATTAATTTTTCATTAAACTTCTGTGGATTATTGCATAAGGATTTATGCTTTTAAATTATGATGTTCAGATTTTATAAAATTTATTGTTTTAATCATGACTAACAACCTCCCCAATAAAGTGTGCAGAGATGGTAAATGTAGATAACTAGATACGTAGAAAAAGTGAATCCGGGGATCCTGTTAGACCTCAAATGTCTTGGTAATTAATGATTTGAATTTCAAGAAAATTGGAAGAGTCTACCCTGTAAGAGTTTTTTTTTTTTAAATCCAAATCATTGAAAACACTTTTGGACGATTCGGATGAAAAACAACACACATGCTGATTTTTTAGGGTTAGCAGGATCCCCATTTGAGAAAAAGCCCTATGATTTTTTCGTTTTAGCTTGGCTCAATAATTTAATGAAATGCTTCTGACATACTCCTACTTTGCTGACATAAGAAACATATGATCAATCCAATCTGTTTCCCAAAGCAGTTGTCAGCTCTGCTGTCAAAATCCACTTAATTATACTCCTATTTTCTATACACAATACACATCAAGAGACAACAATGCAAACACATTGTATGTTATCTGTGTGTCATATGATTTGCAATTAATTGATGTTTGGAATGTCCACAATATATACATATATATATATATATATATATATATGATGGCAAATATTCGTCCTTAACAGCAATTTGAAGTGTGTTATCAGTTATGTCTTTCTCTAGTCTGCAATTGCTTAGGTGAGTTGATATGTGAAATTACCTTATTGTCCTCATTCCACAAAAAAGTGTGTTATCAAAGATTAAAAGAAAAAAAAAAAAGACCTTATTAGCCTGGTGGCGGGTATGGCCTACCACAGGTCAAGTGGAGTCATTTAACCTCACTGACCTCCAAATTTACCTACCAAATCAATCTAATTTTTACTATATTCTATGAATTTGACCCCATAATTTTAATGAAATTGACCCAAGTACGAAGCAATCCCACTACAACTATAAATTTGCCCTCTTTTTAACACTAGATCAATTTCACTAACCATTGGTCAATAAATGTGGATATATAATTCTCATTCAATGCTTCTATACACATTTTTCCATTAAGAATACACATTTGGAAACTTCTACGCATAATTTATGCACATCGAGATGTTTTTACTTTTTAGCACAATATCACTTCCCTGAGAGCTGTCAATCACAATTTTCTAGTTGCAATATATATTCAATCTTCGATTGGCGAACAAGAAAAAGATTAAGTATTGTTTTGGAATATTGACCCAACATTTGATTTTGGAGTGTATACAGCAACCTATTATTCGCATGACACTTGGACGGTGGGTAAAACAAAGACACGTTTGATTTTTTAAATCCAATGTCAATGGCTCTATCGGACACTCTCATAACTCATTTTCTCTTTGTAAAATTCCTTTCAACTGAACAAAGACTTGATAGTCAGATGATTCCACTATTTTGAATTAGATAGATTGGATTGCTATTGGGGAAATACTATATGGTGCCCCATATCAGGTGTGATTAACAAATACTATATGTACCCTGTTCTATTGTACTTTAGGCCGTTGAATCCAATGCAAATCTTAAAGGACAAGTATACAATAACCTTATCTAAAAGTTGAAAATGTAACACGGGCAATCGTACAATAAAATTTGGACACCCAAGAGTTTCTTTCTTGCTATATTAGCCTTAAAATATTAATAACAGTTAGCAAGTTATCGCAACAAATCGATGTTCTGCATGGACTCGAATGTCAAACCTCTCATATGATCACTAAACTCTGACCCCCTTCCATGGCCACTTGGGCTAGGTCAAGGTCTAGGAGATTTGACCTCCGCATTGGGGAATGCATTGGGGAACCGGAGTTGTAATTGCCAGGCAGACAACGACTTTGTTTTGGCCATTTTTTTTGTCATAAGAACCAAAAGTCTACCAACATTCACACTTTTACGGCCAAACTTACAATCGATATATTTCATTAGTATTTGAGCTTCATCATTTTGATTATCGTAAAGGTTCACTTTATCGAGCATGTCAAAAATACTAATCACCCCAAAATTTATGTTTATCCGATATGAATAAATGCAAGATCAAAATACACTTATCTTCTCTATGAGTTATTATTATTATTTTTTTATAGATGTATTGTGATCATGTACTTATCGACGTCTGATAATTATGAATTTTGACACTGTTAATGTTTTTTTTGTGTGATATAGAGTGAACGTTTTCGATCGTCAAAGTGCTGGATTTCATTTGCTAATTAGATAAATTCATTGTAAAATGTGGTGGTAAAAATGGAAGCGTGAGTTAGCTTTTCCTTCAAAGAAACGCAAATGGGGACAAACGACACCACGTCGAACACCCAAAAAAAAAAAAAAAAGACCGGTCTTTCTTCCCATTTGCTGCTGCTTCTTCTTCTTCTTTCTTCTTCTGTTTCAAAATTATTCATCACCCACCCAGTAATTCTTTCCTTTTCTCTTTCTCTCTCTACAATTTCTATATCTCTACAAACAAATATACATACATACATACATACACTCATCTATATGCAAAATTGTTCCAACAACCTAGAAAAAAGAGAGAACAAGAACTCCATCATCTGAATCTTGATGGAGCAACTCATTAACTTCATCATTCGACCCCCCAGGTACCCTCTCTCTCTCTCCGGTTCACATGAACATGGGTATGTAAGCAATATTTGTATTAATAATAATTTACTCCATCGATTTGGGGATTTTCAAATCAGTATGTGTGTTTTCAAATTTGACGTTTTCTCCCAGATTGTTGACTACTTGAGTTGAATCCTATCATGGGTTTTGATTGTTTGGTTTGATTTTTTTACCATTTATTTAGGTTTATTGGGTTTCTTGAAATCTAAGCATCTGGGGTTTTGTGTGATCTCATTCGGTTGGTTAGATTCAAATACCGTTTTTGTGTGATCTCATAGGGTAGCTCTGTTTGTTGAATATTGGGTTTCAAATACTAAGCACTGATTGTGAAATGAAGTCATTTTCCCTGTTCGTATATGGTTTTTGAAGTATTTGATTAGGGTTTCTTGAGTTGGATGTATCTATCATTCTCATGGACCTTGAGGATATACATCCCCTACTATCTAAATAGAAATTTGGTTTTGGTTTCTGCGGACTTTCAAATTTGCTGCTGCTTTTTTTTCTTCTTCTCCATTTTAAAAGTACTTGCATAGTGAAGCTTGAATTTGTGCAGCTGTTGAAGTTGGGGCTTATAAAGTTGTAAGTATAGGCACACCCATTGGTAGTTATGATATGGGTCTGCACGTAATTTGTTAAGTGATGGGGGGGACCATTACTAACTTTGGTAGGTAGTGGACTAATGGTTGAAATCATAAGGTCCTTATCTTTGTTTTCTGCAATGGGCTTTTCCCCTTTGATTGTCGCATCCTTCTTGTGCGGCGGTTTTATAACCAAGAACCAAAAGTCTACCAACACTGAACACTCACACTTGTATGGCAGTTTTCTCTTTTGTGTTGGTAAATAACGACTACGTATGTTGTCAATAAGGTAAGCAATTTGGAACTAATTATAGCTAGCTGATACAATAATTGTAGAAGTGTAGGTGCACGTTTTTGTCCTCTTATGTTAAGAAAATTATATATAGCACTTGATCATTATAGAGATGTCTTCAACCACATTTACCTTACATATCATGCTGAGTTAATCCAAGAACTAAGTTTTCTAAGTTTGGTTTTGTTGCAGAGCTGAATATGATCCTCAAAATGATCTACTGGATGAAGAATTCATGCTGAGAGGGAAATGGTATCAACGGAAGGATGTGGAGGTTAGATGTAACTTTCGTTAGAAGTTTCAGCTATTTCTGTATCCTGCTTCTTTAAGCTATCATTTGGATTGTGGCCACGATGTAGACTGATTTTCTAACAGGTGTAGCATTACACTCACAATATGTTTTTAAACCCAAGTTTTGAGGGAAAAATTCTTTTACTTTTCCTTCTATTTTATTGAAGACTGTAATAATTGAGCTTATCGTTGACTATGTACATAATATTGACATTCCTAACTGGCTTTGGCCTATTTAACATCCTGCAGATTGTAAACGGTCGCGGGGATGTATTACAATGTAGTCATTACATGCCGATTGTGCGACCAGAAGGAAAGGCTCTGCCTTGTGTAGTCTACTGCCATGGAAATAGGTTAGCAAATAACTATGGTTGAGAAGAGATTGCACTTCATTGATCATGTGTATACAAAGAGAAAGAAAACAAGAGATTTTATGTGTGTAAAAAGCAAGGATTCGAGTGTGTTGGCAAGGATGAGGATATTAAGGATCAAGGAGAGGTGGAAATATTTCCTTGAGAAACTGGTAAATGAAAGCATTTAAAACACTTACGATGAGAGGATTCTGATAGTCTTGTTCAAATTATTGCAAGATTGCCCTTCTTAGGTTATAAACGATATCAAGATATAACATGGAGTATTTAAAGCAGTGAAATAAATGTTCTAAATTGAAGGAGCCCCACTTCGCTAGACATTGTAGCATAGGTGGGTATTAAAATGGTAGTTAAACTTTTTTTGTCTTCATTTTACCAGTGGATGCAGGACAGATGCCAGTGAAGCAGCTATAATATTATTGCCTTCAAACATTACTGTTTTCACTCTCGATTTCTCGGGTTCTGGACTCTCTGGGGGAGAGCATGTCACCCTCGGGTGGAATGAAGTAAGTGGCTAAGCAATTTAATTGTTCCTTAATTTATAAGATTTTTTGTGTTGGTTTTGAAGGCAAATTTGTTTTACATTTTCCATGAAGAAATTGTCATAGTATTGTTCTTGATTGTCTACGGATTTTATTAGGCACTTTGAGGGTCTCCCATGCCTTTCTTTCCTTCTTTGGGTGTGTTATCTACTAGGAAGACCTTAACTGAGATGCTTAAGTTCCCTTGCTGAATCTTGTAACCTAAAAGCGGCACTGGCATAATCGTGATTTGTTTACTGGCATGCAGTAGACTACGTAATTTATGCATTTGGCATACAACTTCAAAATGTAGTTATCAAGTACATAGTTTTGCAGGTAAAACTTCATTTACAGCCCTTGTGCTTTGCTTGATGCGCTGATACGTTGCCTCATGTTCAATCATAACAGATAAGCTTTTCGAACTTATGTGCACCGGTAGTAACATCTGTTTGGCGATGAGTATAAATAATCTTAATGTCCTCATTTTGTCCCTCATCAGATTGCCTGCTTTTACTAGTCTATAAAAAACGCAAGCCAGAGCACCTAATCTCCTCGCCTAAAATCAGAAGCAGAGGTACCTCCAAGATCAAACCCTTTCAAAACCCTAGGAAGAAAGGTGGCCAAAAACTTCCTTAGAAAGGGCAATATTAGCGAACCCACTATCAGATTAAACTTGAGATGATAAAACACATTTCAAAGCAAACCCATTGAACCTAATATGACAGCCTTCATAAAAATAACAGATATCATAAATAAGTAACTATATTATTACCTCATAAAGAATAAGAAACTGAACCCATCTTAAACCCCAACAGAAATCGAACCCCAATCTGAAAATCACACTAAAAAATCAGACCCCATTTGACCTTTACTTCCCAGAAATCAAGCCCTGTTTAGGAATTTTGGACGTGTACTTTAGAAGCATCGATTTGCCATGGCTGGTGTTCCTCTGTGTGTGTATGTGGGGGAGATTTATACTTTTGAGTTTAGGATTGATGGGTTGGTGGTGTAGCAATTGGCGGTTTTCAATCAGATGAGATTTCTTGAATCATAATTACCCCCTTCGTCCCGGAACTTTAGTCCATCTTTCCTTTTTTAGATGTCCCAAATTAGTTGTCCATTTTGACTGGTCAAGGAGAAAAATGCGAGAGATTTCATATTTTGGCCTTCCTTCCCATATTCAAAATGCAAAAGTGGAGGGAAAATTGTATTGGATTTCAAATTTACCTCCACGTAGTACAAGTGTAACTTTGTAAGTCCATTTGTTTTCAAAAGCAATGATGGCGTTCCATTAAAATGTTGGATTCCCGAAAAGGGACTATGATTTCTTGACTATGAACTTTAGTACTCCTACTACGGAGTACCTAGAAATTTTGAATTTGCACGGAGAGATTGGTTGGTGGTTGCAATTGTTGGTTTGCAATCAGGTGAGATTTCTTGAATCATAAATCTGATTTCTTCAATGTTAACTTTAGTATTATACCATTCAAGTAATTATTTATTTGCATGCCTCTTTCTCTTGGTGTTTTAGCTTGTATAATGGGAGTGGTGAAGGAGGAGGTTCAGACTGGAGAGAGAAATGAGGAAGTAGAGGATAATGGCAATATTTGTCAATTTGAATATTGTATGAGGGTATTTTAGCCTGAAAAAAAGTTTACTTTCAGCATATTAATATGAGGTTCATTTTCGGTTAGTTTGGATGGAAAACAGAAAGGTGCACTTAAGTCTGCAAAGCAAAATGAGTTATGCACTGTAAGTGAAGTTTGCCCTAGTTTTAATGTTTGGCATTAATATCGTTTCTACAATTGACGTCTATTCACGTATTATGTGTCTAAATGTTCATTCGCGATGACTGTTTCAGACATGCTTTTTTTTGGCTATTAAAGTTTTGAATGTGGCAGTTTTATTTCTTTTTGCACCAATCAGTGGTAATCCTAGTGGAGATTGCTATACTTTCTTCTAGCTGACAAATTGTGGTTCTTTTATTTTCTGTTTCTTTCTCCAGAAGGATGATCTCAGAGCCGTTGTTGATCACTTGAGGGCAGATGGAAACATTTCTTTGATTGGTTTGTGGGGCCGCTCAATGGGTGCTGTGACTAGGTTTTTTGCATGCACTTTCTAATTTATCTAATTTCCATTTCAAGGACACGGGAACATGCCAAAGTATTCTGATTCTTTAGAATCATCATCTTCTCTTTTTCCTAGGTAAAATGGTGTTTACAAGGTGCCTTGGGGCATTTAGTGCATAATAGATGAGCTCTATGCATAAGACGATAACTCCAATGATCCAATTGTTGAAATAATTGGGATCTGTAATAATTCTTAGCAGAAAACAAATAAGTATGTCCAAAAACATTGCTTCTTTCATTCATGTACTGGATTTTGTTGAAGGAAAAAGACTCATTTACTAAACGATTGCTTTTATAAGAAATCTTTATGTCTTTTCGAAATGTAATAACTAGAAAGGCTACTGATACTAATGATCCGCATAAGAGAGCTCCATAAGCCAATACCATCATACTTACATGCATTATTAACCACTTGGATTGGAGAGCAGGTACTAATATTGTGGATTGATGTATTTCAGTTAAAAGATGCGAAGTAGCAAAGCCTTGTGTAAAACACTTGGGGCGGTTATTACCCAGAAATAATTGTTTTTTTTGAAATATGGAACGATATGAATAATGGAGAAAGTCCATGAAAGGAAGACTAGTGATTCATATAAATTACTTAATGGGAAATGCCCTGAATATACAGGAAAAAGTAGCTATCAAGCCCTTCTCTGACTAATCCTATAGTTTTACGATTTTATCGACTAATAAGGTTATTAAATGAATTGTAATTACAATTGAAACGATTGAAATCCATGGGTAATTGAATTACAAAATATGCTTGTTTAGGAATATCCAACTAAACAGGTCAGACACGTATCTAATATCCTAATTTGAGTGTCGGACCTAGTCACCCAAGTTCTTCATGCATTTACGAGAGTCCATGTAACATAGGGTGTGAAAATGATCATTTACATGGCTAGAGGTACAAAAGGATATGGTGCTACTTGGTGTGTTATAAAAGCCTGCTGAAGGCCTTATTAGCTAAAATTTAAATGCTATGATGATTGAAGGCTCTACAGTTGTGTATTATTTCCTAGGCACTAATCGTCATGCATGTAATTTGGTTTTGTCTTGAGGGCAGAAAATCTCGGCACTTTAAACTTCCCTTGACTGGAAGTTTAGTCTGAATGATGTTCATAAGAAAATGTATTTGGTACATGTTTTCTTTCTGCTGTTTGACGTTTGTTAGAGTTAAACGTCTTTCCCAGGGTATTTATGATTACTCGGAATGCTTTGAATCTATGATTCTGAGTATACCACTGATGAATTTATCTTCCAACGAAGAACATATCAGTTTTCATGCTTCAGGATTTGAGTTGTAGTTAACTGTACTAATTGCAATTTGCAGCTTAATGTACGGAGTTGAAGATCCTTCAATTGCAGGGATGGTTCTTGACAGCCCCTTTTCAGATTTGGTGGACTTGATGATGGAACTTGTGGATACATACAAAGTTCGTCTTCCCAAGTTCACAGTAAGTTTATCCATCTTCTTAAGAAATTTTAATTTTTTAAGGCGATTGATCTATGCCTTTTTAATGTGAGACACTCTTGTTTTCCAAAATCAAATGTAAAATTTGGAATTTCTTAACACATTTTCTAGGATTTTGCTGATATTTTCTGGTTTCAGAGATCTGTAATAGATTGGGTCGTGAAGCACGCGTAAATTGTAATATTCTCTACTTTTCTAATTGTAGGTGAAGTTTGCGATCCAGTACATGCGAAGAGCTATTCTCAAGAAAGCGAAATTCGACATATCGGAGCTGAACACCATCAAGGTTTGATTCTACCACAGAAGTTTTGGAAATATATGTTTGGAGATGTAGCTCTAGCAGATCACCTCAACATGATTGTTTATTTAATTGCTAATTATTTAATTATTTTTATGCGTATTTGATATTTATGTAACCTTTAACTTGCAAAATAGTCTTCATATGTTTAATATCCAAGCAAACCATTGGGTGCTTCTGTTTTGGAAGGCTGTTGAAGGCTTTCTTTTCTTTTTTGGATGGGGTTCATTTCCGGATTATGTAAGCTGCATTGTAAAGAGTAAAGACAGTTATTTCTGATTATAAAATCTTGCTCTTTGTTCAACGAGAGAGTAATTTTTTTGTGATCTTTAGTAGTTTGCAAGTTTAATTCCGTAGCTCTATAAGATATTGCCAATCTTTTCTTCTGATGTTCTCTTCAATTCTTATCTTTAGAGCTATGTGTTTAATTGTCCTGAGCACTTTTTAACTTTGTGGGAATTATAGTAAAAGGAACTACAATGTAAATTCTGGCTTACAATTTTGGATGAGATGGGGGACTACAGGAAAAGCACTCAGATACTTTATTTTATGATGACACAACACATCGAGGCAAGCAACGTCAATAACTGTATCAGTATAAATTATAACGAGCTCTACAATCCTTACCCTGTGGTTGTGAACTCTAATTTTTGTAGTGACTAGTGAGACGGGAAACTTGTGATAACTTAGCTGGACTGGAAATATGAGTTGGTTAATGTGTAAGTGTCGATATGCTTGTGACTGTCAAGACATGAGGGTACACACCTATATAACATGCTAAGGGACTTCTTGTCCTCTCATGGAGTTGTTTCCCTGGATTAGGCATCTTTATAGGAATATGGAAGGTAAGCAACTTTGCAGATAGAAGAAAATATTTAGGATGTGTCGGTAGGAAGAACTAATTGATTTCATGACTAAGCCATAGTGAAGTAGTGGTTAATGCTTACCGTATTGTTGTTCTTCTTGGGAATGATGTGATTGCTATGCCTACTTCTTTCATAGGTGGCAAAGTCGTGCTTCGTTCCAGTTTTATTGGGGCATGCTGTTGATGACGATTTTATACAACCTCATCACTCAGATCGTATATTCGATGTTTACGTGGTAATTACCCGCATAGCTCTTGGTATAATCTGCAAGGATGGTTACATTTTCATGCAGTCATGATCTTATATTTTACTTTATCCCAAGATTTGGTTTCTTTTCTGCCTATCTTGTTATAGGCATTTGTGATTCGTACTAACAGTTTACTATCTGTGTTTTTTTTTTTTACTGTTAGTGTTAACGTTAAGCATTGGCCCTATTTTGGTTATGGCATATATTCGGCAATCTTTTAATCAGCACTTCGGCAGCATATATTCAACAGTTTCTCCTTTCATTTCTGATTTTGTGCTTTGTACCATATATCCATGATTATACCTTTAAATCTTCGGTAAAATATGTTGGTCTAAAAGCAGGACTATTAGAGGGTTTTGAATTGATTGTTTCCTGAGTATTGGATTGTCTTCCTTAAGAAGCCTTTAGTGGCTTTTTAACGTCAACGATGCCATTAGAAGCAAGCCATTCTAGGTCATTTCTGTTACAGATGTATTAACTGCAGAATTATTAAAGCAAGGATTGTGAAAGTTAAACTATAATGTTGCAAGATTAATGCCAAACTTGTCAAAAAAGGAAAAAGGGTGGAAATACTAACTTCAACCCGATTTCTTTCACGCTCTCTCTCTCTCTCTCTCTCTCTCTCTCTCTCTCTCCTCTCTCTCTCTCTCTCTCTCTCTCAACTTACTAGCCCAGCTTTTTTATTCAGGGGAAAAAAAGGAAGGAAAAGGGAACATCATAAATGATGGGACATATTATACTTATTACACAAGTAGTTGAGATATGCGAGGGGCTGCTTGATTAGGACAAGAGGTAGAAAACTTGGTGACAATCAAGAAGAGAACTGTTTGTTTCTCATTGGCCATGGCTGTATCTTTATTGTCACAGTGGCACATGTTGCCCATTTGGTGGCTTAATGGAAATTCCAATTAACTACTGTTTCTGATGGCAGTTAACAAGCCATTGAAAACCAGTAGCGTGTTCTGATATGCAACATATGATATATATCGTCTGTGTTTCTTCTCTGCTATTCCGTTGATTTGTAACATGCTGCCCTCATCTGTTAAATTGCTTGATTTTGCAGGGGGACAAGAATATAATCAAATTTGACGGAGATCACAACTCTCCGCGTCCACAATTCTATTTTGATTCGATAAACATTTTCTTTCATAATGTTTTGCAACCTCCGGAGAATGAAGTAGGGGAAATGGTCATTGATACAACACAAAATTACTTTGGGAAAGTAAGTTGAACTCCAACTATATCCTATTTGCACACAATAGAATATTTCAGATCATTAACTATAGTTTTCTGTTCCACATGCAGGGTACTTGGAGTATCTTGAATGACATAGGATATTCAGATGATAGTTTTTCCACGGCCTCCGTTGGTATGGACAAATATTACATCTCAAGGCCCGTTTGTTTGGCTTGACAAATAGTCAAGGGATACATTATCCCATATCATTTGTAGTCCGTTTGGACTAATAGCAATCGGATTAATAGTACTTAACCCCTGGATTTTACATCCAGCGGATATTTAATCTAGTTGAAAGCAGGATATGCAGTTCCCGATGATCAAATCTGAACAAACAAATGGGCCCCTAAGGTTTAAATGATTCTTTCCACAGGTTCTTTTGTTAGGAAGCTCTTTGTTATATTAATTGTTTGTTTACTGCAGATCCAGCCGCAAGCAGCACAGAAGACGCCATTAATCAACTTCGCTCGAAAAGGCCCATGAGTCGAATGGAGGTCAGTAGTTCATTGTGTGGCTTCCTTGGAAAAATCTTTAACTACTGGTATAGAGGGTGTGATAGGTGATAGTTTTCATTGATAAAGTAGTTCTCCCAAATGGTGAAATAAATGTTGTTCTTCTGCTCTGTGTTCATCATTGGCAAATGGAGAATGTTAAATGAAATGATATGCAAGTATGGGTACTTCATGGTGAGAAGGGACAAAGCATTGCTCCACTATGATATTTATAAGTAATTTTCTCGCTAAATTGTTGAAGTAACTGTTGATGTAGATCCACTGATTTTCGTGAAACAAAAAGTTCTGCAAAATGGAGCAGTGGCCTGAAAGGTGTTAAGTATAAAAGCAGTGGGCCCTGTTGAGAGCGGTGTTAAGTTTAATTTACACAAAGTATGTGGGAGACTTCTATTGCGGAAAGACCATTGCTCTATAACTGTTGAGTTGAATAATAATAAGCAAAATCAGTTCAAAAAAATGAAAGGGTGGAGGGGAAAGAGGAAAGTGCAAAATTCAGAAAATGTTGAATTGATGCTTTTTTTGGTTATCTTAAACTTATTATTTCATTTATTTTTCTTGTCTAAACTGTTCAGGTCCCTTCTGATATGTCTTGTCAAGATAATCATCAACCAGAAGCGCAGGTATTTCTGTACTTTTTCGTTCTTTTGATTTTTCTGAAGCTTTTAATAGTGGTCTCCGGAAGTGGTCCCTCCCCATGATCCCAAAGTTTCCACATGTCCTGGGTAACATTCGATGTGCGCTGAAACAATGCACCGGAAGCTTAGTTCTGCAAGAAGATGATACTTGTTTGCAACCGTGGACCAAGTATCTGCGTAACTTAACTGATATGGCACTTTGGTCTGTGAACTACTTGGGGCCTTTTATAGCCCATGTAAAAATGGGACTGTGAAAATCAAATTTTGGTGGTCATTTTTGCACTCCCCTAATTTAGTAATTTATATCCGCACTCCATTTTTTTTCTTAATTATGTAAAATTACATCATTGCCCTTTCACTTGCTCATTTTTTCATACATGAAAGGCATTGTTGTAAGTTGTAAGTTCGCATGAATGAAGACAAAGAAAGGAGTGCAAACGGTAAAAAGGGAGTTTGAAAATTGACTCTTTGTTTTTCCCTCCTGTTCTACTCGTCGGTTCTATTTTGCTTGAACCACCCGTGACTTCTTGGATGGGGAGGAGACGCTACTCATCATGAATTAAGGCATGCTTAGATTGCCAAAAAGCACTAAAAGATGAAGTAAAATCTAAAGGAAAAAAGAGGTTTTCCTTTACCGTTTGGCTAACTTCAATCACCTAACACTGCAGGAAGAAGGATCTGGAACCAAGCCTGTCCCATCATCTTCTAAAATGATTAGCTTTGAATTTGCCAATGGTCATCCTTCTGGCCCCCATGTCTCAAGTTCAGCAGATGATGATGATGACTATGTTGAATACCCGCTTGATAATTTGGCAGATTTCCCTTCCAATGTGGAAGAAGAAGAAAGGGTGAGTTTATATTACACCTCCGTCCCACTTTCTTTGTCTATTTTTTTACTCCTGGCATCTCAAACTATTGTTTATGTTTCCTGTTTTATTCGTTTTTAGACGAACTTTGAAACTGTCTATAAGAATTATTTGAGATATTATGATGAGTGGAGAAATATTTCAAGTATTATAGTGGAAAATACACCACCAATTGGTCGGATTTAAGGGCACCACTCCCAAAAGTGTTTGAACAATACGAGACACAGGGAGTAGATGTTTTATCTTTCTCCTACTGATGGATGAATCTTATTGATTCCATGTTGTTATCTGTCTGTTAAACTAAAGCTTTTTTTTTACCTTTTGTTGTTTTGCCAAAATAATTCAGATGCTCATGGAAGCAGTGCTAGAGTCATTGAAAGACTTGAATACGAGTAAACCTCGTCTCCCTGATGAACCATTGAGTACTGAAACTGATCCAAACAAGCCTTCACAGAGAGAAAAACCTGATGAGTCAACGACAACAGATCATCGTGTCTCCAATGGACCTAATTTGGCATTGGAACTCACATCTCCAGACACAAGCGAATCATCTATGGAACCTTCATCAGAAACTGCTCCTTCCGTTGTGGAATCGGGAAATATAGGCGTTTCTGCCAATAGTGAAACTTCACCTGACATCAAAAGTTCTTCCAATACTGATACAAGTGATCATACAAAAGCCACAGTGACAGTTGAAAGAAACCCGCCGAGCAATATGATAGAGGGTTTGATGCGGCGTTGGGATTTCAATTTCTTTCGGAACAATCGATGAAGTTGGTTTCCGAAGTTCAAAAAATTTACGGCAGGATTGTTGTGTTGTGAAATAGTTGACACACGGAAAGGAAAAGAAAAAAAGAAAAATTCAAAAAACAGGAGTAGTTGGTGTGAATGTGTATATGATTCTGCAATCGTTCTTTTGCCTCTTGTGTTTATAATGTCACGATTTATATTTGTTGGCGCAAAACGATGGCAGAGGGTGGGGAGGCAAAAAAATTCTGATCTAACTGACTGGGGATTTGTTTGACTCGAAGAATAGTGGCTATGGGTACTGAAGTAGGGACTGAATGTGATTGTTTTGTTATTCTTTTTTGTAATCTATCTTTGCCAGTTACCTACTCTATACGAAATGTGCAGTCATTTGGACATCCTGAATCAATCAAACTTCTTCTGTCTATTACTATTCGGCTTATCGCGCTTCGAGTGATTGCTTAAATTCTTTCCAATTATCCTGTTATCGGACCCGATGATTGCTAGAAACTAAGCTTTGCTTCAGGAAGGCAATGGACATTCGTGTAAACATGTGAAGTGTATGGCTAATCCAATAACGAAGGTTTCGTAAGAGGGCAGCACGAGGCAACCCAATTGAGTGTAAACATGTGAAGTGTATGGCTAATCCAATAACGAAAGTTTCGTCCGGGGCAGCACGAGGCAACCCAACTGAGTAGTATTATTCGAGACCATCTTGGATACTGGGTTAGCCATGCACTTCACATGTTTTAAGGACAATTTAGACACTAACTCGATAATAAGTTATTTTACAAGTAGTTTAAATATTTATCCAACTTATAAAAAAGCTATACCAAACATAATTATAACTTATATATTAAGTCTTTAAGTAAATAAAAAATTATAAAAAAGCAACACCAAACATATTTATAA
Organism: Rhododendron kiyosumense; assembly: GCA_019656275.1. Taxonomy (NCBI): domain Eukaryota; kingdom Viridiplantae; phylum Streptophyta; class Magnoliopsida; order Ericales; family Ericaceae; genus Rhododendron; species Rhododendron kiyosumense. Next base: position 468,822 of record BPLS01000694.1, on the reverse strand, counting down.
CTTATATTGAGTCTTTAAGTAAATAAAAAATTTAACTTATAAGTAATTGATAACAAACGGGATGAATATCAATTTTAGGTAGTATCAATTCGTATATAGTTTATACAAAGATTCTAGACTTCATCTCAATTTTAATAGGAGGTTCGATCTCTCCTGTCCTGAAAATCTATGCCCCTGTGCCAAGAGATTTTTCGGTCAACCACTAACACTGGCATAGCCCTATTAAAAGAGACCAGATCCTCTATGCCGAAACTCCATTACCTCTGTGCCGAGGGATTTTTCGATCATTGGTTTGTGTAATATTTTTTTTCATGTTTTAAATCTAATGACTGAAAAATCCTTTAACACAAAAGCAATGGATTTTCGGAACGGAGCATCCGGCCTCTTTTAATAGGGCTATGCCAGTGTTCGTGGTTGATCAAATTCCACACTTCTATTTTTTGTAATTTGTAATCAAATGTTCGGGACAGTCTGACCGCACTCAGACTATTCCGGGAGCAGTTAACGGTCAGGCCAATTAGCTCCACACTTCGAGTTAACGGCCAAAATAGTAAAACCACAATTGAGTTCGACTCTCACTTTCTCGCTTGTTCGCCTCGGAATCTGTGCACGGGAATTGCAACAGCCAAATAAAGCTTCAGAATTCGCTTTCCGGTGGAGATCGACGGTGGCATTCACGCCCAATGTGAGTTCAATTCGAATCAATACCTGCATTTTGTTAGTATAATTTGTAGCGTTCTCGTTTTTTCTTAGTTGGGTTACTGTGGTTTGGAATTTGATGTTTATCAGTGGATTTTTGAAAATGAAGATATATAAAATAATTCGATGATCTCTGTTTGTAGTTTAGAAACTGTTGGTTAAAAATGTGTCTATCTTTTTGAATTTGAATCATAAGGTGTGCAGATTATAAATCGCGACAGGAAAAAGAGCGAAAAAGTCGTGTTTTTTACGTGGTTCTCTCACTCACCTGGTGTGTAACGGATGAACTGAAGAACGTGAATTCTCTGTACCGATCTAAGACATGTATCTGTCTGTGTAAAGCAGTTGGAATGGGCTTGAATGAAGGCACAAAAAATGGTGATTTCTTGGAATTTGATGTTTTTGGGTGGATTTGATTATGAAGACATGAAATAATTCAATATTCTAATAATCTCTGTTTGTTGTTGAGACAAGTGTAGGACGAAAAATGCATCTAGCTTCCGAATTATAGGCTTTGTTGTTTTTGCCATGGTAGGAAAAAGAAGGAAAAAAAGCTTCTTCTACGCCATTATTCACTTACCTGGATTGTGTGAATCTAATACATGTATCTCCATCTGTATAAAGTGGAGTAGTTGGAATGGGCTTGAATGAAGGCGCACAAATTATGCTTTCTCTGAATTTGATGATTTTAGTGGATTTGCTAATGAAAATATGAAGTAATTGAAGATGGTGATTGTTGAAAGTATAGGATAACAAATGAGTCTATCTTCCAAATCATAAGCTTTGTTACTTACAACGTCATAGGAGAAAGAGCGAAAAGTATGATCATTTTAAGTGATGCTAACCCTTAAGTGGTACATATTGGTTGAACTGAAGAACAAGATTTCTGTGAATCGAAGACAATGTATCTTCCTGTGGGAAAGAGTTGGAATGGGCTTGAACTAAGGGGCACAGATGATGATTTTATTTATGGTAATACTACAGAACCAGAAAAACTATATGGGAGATTGATACATAATGATGAGGCAAGTCTTGATTTTATTACTTAAGAGAAAAATGACCATCGGACATGACTTGAAATTTCAAACTTGTCATTGTCCCGTCATTCTGTTCAAGAGTTTCACTTGATAATCAGTAAGAATACATTTTTCTTTTATAAGCTCATAGATGTGTCCAATGATGATTAACTGTGTTAAATAAGCCAGCTTGAGTCTTTTCCCAACCCCATGCTGTTTGGAAGCACATGTAGCCTTCAACGATGAGATTCTCCAAAGATACAACTTGATTATTGACGTGATATTATGATGTCTGGAACTTATTTGTTACATTAACGAAAAAGAATATGCTATATCACACATCCATATTTACAAATAAATTGAATTTGTTTGATGTGTCTACCTGTTGTTTGATATGTCTACCTCTGGTAGTCTTTTTTCGACAACGAATCATATTTCTATAAATTACTCGTCTTTCAGTAACTTAGTTGCTGTTTCAACTAGCAAATGAATTGTTTTTCTGCGTCGGCTCAGTCCAATTGTACCACAGAAGACATTGAAGCTTTCGAGCTCTGATGTTGTCTCCGTCACCCACTCCAGCTCCGCCTTCATTCCCAGATCTTTGAAAACTTGAATGTTGGTTTCCTTATCCAGCATCATCCAAATTGCCAACTCTAGGACAAATATCCTTATTCTCGGGGTCTTGATTGATGGATGTCGATATTTCTTTAGAATTTCCATCATTGTAGTGGCTAATTCAGCTTCTTGAATTCCGGCGCTATGGAAGGCAGCACTTGACTCTTGAGCAGTCATAAATTTGAATATCTGAGCTGCTAGTCCCACCATTGCTTCTTGCAATTTGTTTTCTTCTGACATAATTGCTCTAAGCACCTGCTATGGAGTAGAAAATTTGTCGATTATTATGTCAATCTTCTGCTTTACTTTGACACAATAGAATCCATGTTCATGGACCAGTTTGGTTCGGTTCTGTTGTAAATCAAGAATAAAACCAGTAACTACAGTTATAAAATTTTGGGACTGAACAAACCCGAACCGTTGGAAGTGAACTGAACGAAAGAGTTTTGCTTTGGTGTGTTTCCACGATTCAATGCTGAAAACTCATATGATCCATTTGTAATAATTTCAAGCACCAATTCTCACAATGTTCTCTAAAAGATTGTAGGAAACATAAAATGCCTATATGATGAAGTAGTGATACGAAAATGCAGTCTTTTGGAAGATGAAAAGTATGAACATTATAACAATGATGAATTTTCCAAAAATGCAGTCTTTAGGGTTTTTCTTAGCACCCCTAGCTAAAAGAAATGAAAGTTTGTTTGTTGGTGTTAATGGAAACTTACAGTAGGTGCTGCAGCAGTGACTCCCCTTAACTCCATGAAAGAATCATCTCCACTGAAGGTGCACAAATTCGTTAAGATTCTTGCTGCATTTATTCGTACGAACGGAACCTCCATTGAATCAACAAGATTTTCAGTTACTTTCAGTTTGATGATCCGATGACAGTTACTTTTACTTTCTACTGCCAGCATTGCTAGTGCTTCCCCAGCTGCAGTTCTTACACGCTTCTGATTTTCATCCAACCCCTGTTCAAAGAAAATGTTGAACAATACTTTAAGAACTCCACCTGTCTCCCCTATCCTCTCTTTCTCATCCTCTTCCATTGCCAGACTGGTTAGAATCCCTATGCCTAGTTGTTGCAACTCTTTGTAGTTCTCTCCATACTGAAGTATATCTCTGATGTTGCTTATTGTGAAAACAACTTCCGAGATCTCTTTCCGCAGTTGCTTCCCAGTGTCCCCTGTTGTGCTTGCCAGCATCTTCAGCAATTGAAGAGACCGTTTTACCGTCAAAATTTGAGACGGTTCAACAGTTTCCTCTTTCAATAATCTCTTTCCAGTATGCGTAAAATCTATAATCTTTCGCAAGAGTCCCCTTGTGTTCCCTATCTTTCCACAGTTATCATGGTCACATGCAAGTTTCTTTAGAATAAGAAGTCCCAAATGATTGAATGTCCAGAAACGATAGTTGTCATCATTTTGGACAATTTCCTCATCTGGGAGTTCATCGTTTGCAATGTGAGGAGTCCTGTGTTTCAGGAGTAAAGATGATATTGATTGCATAGCACCAGGTATTCCAGAAACCCTAAGAGAGTTCTGCTTTTTACCGGCTAGTTTTGACAATATCTCCGCTGCCAATTTCCTGATCTCCTCTTGTTCGGGATCTTTCCAATTCAACATTTCGACTAACCTTTCCACAACCGTTAAAGATATTCCCAGTTTTTGCAATGTGTCATCAGAGAACCTCAAATTTGTTGCGAATTTATGTAAAATCCTACATCCTATGAGTTGTTCAACCTCAGATTGTGAAGCTAAGAGTTCCATGGAAAATGAAACCATATCCATCTTTAGGCCATCAAATATGCTTCCGTTTACGCATCTTGAATACACATCATAAAAGAACCTCTTAATCGAGAGCATACCTGTAGGCCCTAGCTCGCACTCCTTGTTCACCTCATCCAGAACTTTACACCAAGTGACCTGATATTCCCAATAGCCTTTCTCCAAGAGAAACAACATTGCTTCAGCTAAGGCCAAAGCGTAGAAAATATTTAGAGCAGATTCAAGGTTTCTCCTGTTCGCATCCCCTTCTGGTACCTGTCCGTAGTTATGTCTGATGAGCTGCATTAGTGACAAAACTGCACATGTTGTTGCAGAAACCAGCTGGAGCCAGTAGAAAAGCTTACTTATGTTTCTCGATTCGAAAAACCATTTTACATATGGAAGAAGAGGAACACCTGAATTCGCCATTGTTTGAGTTTCCATCTTTTTCTCCAAGTATGTTCTCTGTCCAAGTTTTTTGTTTAATTGATTTTGCTTCCGAGGCCTGAATATTCCGGTAACTGTTTTTATGATGTGGTTTGATTTGGATCTTAGAGCACGGAAACTGTTGATTCCAACGTCACTGATTGACCATGTGGCTTGATGTTGCCATTCAAGCTCATGGCTCCTACTGAAAATTCGAGTCCCTTCGATAAGCAGAATAATGGAAATGAACCAGAAGTCTGTTTTATCTAGGGGTAGAGCGAAACCGCCTAACAGCACGACTGTTGCCCAGATAAACCCCAGAGTTCCCAGGCCGGTGGCTGTTTTTTCCAGCACCGCTAGGCGGAGGGCAAAGAGAGTTACCTTCTTTTCTATTGCACAGATTATGGGCCTCGATAGAGAAGATTCGGAGTCTGTACTGCTAGTATTACTCTCTCTAGTTTCAGTGCTGCTTTGGGTTCGCAAAATGGTTGGACTGGAGGTGCTAGGCTCATCAATTTGCAAATGAACACTCCCTTTGCCTTTGGCATACTGCCCCTGATCCATCTTGTTGGATCAAGTTACGTCACAAATTTTTGGCAATAAACCAAACATGTGCATACAACACCACAAAAACAAAATCAGGCAAACATACAGAGAATGCTCGTCGCAAAGATTTACACGTGGTGCGGCAAGAATACCTGCAACCGCAGCTCACCCCAGATTCCTCTGTGTTCTTGAATGAGGAAGAAGTTACAGATGATGACAATCAGGTTAGCTAACTCGTGGGCCGTTGTCCAGTACTAATCAGGCTTCACAAGCTTAAGAATTACTTAAATGCTTGTTTTGGTTGGATAATCAAGAAGAATGTGGTAGGTTGAGGTTTGAGTTGTGAGCTGTGAAGGGGAGAAATTTGGAGTTGTGGTAGTATAATCACGAGGGGAAAATGATATTTTCTGTTCTGTTCTCCTATGAGAATGGAAGGATTTTTTGATTGGGTGACGAAAAATTCTATAGTCTTGAGCTGTGAAGGGGAGAATTGTGGAGTTGTGGTTGTATAGTTTAATAGCGGAAAATGAGCTTAGGGAGCACGTTTATGCCGTGGGAATCAGTAGGAAATCCCTATTTTTCCCCCAGAAAATTTATTTTCTGTTTTTTCTTTTGTGTTCCATTTCCTTGACTTTGGGGAAAGGACTTCCCTTTCCCTCTCATCTCTTTCTCAAGGTGTCAAGATCTCCTCTCCTTCTTTTGTACCTTATTTGTTACACAAAAGGCATAAGCTTTCCATTTTTGTGTAGTCTTTTTGGCCCATTTTTAGTTGGCTGAAACAAAATCCAACTGTGAAATGTCAATATTGCCCTTTGTAGGTTCTCTTGAATGATTTTACGCAGAGAGGGTATAAAGGTCAAGTTAGAAAATTGTCTGGATCCTTTGTTGTTTAGTTTTACAGGCTTTGTAAGTTACTCTACTCTAAAATTGCTTTTGAGATTTCCATATTATGGAAGCCACCTAAATATAGTCCTTACGCAATAGGATTTTAAATTTCCAATTTGACTGATATATGGTTTTGACATTGATACCATTACGTATCTTAATACCAATATATGGATTTCAAAGTTGTAATTGCTCACACATATCATTAAGATATGACTCAGCCTAATGATGAAGTATTTTCTATTCAAATTTACTATATGTGGAGAATATTTTAATTCTGTAAGTTTTTGTGGCATATATAAATTCTACCTTGTTATAGGTTCAAAATGTGCAGTGGTGGCAACTTAATTAGGTGGTTGTGTCTTGCAGTGGAAAGTCTTCTGATTCTGTTGAGTTAAAGAATAGAATGGGTCCCTTGTTCCCTGCTCCATAATCGCTTTCGAGTACACGAATGTTCTTCTTAGGTAACATGATGCATAGCAGCATATGGAGAGAGAGAGAGAGAGAGAGAGAGAGAGAGAGAGATATTTGAACACAATCATCTTTGGAATGAATTTTCAAATGTTTTTTAGCGTGACTTTAATTGGGACCCTTGTAAGTGGCTGAGGAGATTGGTACCTAAAAATTAGTCGATGTGCACATAAACTAGTCCGGATCCTCGAGATATTAAAAAAATGCCATTGCCGTAAGTAATTTGCAGATACAAGCGTGGGATTAATGATCTGGATATTACTAGTAAAATATTGGGTCCCACATGACCTATTGAATGGTGGTGACCCAAAAGAACAAAGGGCTCTGTATTTCGAAAATCTTGACAACTTCTATCTGCTTGACTGCACGCGAAACCTTGTTCTGATGATTTTTCCTTCGATTCATTCAAAACCCATTTGTGCTGGGTTTTGCTCTGATGATTCCTCCTTGATTCATTCGGCACCTATTTGTGCCGAACATATGTCCCGTGCAATCCACGAATAAGCGATTGGTGTCTTTGTATATATATATATAGGTAGAAAGTTTCAGATGAGAACCTCTTAAAATGTGAACTCCTCTTTCTTGATTGAATTTTGATGATTCGAGCCGCTCAATGTGTTAAAAACGTAATTTTAAGAGTACTTGTGAGAAATCGGCAAAAAAAAAAAAGAAGACCGCAAAGGGTTTGATTTGAGCAGTTTTTTATTGAATGCCTTAAAATCATGTTCTGATCACATTGAGCGGCTCGGATAATCGAAATTCGATCCAAAAAGGGGAATGCCTGCATTTTAACTAAAATGAGGACGTCCTAATGTGAAATGTACGCAATCATTTTTTGTTTCTTCTTGATTGATTTCGTGCCAAATTAATATAATAGGACGTGTTAAAAATGAATATAACAGGGAGAAAAAAAGTTTTGAAACACGTTCTTGTGGAGACGTTAATCATGAAACAACTATGATTTTAAAATAGAAATATAATTTATTACAATAGTAGTAAATAGTCCTTTATGAGAAAGAATAGAAAATGAAGTGTACAAAAAGACAATCTAATTAAAAAGGATAAATTGAGGTAATATATTGTGATAGAATTATTATAATAGAATGACCTATTTCGTAAAGAGAAAAATAAATACTTAAAAAAAAAGAATTTTTGCAAAACAAAGCCTTGTTAACTTGATTGTAAGAAACCCATACATTTTCAACCATCAAGGGACTGAGAGTTTCTGCTATTGACTAAAAAGTATTTTCAGTATTTTGCACTTGTTTTTCCACTATTAAAGACAAGTCGTTTCCTCTAACTAAATGAACTAACAGGTATTTTCAGTGGAAACCACAAGTCGGCCCCGGAAGCAAGTAGCACAAAACCAAACACTCATGTGAGAATGCTAAACAGAGCAGCTGTGAGTACCGAGTAGCACATTGTCAAAGATTCAAAGAACGATTTATGAAAACAATTTCGAGTCCTGAATAAAGTCATTTCTACATTTTTCCAACCCCTATATTATACAATCAACTGGAGTAAAAAACAAGGGGTCTGATAAAAATCAGATAATCCTAATTCCCAGTTCTAAATAAACATTTCAGAATACAAAAAAACATTAGTGGCTTGCATCTGTTAAAGAATGGAAAGGAAACAGGAAAGACTTTGCAAAAGTAAAGAATATCAGTTCCATTTCTTCTCGATTCCTATCTTAACATGAAACATCCTTCAAATCCGTCGTTGACCAGTATACAACTGTTCCTAATCTCCTCCACCAACAGAATGTGTTCCCATATCTTAACATGAAACATCCTTCAAATCCATCGTTGACCAGTATACAAACGGTTCCTAATCTCCTCCACCAACAGAACGTGTTCCCATATCTTAACATGAAACATCCTTAAAATTCGTCGTTGACCAGTATACAAACTGTTCCTAATCTCCTTCACCAACAGAAAGTGTTCCCAATCTGTTCTTGTAAGCTAGCTCCGATGAAAAATCTCCATGCGATTTGAAAAGTTTACATCCGTCACCAATTAATTTTCATATTTTTTGTTGTTAGCCTTTACTTTTCCAATAGACTGATTTTGGGAAAAAAAGTTCCCTGAGGCATAGTCTCTTTTTTGTCTTCAATGTACTATCCTTCTCTTTTCTCAAGAACTTTTTACTTATGACCCTTTTTCCGACCAAGACGGGAAAAAAGGTTCAAAAAAAGACAAATGAGCAGTATTTGGTTAAGATGGCCCTAAAACAGTCAAGTCAAAGGGATCAATACCAGCGGCTTTCAAGTCCACCTTGAGCAGCAGCCACCTTCCTTGCCGCCATATACTGAGGCTTCGGCTGGAGCACGTTGGATCCTTCAACTCCATCTTCTCCTTTCTCACTTTTGCAACCAGGGATTCTTCTTGGATAAGAAGAGCTAGGATTAATCGGATATTGAGTTGGAACAGCTGGATTCCTCGCTGCCATCCTCCTCTGATCAAGCACTTCTGATCCGCAGTTGTTGTACCGCAACACTGCACTAACCCCTTTCCCAGGCCTTGCAGCACCACCTGCTGTTACGGTCAGATATTGAGGCTGTCGTCAGATTCTAAAGGTAATGAGGCAAAACAAGATAGACTAACGCAAAGTGTTAGCGTCCAAGATCATGTTAAGGTCCAAAGCAGGGTATGTAAATATGCAAATAATTTCATATCATGTACATTTAACATGCAAACATAGAACAAGATGGACATTATCTCTGATTGCATATGCCTCATTCCCATGACAGATCGAAAAGAATTTATTTTATTCTAACTCCCAAGGAAGCCAAAAGCGTAGGAACTAGGAATTACTGAATTACTGATACTGCACTTTCACATCGTATATTTTGCATCACAAGGGCAGGGCTAGTAACTATTATTTCCCAATCCACTAGTCCCCAGCGTTCACCACTCTGTCTGTCTCTCTAGGAATTAGCAAATACATGGTACTTCCACTATTTATGAGTTATATCTAGAGACAGAAATTCAAAAAGCTTGACCCCATGCGGAGGGTCTAACTCATTCTGGTACTTTAACTATGAAATTACCAACTCTGACTCCAAAGATGGGAAAAAGTTCACCCTGCTACCTGCCACGCTGCTTGAAAAATTGTAGGAAATAGAAAATGATTCTTAGACCAATTCATAGTGATTTCCAAGCTCAAATTCATAATGATTTCAGGATAACATTTCGTCTGAGAATCAATTTTCTAAGAGTTTCCTTCCCCCAGCGCAGATCAACCACAGAACGAGAGAAAGGGAGAAACATTTCAGATACCAAGGCAATCACAAGGGGGCAAAGCAACACAACTGGTATCAATATAAGAATCAGATATCTAATGATGGCAAATGGAAGTGATGGTCATAAAAGAATTTTGCACCGTAGATACTAGGGGGAACTTGGGGAGGCAATCGTGGTATGGGGATCCCAGAAGTCCTGCTGATTTGTGGCTTCTCAACCTCTTTAATGCTACATTTAGAAAGACCATTTGCAACTTCTGCTGAATTCTGCGTTGAATTGTCTGAATATAATACACCAGGCCTGCATCTGAAAATTCACATTTAAGTGGTTAATGCCAACAGCTACACATGTACCACTTATGAATAGAAGTCAATGGAAGATTTCCAAAATAAAGTACAAGTGCATGTTAAAGACTCAAATTAGAGATGATACCTTGGTAATGATGCGTGTTGCCTCTCAGGTGGAGCAACATTTCCGCCCTTTCCATAGTGCTCCTCAAGGTAAGCAAATTGCTTCTTGAATTGGTCAACAGCACTGTATAATAGGGTTGAGGTGAGGATGCCAATCAACCAAAAAATGAATCCGCAAAATATATCATGCTCAAGAAAACATGATGACTTACTTTGCTGGTACACAAGGGTGACATAAACAGAAAAAGGAAAAACAAGGGGGACAAAAACATTTCGAGTCTTTTCAAGGGTGTAGCCAATAAGGTTTTTCAAATTAACATACTGTAACTCTCATCTGAAGAAGGAACAACCAAAAAGTTAAACAAAAAAGTTTTAAAAAAAGTTTTGACTTGTATAATATTAAGGTTGATGGTTGAAGCCTTGAAGGTGTAAATTGCAAAGAAAGCAAATCCCCTCCGACTGTAAAGTTCTTAAACCAAAATCTCACGTTGGTTATTTCTGATATGCAGATAACTGTACAGCAATGTTGGGCATCATGAAAAACCATCACAAAATTCCTAGTCTCTAAAATGAACAAATTTCTTCCGTGAAGTAAGAAAATAATAATACATGAAAACAAAGGAAGTCAAGCAATCCAAGGGCATGGCAAAAGGGTGGAGAACCTCGGAGCCACCATTGTTTAATTTAATAAAAGTACCTTGGATACATGAAACCTGTTGGTTCTGCTCCTTCTAAGTACTCTTTCAACATCTTAGGATGGTATTCAAGAATCTCTCTATATATTAGCTCTCTTACATCTTCCTTTGACACCCTTCGCCTTTCAAATTCAAATTCCATTTTTGTCACGGGTTGAGCAGAAGACGCTCTATCAACCCTGGCCAAGTTCTTGAAATATGGATCCGCAAGAGCCTAACAACTTGCGACATATTATGCACAATGAGATAAGAAACAATAAATTATGCAAGGTAAGGCAATATTTTTTAACACAATTCACCTCTTCAGCAGATGGTCGATCCTTGGGATCAAATGCTAGCATTCTTTCTAGCAAACATAGTGCAAGGGGATCTGTGTTTGGGAACTTGTGGGAGAACGGAATAGGCTTTTTCTTCCGCATGCTGCTCAAGTATCTACGAGCTTTCTCATTTCGGATCTATAGGGAAAAGTTCAATGCTTGAGCGAACAGGCTAAACATCTAGATGTTCAGTAGAAAGATAATGAGAGATAATATTTTTCACTATAGGAACAAATTTAGAACAGCAAACAGACCCTGGATATGGATTCAGAAGATGGAACACCCAACATATCAGTCATCAAGTCCAACTGATGGACCACATTTTTCCCAGGAAATAGAGGCTTTCCAGTCAAAAGTTCTGCAAATATGCAACCGATGCTCCATATATCTATTGCAGGTGTGTACTGTAAACAAGATAGACAATGAATCTGAGTCGGGAACAACAGAATAGTTGAGAGGAAAGTATTTAAATTTGTTACACTTGCACCTATGACCGCAAGACGAGAGTCTTGTGCATATTCTCAACAACTTAGGCAGATGAAAGTATGCATGTCTGACTAGATGTGTTGACGAATATACCATATCCTTACTGAAGTGTCAAATATGATATCCGTAAGTCATGTATTTAAAAGAGACCCGGGAACATAGGCATTTTAGCCGTCATCCACTAGATTGAGTAATAAATATTATTCAATCTCAATATTGTAACACATGACACCATCTTAGGCAACTGTCTAGCTAAATCGTTGAACTACATACAGAAGTTTCCCCTAAAATGTGACTCTAATAGTTTATCGACAAATCATTTGTGCAAATGCATTTTAGAAATGGGAATATGACTTCGGCTATAGTCATGTTACGTACACAAAAGCTCTTGAAAATTGAAGTACAAGAAAAAATAATCCACAGATATACTTGTTGAGATACTGGCTTAGATATGAGGGGCAACATAACACGATTTACAGCACACAAAATATCAATATAAGACCAACATGGAAAATGGCCACTGATGTTTAAACAAAGACAATATCTCCTCTCTACTGGACCCTCCCTTAGGGTATCTGCAACCCATCCTCTATTTTTGGACGATGAGATTTGATATTCCAAATATGGAGAGTCAAAAGTTCATGGAGGATATCCTCCATTTCAGCATTCACATTTTCTAAGTTCTATTTATTTCTTTAGTAAAAATTTAGAAAATTTCAAATTTGATGCCTTCAAGCTTTGATTTGGAGGCACGGTTCCACGCATAACGTCCCTTGAGCTCTTCGATTTTTAAAGTACAGGGGGTCACTGTTTTAGTAATAAAACTTTTTGAGAGCAACCATTTTATGCATACATTGTCAAAGGTTACATCTATCTCCAGTGCAGCTGTGGCCATACCCCATCGATCAGGGATTACATTTTCTTTTTATCGTAAATTACATGGTAATGTTATTGCTGTCAAAAGTGCTACATATAGAACAATCTAAACACAACCTCTCACATACATGTGGGACACACACACATTTTTGTATTGCTATACTACACGAATTTTGGAGAGAAAGTGTCGAATGTTTGAGATGTGAAGTATTTTGAAAGTAGAGTATTGGGTTGGAATTGGCTTGAATTTCGAAACCACTTTTCGTATATGATGGATTATTTGATACTCATAACTAGAGAAATAGAGGTAAAAATGGAGAATTAGATAGAAGATGCTCTCAGTACTTAAAACCTCGCCATTATAAGAGACTAACTCATACACTATAAATTAGTAGATCAGTAGTGCATTAGACAGTTAAAGGTTGTTTTCAAGGATTGGACAGTGGCAGTAACTTTAGCACCTTAGAGAAAAAGGATCCGCACAATTCAGGAGCCCTGTACCACCTTGTTGCAATATAGTCCTGTGAGCACATCAAAGAAGATGATCAATGGTGATATTTCTAGTGAGCCTTTGTGTGTGCATATGGGAGTTGAGTGTGTACATTGACCAAGAAGGAACTTACTGTCCAAAATATAGCAGTGGGGGTATCAGTAAAGGCCACTCTTGCAAGACCAAAGTCACATATCTTGAGTTTGCAATCAGCATTCGCTAAAATGTTTTTGGGTTTAAGATCTCGGTGAAAGACATTAGCTACAAAACCATTCATTAAAAATGCAACATCAGAATCGGGGAGATGATACCAAATTACATAGTGTAGTCATGCTATAGCATTTTCTATGCTACCTTGTATATGCATAATACTAACAGCCAACTAAGGGTAAGGAAGTTGTAATTGAGTAACAGATAGTAGCAACATATAACCTGTGTGAATGTACTTTAAACCTCGAAGAAGCTGATAAAGAAAGAACTGATAGTGTTGTGGTGTCAAATCATCATTTGCTTTAATAACCTGGTGCAAATCAGATTCCATGAGCTCAAAAACAACATATATGTCTTTGAATTCCCTTCTGGACGGAGGTAACAAGATATGCTTAATCTCCACAATGTCTGAATGGCGAAGAAGTCTAAGAAGCTTTATCTCGCGAAGAATGCGTGTGGCATCAGAGACATGTTCAAAAATATCATTAATCTTCTTAATTGCTACTTTTTCTCCAAGATGAGTATCATATGCAGAGCAGACAACACCGTAGCTTCCTTTACCAATTACTTCCTCGATTCTATACCTGTTGCCCTCACCATACTCTGTGAAAAAGTCAACATCCGCAGATGCCTGCAAAGACAAAATGAAGCCCGCCATGACATAGATTGGTCAAAAACAGAACTGAACCGATGGAAGACTCTAAATGCGGTTTACACGACATTTGCAAATTATTTAGCCTTGGTCTTTGTCTTGTTCTATCCACTATTAGCATTATAGGCTCAAAGTTCAAACTAAGTAAAATTAAACATCAACCTACTATCCAATGTCAATTATCTCAGAATCCTTCCATCGCCAATTTTACAAAGCCTCTCAAGGGCTTAAATTGGGTTGTTTGAATCAATTTCTACTGGCTATGCAAATGCAACCTCTCTGTCATACTGATACTGTGATACATTTGCCAACCTATGCTTAGATTATTTACTCTACTCCATCATTCTTGCCCTAACAATGAGGAACAAACGAAAGACAGACTTTACTAGAGAAAGTACATCACACTTCGATTTTTCGAAATTAAGACGACTTTACGACCAAGTCCAGATTGCAAGTTCGA